>CM062816.1:1118236138-1118699193 GCA_031772625.1 Pinus tabuliformis
TCTGTCCAAGCCTACTGGCAGTGGAGCAACACTAAAGATGAAACTAAGAATTTGATGACTATACTTCTTGTGCACTTATACGCACCTCAACCCCAATCGAAACAATTGTGTTGACTTGGCTTGGATGTGTGTTGATCGACCAAGAGTATGGCAGATTCTATATCTTACAATCAAGCTAGTGTGAAGCCAAGATGAGATGAGAGTTGAACAATACTTCCGGAGGTGTTAGACTTGCTTTTCACGAACAAGGTCCTTTCAGAGACCTAGAGTTCTACTAGTGTGTCGCCAAGTGTTGTAGCGGCTATAACCACCCTTCAAAATTTTTCCTTAGCTTATTTTGGAGCCTCCCTACCAACCTTTCACAACACTTTGTCTTTCTTCATCAAGTACTCAAGCTTAAATTTTTTCCTCGCACAAAGGCAGCCTGTCAATCATAGTTGATCCATTCCCCTCATAGGTTGTCCAATCGGACTTGGTCTAGGTATAAGGTAAGTAGCTTCCCCTTGAAAATTGCACATTTCTATAGGGCAACCATCCTTCCCTCCAGAAATTGAGCAATCCTCTCTGGCAGCCTGCTGGGCTCCATGATTGCTGTTAGAAAATTATATATTACGGAGCAATGGAACACATATAATATTGCAGAAATATAAACACAGAAAACGCACAAAACAAGAGAGACACAGATATACGTGGTTCACCCAGTTTGGGCTACGTCCACCCCGAACAGCCAGTCCTTCCTTTCTATTATCCAGAAAATGAAGAGATACAACCTACAACAAAACCGCTGTAATATCCTTTGTTTTCTCTCACAGTCTCACCTCTATGTTTCTCGCTCACCGAATACACATCTATATCATAGCCTCAAATACAATGCCCTCATATAAAGAGATGGGTTGCCTTCTAGGGCAAAAAACCCTAAACTAAACATAAGTTCTACCGTCAGATCATCCGCCTGATGAACGGCCCAGATTGACTAGAAATTACTATACTTTTACAAGGCAATTTTACAGCTGTTTTTAGCTTCGGGGGCGCTGCCCCCGAAACCCCCCGCCAGGGGGGGGCTCACGGCAGCGATTATTTTACAGGCGGCGTTGCCGCCCCATTTTGAACTGGGGTCCAATATGCCGGTACTATAGAAGACAATCAGGCTCCACACCCAACAATTGCGCAATGCTGCCAGCCAACACTCCTAGTAGGATTTACAAAAATCTCCTTAGTAGGGCTGCTCAGCCAAGGATTTGCGCAAATCTGTGCAGCAATCAGCTGCTCTACCCAGAAATTGCACAATCCTCGTAGGTAGTTATCCTAATTCCCAAACAGGAATGCACAATTTTCCCAAGTAGTTGAGCAACTACATGCATGAATAGTCTGGTTGACCAGCTCCACCAGGGACGGAGGAGACTTGACTTGCATGCATGCATGACTTGCTCTTCCCATAATAGCAAGAGACAACATGCAAAATGCATCCCATGATTCAGGGAACTATTTTTAGCAGTTGGGGGTTACATGCAAAGTTGTTTTAGAAATTTCCCTCCAAGTGTCGCTTTTTCCTAGATTTGTAGCATGCGCGTCATGAAACCAAAATTATTTATTTGACGCATCAGAGCTCATTCATTCACATCGATCTTGGATCTTTGACATCCCACAACACATCTAGGACTCTTCGACACATCTGACTCAGCTATTCACGGCTAAGTGGCCTCAACTTGTATTTTTCAACATTTCTGTCACTTTCTGTGTATTCTCTTGTGCGAGTGTTGTTTGATTGATTTATTTGAATTCTTGTTGTCATTTTCATGTATACTAGCTTGTCCTATCTCTGTTTCAATTTTCATTGCTATCTCACTGTTGTCGCATGCATGAAATTGTTTTGCACCGGATGTTCGCCAAACCAACGAACTACCTCACCCACATGCATGTTGATCTGTTTGATTAATATTTCATTCACGTTTTGCATGAAATTTCAATCACTTCTACTATCACTTAGTGTCGCCATGCATTCATTGTCTTATTTTCTTTTAGTTGCCCGTCGGCGAGTTAGGCCAACCTTGGCTCAGGCTCTGCCTTCACCAAGGCTGCATTGCAAAATATAGGGAAGGAAGGCTCACCTTCATCTCCATATTTTCGCATTCCTACCTAGCACTGGCATCCAGGACTATTTTCTCATTTCTGGAGGACAGTGGCTACTTGGCCCAAGATATTGCACAAATCTATCCTTGGGATAATAGTCCTTCCCAGCTGGAATTGTGCACTGTGCAATCCCAGTAGCCAACTGCCTGAATGGATTGTGCATTTCATAGATCCAGTAGTTAGATCTACCTCGCAGATAGCCTAGACTACCTTTTACGCTATTCTAGCAGCCAGTCACCCAGCCTCCCAGTAAAATTTGCACAATCTTGCACATCCGTTTCCCATGTATGTTCTGTGTCCTTCCCCTGATTTGATTTGTTTTCATTGACATATTTCTTTCCATGCATGCTTCTTTCTTCCAGATATTTCAAGTGTTCATCTGTCTCAATTGCTTCCAAGAGAAAAGGATCACAGGACACTCATGGAGTTGCAACTGGAGCAGTACTTGAGCAGTTGTCCTCTAGTATGCGGATCTATGAAGATACGAAGTTGTATCTGGACAAGGACATCAAATTGAAGTGGAAAGAGGTTAATGAAACATTCACAGTAACTTTTGTGGAAGCCTCAAAGGCCATCAGGTGTACATGAACATTACGAGTTCGGCTTGTACCAAATTGCATCTACATACACTGCTTTCCCATGCGTGGACATGATTCACTGGATCTTCTCTCACACTGACCCTAAGATGATGACCTTGAGTAGTGTCGGTGGGATGAAGCTTGCAACCTTTTGGGCACAAGATTATGATGAGATGTATCAGATGTCAGAGCCCGTGACTGTCATGAGTCCTCCATTTAGCTTGCTCAATAGTAGAGGTAACTTCAAAGACATTATGAAGGATTGGGTAAAGGAGCTAGCTCGTTTTAAGATGACACCCAACTAGATCTATAAGAAAAAGATATTGAGGAAGGCATACCAATACTTGGTCATATTCGCATGTCGACTAAGTGGAAAAGCGAGCACTAAAACCTTTCCTCAGAGTTGGGTGATCGCATTGGACCAATTGGCTAGAGAAGGAAGACCATACAACTGGTCTGACATACTGGCTCATCAGTTGAAGGAACAAGTCATGAAGGCTCGACAGTCACCCGAGGGTATGCATGAAGATATTTACATTTCCACCTACATCCTAGATGCAATCTGTGCATAACATGAGTTCTTGGGCTCGGAGTGGGAATGGTCACTGGCAGAGACTGTTGTGAACACATATTTCAAGTTGTTGTCCAAATGCAGCTTTAGGGGAGTAATCATACGACTGTTCGACTATTTTGTCACCCTAGTGTACAGGTTGATATTTGAATAGGATCCACCCTGCATGTCAAAGGAAGCAATGGAGGCATTGTTAGGCATTGCAGATTGGTATGCCTCACCATATGACACTTTCACCCAAATGTTCAGTCCGAAGAAGCCTCTGCATGTTCTGCCAAAGATTTCCTTGGACGTACAGGTCATGCAAGAAGTATCTTATCACATCTCAGTAGGATTGACACCAAGACTGCAGTGGAAGAAGAAGGCACCTTGGCCCACTCTTCTGTTGTGGATTGGGTTATATGAGATCTGGAGTATCAAGCAAGCAGATGTCAATGAAGAACATATGAAGAAGTACCCATTCGACCTCCGAAGATTCAATCTGTATGACCCACATTTCATTGTGAGGGATCACTGCATGAGAGTTTAGCTCAACTGGATCCAGGGGGAATTTCATTGGGCCGAGGAAGACTCATGGAGGTATTGCTACAATTTCTCTTGAGCCAATGAACAGGTCAGCTTCGCCATAGAGTGGTTAGCAAAGCATCATCACGGAGAGCACCAACAGTGGTAGCAGTAGGAGTAGTAGCAGAGGTAGCAAAGCCAAGCATACCTGTGTGTGACAAAGGGAAGAGGAAGATTATCGACCACATGGAGGAGGAGAAAAGCGGCAAGTTTCGAGCAGATCCACTTTTAGAACAAGCAGCTATGCTTATTTAGGCAAAGAGGCAACAACATGACAATCACATCATGTGAAGGAATAAGGATAAGAAGAGAATGGAAAAATCAGAGAAGGAGTTGCATGAGTTGGGGGAGCAACTTCAAAAAGAACAATAGCTACACCAATGGGAGAAGGAAGTGCAGCAACAGTAGATACAACAAGGGGCGCATCACGTTCAGATAGATGAAGCAGTGCCCGTATAAGTATTTGATTCATCTTAACCACTGGCATCAGGTGAACAAGGTGAACCATCTTAGGGGAAAGACATTGCTCATGAGATAGAATAGATGCTTGAGAAGTTGGATGTAGACATAGAGTAGCAGGAGTTGGAATAGGACACCGACCTCACCAAAAATAGGTCGAATCACCCACTTCAATGCATCCAAATAATGAGCAAGTATCAAATGACCAAGGAGGCACTGAGATCCTTGGTGGTCAGTTAGAAGTAGAGGTGCACAACGTCTCCTTTGATGAATCTCATGACTGAGTTGTGCAATCTCACAGAGTACCACCTCCGGAGGACCAAACATCTCTTACGCAATTTGAAGAACAAGTGATCATGACTGATGTGCATAAGCATCCAACTACTTTGGCTGATGCAACTAGAGTGTATTCCAAAGCCACTAGCTCAAGTATTCATTTCTTCATAGCTGAGAATGAGCGAATGGCGAAGGAACTACAAGTGGCCAAGCAAGGAGGACACTTGGTGACAATGTCCACCTAAGCTTAACTGAAGAAGGCAATACTAGATGAAGTATTTTCCCTTGATATAGCTATGTGAGAATTGTACTCCAAGTTTGGTATTGTGCACGAAGAAGTCGTCCATGTCCATAGGTGGCAGCAACGATGTGCGATAAGAGCACGTATCTTGAAGAACATACATGCTGTTGTTGATAACAAGAAAACATGGACGATGAAGCACAAGGGAGCCCCACTTCACTTGCAAAAGATGATGAGGGCCAATGATGTCGAGATGAAAACACGTATTTAGAGTCAGATCTGGAACTATGAAGACCTACCACAACTCATCACTAACATACAGGCTTCCCATGCATGAGTATTCAAGAGCATGGATTTTATAGTTCACACTCATGCGATCCCGTCACTTGGGACTCTTACCCAGGCAAAGACAAAGAAGCATGTCAGATAGGAGCTTGACTCGTACTTCGGTGAGTTGATGCACACCACCATCAACCCAGACTTGTCAATCAATGAAAACATCATGTGAAAGTATGTTGCTGGTCCAGCCACATTGAATACAATGATGCACATGCTCTCAGATAAGTTGGACAAAGGAGAATGAGCAGTGTACCTGGATGTTATGGACACAAGGTTCAGGTTTCAAAACAAATGTCATGGTGGAATACACAGACACTATCAAGGACTACCAATCTTGGCATCAATATGTTACTATTCATCAACATGAGGATGTCAAGCAGTTGGAATTCTATAGTTGTCTAAGTCAGAACAATGTCTAGTTTGGATTTTTCAAGCCATTGTTCACATGGGTATATGTGCATTGTAATGTTGAGTCATTTCAAGTGTAATTCAAGTCTCAATAGTGGATGTAACAATCATATAGTAGATGAAGAGTCATGAGGGTAGCTGAATGGTCACAAAGGGGAATATCAAGGGTCACCCCACCCTTTGTTATAAATAGCCCCTCATAACTCATTGTATGGGCTTTTGGTCAGCCAATCTTCTATTAAGACTACCTCGAAGAAATATTGGATGGTATTGTAACATTGTTATAGACATTTTTGTGCCTTACAGCTATAAGCATGAAATGTCCATAATCTAAGGGATCCAAAGTCCCTAAACATGTTGTTCCTACCCCTAGAGGAACAAGGCTAACAAACCACAACAATTCACAGAAGTTCTCCACCAGAAACTGCTCAAAACAAGTCAATTCAGGATCAATTCAGTGGCTCCACTAGCTATTTGCGCTGAAATGCAAAGTCAACACTGGCTACCTGCACTGCAATGCAGGTAGAAGCACTACCATGGTGCGCTGAGCGAGAGTTGACAAATGGCAAGTTCATTCCAAGAGGTGTCAAGACCCAGGAAGCTTCCAGAATCTTCCTCAATGACACTTGCCTCAGTCAATTCGACTATGATGAGTAAGAGGTTCCCAATCTCCAAGTGGAAGCAAGAACCTCCAAGTGGAATCAAGAACTGACAGAGGGAGAGGACACTAGTCAGATCTCAAGCTGACTCATCCTCTCTCCAAACATCTATATATGGATCTCTCCTCCATGAGATCTAGGTGCTGGAATTTTGTTATTGCAAATAATTGCTGTTGGTTTGAGATTGGAATCATTGGGTGCTTAATGCTTTGAAGGGGGTGAAGATAGGAATTCCATTTGCTGGGAAGGAGATGCTGGATTGGAGCCCTCTGGGTTGTATCTCTTCCTGAACCTTGTTATTCATCAATAAAGCTATCTTGGTTTCTCCTATATACTGATGTATCTTTGATGTATGATTGCATTAGTATGTTTAGTTTATTCCTAATCCTGAACTAGTTATGAATATGAATCTATGTCTTTGTGTAGTGTTCTCTTCTTGTGATCTTGCAGAAACCTCTTGAAGCTGGGCGAGCGAGAAGGAAAGTAGTTGGGAACTCCCAAAGAGAAGAGAAACCGGATCGAGGGACAAATGGAAGACACCGATTAGTCCATCTATCTCTCTTCATTCTTAATTCATAAAGGAAGAATACTAGAATAGTTGTCTCTGTTTGTTGCTAAGGAACTGTCACACCTTAGGTGGATAGGATCGTCCTGCATAGGCATTTTTCCTCACAAAAAATTGGCGACTCCGCTGGGGAAATCTGTTTAGTCATTTTATTTGTGTTTCCATCATTGTTTGTTTCATAGACTCAACAGCAACAATCGAACTGCATCTGCTATTCTCATATGCAAAGTAGATAGCTGCTGCTTTGATCCAATCACTGGATTTGTCTATGATCTGAAAAATGGACTCACAAATGATTTGATGATCCTTTGTGATAGATCTTAGTACCCCCTCAAAGCATCCCTTTGATTGTACCTTGCTTGTTGCTTTGATTTGGCCTGAAACTGTGGATTAAATAACAAACTGTGACCTAGAACCCAGTGAGAAACTCTCGTTTCTCCTTCAGCGCAGACCCTGTGAAGAGGTTATGCATTTTAACGCAGGTCCCGTGAAGGCTACCTGCACTGAATGTCAAAACCCATGTGTTGAGGGTGCACTGATCCAGTTAGGCCTTGTGCAGCTGGGGTTCTCTGCTCTGTTTTGCCTTGTTTTGATCTCTGATTTTTGCAGCCTGTAACCAGCATAGGTACCTACCTGATAACTCCTTTTCTCTGCTTAAATTCCGCCTCCTTTTGTACAAAAAGACTGTGAGTTTTTTTATGTGTTTGTGGCGTCATTTTCAGTTTTACTTTGCAAGAGTGAAATAATCGTCCTGTAGCCCTTGATTCAGATCTATCGATTGTGATCTTAGGAGAGAGTTCATTGGCTGATTACAGTTGATTATACATTTACTTTTGCTTTTGGTTTGAGTTTGTCTCTTTTAAGTGTCGAAACAAGTGTTCATTTCGAAAATCGTTAAGTGTTGTAATCTCTTCTACCCTCTCTGATTTCGAGAAAGTAGACTCGTTTGTATTTTTCATTTAAAAGCAAATTCAAAGTTGTACAAAAAGCTTTCTTTGTAGGCATCAATATTAAGAAAGCGGAAAACAAACACCTGCATTGTGCATTTGCATCTTGATAGTTTGCATGCTTGATTTAGGAAAAGTGCATTAGAGTGTCCTGATTGCTCTTTGAGAAAAGATGGTGTCTTTCTTTTCCCTTTGTAACTAGGATTTTCATAGTTGAAAAGATATAAAGCTTGCTTATCATCTTTAGACTGCATTTAGGAATTGTATCATACATATCGTGGTGAACCTCAAAAGGAAAACTTCTAAAAAGATCAACCTAAAATAAATTGAATGAACTTAACAACGCTTTGCAACATAACGCACAACATAGAGGTCTAGGCTAGAGACGTGTTCCGGCGTCGTAAAGCCTGGTGACTGCCGATCTTGTTGATGGTGGGTGATTCCTCCTGAGGGACGATAGCGCCAGTACGGATTGTGCTCCCACGTACCGTCGAGTATATATTGGGAGACCCCTATAGGCATAAAACCTTTATCCTTAGGAAGCCGTGTCGGCCACCCTACTAATCACAATGCACTGAACACAACATTCAAGAAGATCGACCGCCCGTACCTTAAAAAGTATTCTGCGGTTTTGCGAAAAGTTTGGCACACCCTCTACCTAGAACTCCAAAGCAGTTCCTTTTGGCCTTTTTCAGACTCTATAATGGAAAAAGTCCATCCGAGCATTTGTCACTTCGGGCTCGTTAAAACATCGAAAGTGACTAGAGTCATCTTTTGCTTTTTCTCGACTCTTTAAAATTGAAAAAGAAAGTTGTGTCCAAGCGTCGTTAAAATTTATTTTAAACGGAATAATCATCACCTTTTCCTTGTTGATCTTCGAAGTTAGTCTCCCTTCATCACAAGTTCTTGTAGAATCGCTAAGAAATCTTTTGGATAGACTAGATATGTCTGAACAACCATCAACATCTAGGACTGTGTCATCCGACACAGCAGCGGCAAAGCCTCCTGCTGCTACCCCAACGATGTTCGATGGTATACCATCTGTCCCGGCAAGTTATCAACAACAAGCCGGAGTCGCATTAGGGACTGCTTCGACGACATGGTTAGTTCTTATTTCTTCATCCGGATTATCATCTGGTATTTCTTATGTTGAAACTCAACAAATTAATCCAATGTGTCTTCAAAGGCCAATCTGCCCTTTAAGTACTGGATTGCCACCATATGGAGGGCAGTATGCCTTTTCATTGTTCCCTCCTGGAGAACAACCATATGGGAGTTTACAACAAAGTTAAGGTCAAACTGGAATTACATCCAGCGGTTGGGTACCAATATTGCCTCAACAACCAAGGGTTGTATATTCAATGCAACCAGTCCACCCTGTGTCGAATATTCCCACTATACCTGCTATGGTTACTGCGTCGCAAGTACAAGCGCTACCTATTGTATGTCAACCCCAACAGCCTCAAGTTGCAATACAACAACCTCTTGTCTCAACAACTCAATCACAACCTCAGGTTAGTGCCTCCTTATCTGGAGCGACTCAGGATCAAACAAATACTGTGACTCCTCATCTTGGTCAATCATCCAGTATTGGTCAACAGCAAATGGTTCAACAACCAGAGATGGTTCAAACTCAACAACCCCCATTCCAGCAATCATATCAAGGACCTGAGCAACAAGTCTTTGTAAGTAATGGGCAATCACATTTCCAAAGCGGTAATCAACAACCATATTATAATGGTTATGCCCATCAATCTTGTCAAAGTTGCCAGCATCAAATACATTATGCTGGTATGCAAAGACCCACTGCTCAGGCGATTCCATCTTATCCTGGGTATGCTTCACCTAACCTGAATCAACAGTTGCCCTTTGTAGCAACTCTAGAATTACCAGATCTAAACCGGCTGACGAATGATCCAATTGCTTATGCCCCTTGGTGGCCAGCGATTCCGCATAAACTTCCGTAAGATATTCCTAAATTTAATGGAAATCTGAGTGAATATCCGTCGAATCATGTGATGACATTTCATCTGTGGTGTTCATCAAACACCCTAAACGATGATTCGATTAGGCTTCGCCTTTTTCAGAGGACGTTAACTGGTCCAGCGGCAAAATGGTATATTGAATTGCCTAGAGCTTCGTTCAACAACTTCAGTACCTTAGCCACGACTTTCTTAACCCATTTTCAATTACCGATAAGGTATGAAACGGGAACGGAACTCCTAACCAACTTCAAACAGACAACGACCACTCACATATCTGATCATATACATGAGTGGCGACGTTGTCATAGGATGGTAAAAATGTACGTTCCCGATTAGCTATTAGCTGAATGGTTTATCAAATCCTTACTTCCTACAATCACAGAAGATGTGGCAAAGGGGGGATTCATAACAGAAGAGCAAGTCATCGCTCGTGCGCAATATCTGGACTTGGTCTATACCCAGTCTGGCACGCTCTACGACAAAATACCTGACGCCCCTAGACCGAAATTCTCAATTCCTCCTCCTCCTCCTAAATCAAACAATGACTCTCATGCCATCGATGGCATGATTGGCATGATTGGCACGACAGACACGAAATCGACAAAGGCTACATCTACAAGGACCCGTAAGATTTCCAGTCAAAATGCAAATGAGGAACTTCTTGCCTCGGAAGTAAATGCCACATTGACCGACAAGGGAAAACAACTGAAGCAACCAGGGGGCAAGAAGAAAAAGAAAGGGAGAAAAAGGAAACCCCCTACGGGGTGTCATATATGCGATGAGGATCATTGGACGAGAGATTGTCCACATATAGCTGAAGTTAAGAAACTCTTTAAGAGTTCAAAAACCTCAGCAGTATTGACTGATCCGTTTCCAAGCCCGGGTACCAAACTGGTTTCTAATCAAAATGCTTCCCGATCCCAAGTGCTTATGTTGTCTATCTCAAAGCAGCAAAATGATGCTTTGGCAAGGAGTAAAGATTACGGGAATCCATAGGTGTCGAATAACAAGGCTAATGAACAACCTAGTAGTTCGACAACAACTTTGACCAAAGTTGTGCCACCCACCATTCCTGAACAAATGATAAAGTCGCCAAAGGGAGTAGTGTACAAGTCGACATTTAATCCTTGTGCAAAAATAGCACAAAATTATAATATAATAGAGGACCTGGCCCAATCGCCGTCCGCTATGTCGACGCTTGAGGTACCGCAAAATTTCCTCTCCCAAGAGCAAGCTTTATTATCAGCAATAGGTGAAATTGACCCAATGGACTCCAATCTTTTGGCCTTTGATCATAAAGGATATGACCCTTAGTTACCAGCTCAACTAGCTTTCCTTATTCAAGTGAAAGCCCTCAACAAAACTGTTCATCGAACAATTATTGATGAGGGGGCATCTACGTGTATTATGTCGATGAGTTGCTGGAATAATTTAGGCTCACCACCCTTGTCGAGATCATCAACGACGTTAAAAGCATTTGATGGATGATCATACACTCCATACGGGATTTTAAGTAACTTGCAAATTGAACTAGGGGGCAAAACAGTAGGAATTGATGTTGAAGTAATTGATGGAAACCTCGATTACAACATCCTACTGGGAAGGCCCTGGATATATGCCATGGCCGCAGTTGTGTCGACCTACTTTAGGAAGATTGCATTTCCCTTTCAAGGAGGAATTACAGTCGTCGACCAACAAACTTTCCTCCGCGACAGTTCACAAGTTACGGGAAGCATTCCGATGATCCATGGAAGCAATCATTCGCTTCAAAATATTGGAGTAGGTCTCCTAAAAGACCCTGCCTTAATGGGTACTTTTGCCCTACCACCTGCAAGTAATCTGGCGGAAGTGCCCACAGTGGAAACCTACAATATGAAATCTTCTATATCTAATGGATTCGGAAGATTCCTAAACATTTTTTCAGCGTGGATCATCGCCCTAATAGAAATATTGTAAATACAGTGGGCTCTGAGGACAGTTCTAATCTCGTGTCAACCTCGTTAAAAAATGAAACAAGGAGTCATGAGGATAGTTCTTTTACTGTGTCAACCTCATTAAAAAATGAAACAATCTCCTTTCCAAATCTCAAAGGTAAACCTTCATTCCAACCACCAAGTTGAATGCAATGAAGCTTGGGGGGCATGCACCTCAATTTGCGTTGTTATGTTGGGGGCATGCAAACTTATCACGAGCAGTGTTACTGTAGGGTTCAAGCTCGTTAAAAAATAAACCCGCCATGAGCAGTGTTACCGCAGGGTTCAAGCTCGTTAAAAAATAAACCTGCCATGAGCAGTGTTACCGCAAGGTTCAAGCTCGTTAAAAAATAAACCCGCATTGAGCAGTTTTAACACATAGTTCATGCTCGTTAAAAAATAAACATAAGATCGAGCAAATGTTTCCACCTGCGTTTAAGCTCGTTAAAAAATGAACTATTCCGGTAAATAACCACCGTGAATGTAATATCATCAGCCATTAAATCCTTGGTCGTGTTTTCCCGTCACCTCCACTTTTCCATTGGCCGATCGTTCACCTCCATATGTTTGTTTACCCATTTTGAGGAACAGCTGCGAAGAGTGATTTCACTAGCCATCCTTGTGACACTGTCGTGATTGGAAAATTCCAACCTGTACCTGGAATCAGCTGCTAACCTATTTCATCACTCGTTCCTCAAAAGACGAGCCTTCTTTAAGCTCTTTTCATCTGACTCGTAAAATATGAAAATATTTCCGAGTCCTTGGCCTTCCAGCTCGTTAAAGGGACAAGAAGTTCTATCCCTCCTCTAGATTTTAATCTTTTTGGACCTGAGGGATTATTGCACAAAAAGATCGAGCGCTTGTTTTATTCGGCTCGTTAAAACTATCGAAAACTCATCCCTTCTGTATTGTTTTATACTTTTTCGGACCTAAGGGATTAGATGATGAAAAAGGACTTTTGAAGTTAACTTTATGTACCTTTTCAGACTCTCTAAAAATGAAAAGGACCGAGTTATCTTTGTCGTTAGACTCGTTAAAATCATTAAATAGTGACAAACTTGTCTTTAGACGAGAACGAGTTTCACTATCGCTAGGCTCGTTAAAACATAGCGATGGGCTTGCCCGAAGGGCAGGTTATCGAACAAGCATATGTTATCCTCCTCAAGCTTGACAAAAATAAAGAGGTAGTGGTTAGCAATGACTGGGGAAAAATTGGGAGAAACTCAAGAAAACTTTGATGGTAGCAAGTCGCTCTTGAACATGACACTTTTCCTCCGTACCACAATCGGGTTGGGTTGTTTCATTCACCGGTCACATCACCATGGTCTCGCCATACCATCCATATTTGGGGTAATGCTACCGATCCATCGCATCAGTGTCACCATATGTTCAAGAGAAGTCGTTCAGAAAAAGTCAACCGTGTCCCATCCACTGCCATACATTATCCTTCATCCTTTCATGACCGCCACCCTGAATCATATGTGACAGATCGTTTTCACCTCCATCAAAATCATTAGCTCCGTTCCGTGTCATTGATGTGGGATTCATTAAGGCCCTCCTTTGACGGATCGCTTCTTTTCGACATCAGCTCATTATCCAAGAAGTTGATCTAGGAACAACCCCTTCAGTACTTTGAAGCTTGAATGCCTCAATGGAAAGTTTCTCACTTCCGGTGACAGGTATACATCAATGACCTTCGACCGAAAGATTTTGCGTGGTGTTCGACGCCAAGTCCTTTATTCACACCACGTGAATTGTACTGCAGTACCTTGAGGGTCATTATCATTATCGGTGATTCCTCTTGCGCTTGTTAACGGTTTACCTCATTGACCGGTAATCAAGCGATGTCTTTCCATGTTCGACTTCAGAACATTTCTCACATGGATCGACTTGTACTTAGAGTAAAGATCGAACGAGTTTGAAGACCCCAGATCTAGTTTCATCCAACCGGGCTGCGATATATATTTAGGAAAGATAAAGACATTGACATGTACATCATTGCAGCAGATAATCATCCTACCCAAAGGATGATAATTTCATCAAAATTATCAGTCTACCATCAGACGATTGTTTGTTCTATGTACAGAAAAATGAATTTATAAAGCTGAGCATGGGAATGCCTGCCTAAGCTAGATCATGAAAGCAGTATGAAAAATAATGTATTGTATTGTATTACAGGTCTCCTCCCAGCAATGAATGAACTTTGGATCCTCTTGATAAAGCATTTCACCCGATAAACGGCCTCATACTTTAGGGGGCAACTGTTATAGACATTTTTGTGCCTTACAGCTATAAGCATGAAATGTCCATAATCGAAGGGATCCAAAGTCCCTAAACATGTTGTTACTACCCCTAGAGGAACAAGGCTAACAAACCACATCAATTCAGACAAGTTCTCCACCAAAAACTGCTAAAAAACAAGTCAATTCAGGATCAATTCAGTGGCTCCACTAGCTGTCTGCGCTGAAATGCAAAGTCAACACTGGCTACCTGCACTGCAACGCAGGTAGAAGAACTACCAGGGTGCGCTGAGCGAGAGTTGACAAATGGCAAGTTCATTCCAAGAGGTGTCAAGACCTAGGAAGCTTCTAGAATCTTCCTCAATGACACTTGCCTCAGTGAATTCGACTATGATGAGTAAGAGGTTCCCAATCTCCAAGTGGAAGCAAGAACCTCCAAGTGGAATCAAGAACTGACAGAGGGAGAGGACACTAGTCAGATCTCAAGCTGACTCATCCTCTCTCCAAACATCTATATATGGATCTCTCCTCCATGAGATCTAGGTGCTGGAATTTTGTTATTGCAAAGAATTGCTGTTGGTTTGAGATTGGAATCATTTGGTGCTTAATGCTTTGAAGGGGGTGAAGATAGGAATTCCATTTGCTGGGAAGGAGATGCTGGATTGGAGTCCTTTGGGTTGTATCTCTTCCTGAACCTTGTTATTCATCAATAAAGCTATCTTGGTTTCTCCTATATACTGATGTATCTTTGATGTATGATTGCATTAGTATGTTTAGTTTATTCCTAATCTTGAACTAGTTATGAATATGAATCTATGTCTTTGTGTAGTGTTCTCTTCTTGTGATCTTGCAGAAACCTCTTGAAGCTGGGCGAGCGAGAAGGCAAGTAGCTGGGAACTCCCAAAGAGAAGAGAAACCGAATCGAGGGAAAAACGGAAGACACCGGTTAGTCCATCTATCTCTCTTCATTCTTAATTCATAAAGGAAGAATACTAGAATAACTGTCTCTGTTTGTTGCTAAGGCACTGTCACACCTTAGGTGGATAGGATCGTCCTGCATAGGCATTTTTCCCCACAACAAACATGCCTTGGATTCTCCACTACATGGAGATAGTACATCTCTTTGGAGGAGCAGGCGGATGTGGCTGTAATGTTTCACTGACGGGGCTAGAACGTTTACATGGATGTATTGTATGATTGGAACTTACACATATTTATATAATAAGATCCAACACATTTTCATGCATATGTTGTTATTGTAGTTGGACTGTTCTAGTCATCTTAATGATATATGTTTCTTAACTTACTTATTTGTGTATGAAATGATTTGTATGAAATTATAAGAATCTTGTAGTAAATGTGTTGTTGGTTTAACCATCTCTTTGGATTATCGACTATTATGCTTTCCAGCTTGTGATGCATCTTCGCTCGTGTGTTCCCTTCCCATCTGAGTACTGATACAAGTTGTCAAGGGGTGCACTCATCTCACCCCCTTTGTGTTAGAACCTTTCATGCATCTTCCCTAACTCACTGCAATGGTCAAACCCTTGCTACTGATAGAGTTATCCTACTTGCCTCTGACCGACATCAAGGTCAAGGCATTACCTTACGACCCATTGCTGGGATTCCTACACCAAATGGTCTAAGGTCTAATTGGGACTTCTTACCGGGGAGATCCCCTTGACATGTTGGCGGGTCCAACACCATCAATAGGAATATATCATCTCTAATACCCTTCTACAAAACCTCCCTTAAGACCTACATTCTCTTGCAATCATCTGTGTTGGAACTTCTACGTATGTTGTCTAGATTTTGGAGAAATTCTAGGCCTCTCAGCCCTCTTTAAAATATATTCATTCCATATATCATACAATAGAAGTTATGTGGCCTAATAAAAAATAGAAACCCTTCTCAAATGTGAACCAAACTTCCAAGATTTCTCCTTTATACTCTCGGTTTTCTCCCTTTCTTACTTGACCCTCTAAACAATCTAGAAATGTCACAAAACAATACTATTTCTCTCCTTTGCTAGGCTCGTTCAGATTTTCATCCAAATCAGATAAATATTTCTTGATGTGTTGCACCTTTTTGTCCCTCAAAAAGAAACCTACAAGAGATCAAACTCCTACTGAAATTTTCTAGCCTTCTCCTTAATTTGTGTCACTGCAAAAACTTTGAGATGTCCTTTTTCTCATGTCATGATACCACTGTTAAATCATTCCATATATCATTGACGTACTGCCACAATGTATCAACATTTTAGAGGGATGTGTCGTCATCTTGTCAAGTCACTGTATTTAAGATATATTATTGTCAAGATGAACCATACATTAATGTCATATTTCCTTTGATGAGTGTAATTCGAATGCCACCATTATAGAGTATGTTATATGCCAAGTATTCTTGTCATCTTACATTGCAACGATGGCGAGGAGGAGAATTTTCATAGATGTCATGGCTTATCCTTCACTGTCAATCAATATTGTTGCAAGTTTACTCTGTTGAAAATTCACACTACTGTTTTCATGTCTTACTGTTGAAGTAGTCTTCAGATATTTAATTACAATTCATATCACATCAATCATATATCTGTCAAATAAAGACTCGAACCACTGGGTATATAATTCAGATTGCTTACGAGGAGAAACTTTAGATTCTTGAATTATTGTAAGAGAAGATATGGCATGCTAATTTAGAAGTGTAAGTCACAAAACTTGTGTAGAGAGCTTGCATGGCTCAAATTGTTCTCAAAGTATATATAGCTTGACCTTAGCACACCAATATCACCATAATATATATTCCACAAAAATGTTGCATCAGTTATAATAGGGAACTCCCATTAGGGAATTCATTTGTGTGTCTCTAAAGCTTATCACATAAGAATGGATATGCCAACAAGAGAGATCTTATGCCTCCCTCTACCAACCTTAGGTCTTATACCATGTTGGAAAATAAATGTGTTTGTAGATTAGAATTAATTCTCCTTACTTGATAATTACTTGTGATATTTGTTGGATTTCTATTATTTAATTTTTCTTCTTCATCAAGTAAATAAGAAAACATGAAGATCACAAAGACACAAAGAACACCAGATATAGGCTTCAAGTCAGGGCTAAACATCATAATTGGGAAAAACCATAACAATCATCATCTTATAGAATCAAATCAAAATGAGATATCCAACCCAAGGCCAAATACTTCCTCCAAGTTAGCTCTCCTCAAAGTCAAATATAGTCAATATTCTTCAAACTTCAATCTAAATGCAAAATTCAAACCTCAACCCTCTTACCAACTTCAGAGGATTTTCGGTCCTATCATGTATTCCAAGATGTCTCAAATTTTCATCTTTGTCACACAGTTTCAGAGATGTTGCACGTGTGTAAGATATGCTTCAGAATATGGTCTTCCATATTTTTTTTACTTCTATATTTTGTCTTTGAATTTAGTCTTGTCATTTTTCTCTTTCGCAATCACAGAACTTTCACTTGGTTATTGGATTTTAATATTTTACATGGATGTCGAAGTTACTTCTTTATATAGTTGTCTAGGAGGGCCAAGTTGGAGGTTTGACTAACAAGTTTTACAAGAATAAAGATTCTTTTCTTTTCTTTACAAATGCCAAATTTGACAACTCTTACAAATTTCTTTCTCTTTTTGACTTCCAAAGCATGAAGAACATGCTTAATCAACAAAAGAAAATAATGATAAACAAATTAATAATAATTTTCCATTATGAATACCAACACTAGTTACTTTTCTAGCATCAAGCAACCATGTATCTTTCCAAGAAGAAAATGAAATATGAAACAAGTCTTCAATTACTCCAATATTGCAATATGCCACAAAATAATGTGTAGATATGGGTGATTTACCTTGCTCTGGGTCAAGGGTTTTAACTTTCTCTTCATTTCGTTCTTAATAGATTATGTCCCAAAAGAGTTTTCATGTGGATGCATCATGTCCATTTATGTTGCAGTGAATACAATGGAGGTCATATTTCTATCCTTGATGATGTTTACCCCCTACCTCTATTATTCTTCTTTCCATTTTCTCTTATGCCACCTCTTCCTCTAGAAGAATGTTTTGTTTGATTCTTCTCTTTATATGCATGTTATAGGAATTTTTTTCACATTCAATCAAATGATCTTGAATCCAAATCAACCATCATCCATTCACACTTTACAATCATACCCTACAAAGGCAAAGGCATGTCCTTTCCAGAAGCTCCAATTTTTTTCATTACATTCGCTAAAAGCCCTAATTTAGGTCCCCATCGCACTTTCCTTGTTCAATAATTATGATGGAATAGGTTGCATCAAAGGGAAAAGTTTAGGTCAATGCATATTTCTTTCATTACAAGTGTGATGACCTTGAAATGAGCAAAAAATTAAATATAATTTTGAAGCTTTTGCTTCAAGAGGCTTTTATCGTGGAAGTTTCCATTCTTTGTTAAAGATGTCCTCAAATTCCTATAAATGATGTATTTTCACTTATCCCATGGATTTTATCACCTTATAAAGTGGATATTACACTCTTTTAATTGATCTACAACCTCCTCACTTCTCCTATAATTTCATTACCTACTATTAGGATTTGGTTGGCTTTTGGAGACCCTTAGTTATGTCCCATGTTGCTCATTTGTGTCTAGAGGTCCATAATCCATCCATGTACTTGAGGTGTAATTGAAGGCTTTCTATTGTGTCAAAGGAAGGACAATATAGTTGGGAGAGATATACAAGGTCAAGGCCTATAAGGGTTGTAATCTTCTCCTACTTTTATTAATATAAAAATGTCTTGCTTTCCTATACATTGTGTCTCATTTATACATGTGTAGAACAATGAATCTTTGGCTTCTTGTTTAGAATTGTTTTTATATTTTATTCTTATATTTTAGTTATCTTACTTATTTTGGATGATTTGCAAGTTCTAATTTTAGCATTTGGAGTTGGAGCTAAAGCTTGCAAGTGGGGAGAGGGAGAGAGCTTGCATTGATTCCCAAGTAAGTATTTCTTTGATATCTCAAACAGTTTCTCTAAGGAAAGAAAATCAATTTGGTCTAGGTTGTTTCTAGATCAAGCCATTAGGTATAGGGAGATTTCTTCTGTCTGTAGAAGGAATATATCCATAAAACAAGTTTAACAATCTAAATTTTGAAACGGGAACTGTACCAATTACCCTTTTCTTTGAGGTAGCAAAAAAATCAATTGATTTTGAAAATTGTTGATTCAAAATACATATATATTTTTTGGAGCATATTTTTTGACACTTTAAATTTTCTTATGTACATTATTTTTAAAATGTTATTGTTTTTCACGCTAATTTTGAAAAGTGTTGATGCAGTGTCAACCCCTTTTTTTAGAAGACTTATTTTTTGACTTTAAATTTTATAATGTATTAAGTGTGGATAATTATTTTCTAAATTTCACAATTTTTGAAGAAGTCATCTTATTCATATTTTTTTGTTTTTATTTTCATTTTTTTAGTGAGATATTTATTTTTCTATATAGTTAAAAAAAGGTTAATATTTTAAAGTTTCGATCTTCTATATATTTATATATCGTTAATTAATATTTCATTGCACATCAAATAATTGTCACTAAAAAAACAATGATTTTTAATAGTTTACATAAAAATACACATTTTGAACAAAGATATAACAAAAAATACTCATTTTAAGATTTTTTTTTTTTTGTTAAAAATGACATGTCAAATAAACAATTTTTATAGAAACAAATTAACAAAAAATGGTTAAAAAATACCAACTTTTTAGAATTTCATGTAAAAAAATAATAATAATCACAATATTTTTAAAAAAATTATTATTCACATAAAAATTAAAGTGAAGGTCACATAATACAAATATTAAACATATAACAACAATGAATACTTATTCTTCTCATAAAATCTCAAAGTCAAAACATCACAAGTATAACTAATTAATAGTTACAAAAATGAGCATGGTTTCCAAGCACAACTTAAATTTAATCAATACAATCACGTAATCCATACTCTTCATCTTCTATAGTTTCATCATTGTCTTCTTCCATAATATTTTTTGCTTCAGTTTGGTAATTTTCCTCTTTTGACGAATTTTTGATGTCTCTGAATCTCTCAATGTATGTCTTTCCAATCATTTCATCTAATGGTGGTTGAGGTTCCTTGGCCTTTTTTTCCACATGTGATTCATTAGATCCCCTTTCCTCAAACCAACTTCTTGCATTGCATCTAGAAGAATTTGAAGAGCATTAATTCTTTGCTGAATAAATTCGCACTATATTGGGTCTTTTTCAATGGCAATGCAATTTCTTTTTTTTGTAGGAAACATGCTAGTGTTGTACCTAATCATCAAGTACAAAATAAATAATGAATTAAATTAGTATAAACACATACAAATTAAAAAAGAAGATATTGAAATTCAATTTTATATAATAAAACTTACCTGAACCTCAGAATAAATCCAAAACCCAATCACCTTCATTTGAACATAAATCTATAAGATAGTTAATCAATAATTGTGGTTTTTGATAAATGTTAACTATCTATCCTTTTGCTTATTTATCTTCATATGTTAGTTCTTTTACAACAGAATCATAAATTAGTACTTGGCTATGACTCTTTCCATCTACTCGATTCAGAAGCATAAGCATATAGCTATAATCTTTTGTTCAACATTCAACATGGATGGACTCACAATCACTTATAATTGTTTGATCTCTGTGATTAATAAGATTTTACTTTTTCCTGTAACGTGAAATTGTAGAAGTTCAGTTAACTTGTACATAAATGATTTTTTTAACATTAATCAAACATACAATTTCAACATCTTACCATGCAAGTTGCATCCTTGAGTTTTCTTTTCCCTTGAAGCTTGTCAATAACATTGCAAATTGTGTGTCCAAATGAAATGTCACAAATCTCCATAATGGTGATGTTGTGACTTCTACAAATCTTGCAACCACTTTACTAAGAGATTGATAAGTATAATGGTAACTATCATATTCAATGTTTTGGATATTGAAACCAGGAGGAATATCTGCAATAACTAGGGAATAATCCTTTTTAGGTATGAGTTTTGAAATGTCTTCACAATCACCTTGTATTATTTGATAAGGTATAGTCTCGAGCCAATTCCAAATGAAATGAGTAAGACTAGAATCAAGTTCAAAATTACTAAGACATTGCTTTCTCAGTCTTTCCATCTTAATTTTTTCAATAAATCTTCTAAAACTATCGGGTGCTCCATTTGCATCCTTCTTCATCTTTAATGTAATAAAAAAATATATGTATAAGTTATAGAATAAAAATATTATACACATGAATAAAAATGAATGTATAAATCAACATAACTTTTTAAATGCAAGATAAAAATATTTTAGTGTTGATGCAGAACTTGAATCTAGTTGCATACAAAATCATCCCAACTATATTCATTCAACAATTTAACCATTTGTTCCTGTATTCTCATATAAACCTTGTGACTTAATACATAAAGTAATATAATGATATGTATAATAAATACTACCAACAACAATATGTTATATTTAAAAGAAAATTATAATCTAGAAATAAGTAAAAATAATTCAACAAACTTGCTTTTGAAATTCCTCACACATTTCGTCCAATGATAGTTCCCTTGACTTCACACGAGATAATATTGTTTTGACAAGATTTTCATCCTTCACTCTTTGTAATTCTCTCCAAGGTGTGATAGTCATATCTTCTAGAAGGAGCTTCACTTTAGATTCTGATTTATTACTGCTACATATCAATGGTTTAGACTTTTTGACCTTCTGGTGTTTTATGTGAATGTTCTCCCACATGCCTGAAATTGCATTAATCAATTCCCATATCCTTCCAACTCTAAATACCAACTGGAAAATGTTATCCATACCTTTGAATATTTCAAAATTTACTTTGTCACCTTTTGAATTGATTTTTTTCTCAATTTGATAACCTATTTCCATACAACATTCCTTTCGAAAGGCTAGACTAACCTTTGTCTTATCCCCACCACATTTTTCTTCAAATTCATTATGAATACATATAATCTTTTAGATTAAATTCATAGAAATATTATACTCATTATCTGTATTATGATCCAATGCCAATAACTTTTCTTATGTATATGTTAAACCAACATAAACGATACATTTCATTGTTTCAAAACGTGGGTAATTGGGATATTCCTCCATAAATTTCCTTTGAGCTTCTACAGAATGGTTCCCTTCAAGTACATAATATTTGTATTCAAAACATTCTGACTTATCAAATTCTTATTTGTTGGGAACTTGAATTGGATCAAAAAGAAGCACATAATCAACCACATGAGCATATGGATTGTACCTCATCAATGTTTTGAAGTTGTGAGCATGTAGGGGGGGTGGATTTCTAATTTGATATTTAAATTGTCCTTCATTTGGCTTATATATTTGGCTGACATTAAGTTGAAATGTATCACCACCCTCAATTAATTTTGTCTTCGTCAACTAATGTCGAATTTAATTTTGTTTTTTTTTAATAATACCATCCTTGAAATGAGCTCCTGGTGTAATGATTTCCCTGCTTTCTTTTGAGTTTTTACTAGGATCTTCACTTCTAGCCATGATTTTTTCAGAATGATCAACTTTAATTTCTTCCTCCTATTGGTTATCATATTTTCTTATACAAGAGAAATCTCCTCATCATCAACTAGAAGAGAGAAATTGTGTTCATTTTCCATGGGGTACATTTTCTTATCACAAACTTCCTTTTGGTCTTAAGAATCCAGGAGAAAATTTCCAATGGGAAATGAACTATGTTTTTCATCATGTTAAGCAACCATACCTCAATGATTTTCCTGCCCTTTATAAACATCATCAAAACCATCCAATTCATCTCAAATTAATATTCTTATGATGTTGATATTATAACATATGATTAAACCCATAAAAATGTGTCTTTTGTGTTCAATCTGGTCGACTTCTAGGATTTGTTGTATCCAAGTAACGGATTCATATTGATCCTCTGAAATTCCAAGAAATTCTTTATTTTCCTACTCCTTCCACTCTCATTCAATTACAATGTCTGCAAGGTAAGGGTAACTTTCTATAACGTTTCGTTCCCAATTACGCAAAACTTACCAAATTTTTTACTCATTTATTGAAAAATGGAGTTCCTTTTCATTGTGATAATATCACTCAAAAGGATTTTGATGCTCTAAAATATCTATTAGCTAGAGCATCATGAGAAAACCTCCATGTGGAAAAATCAAACATAAAAATCTCCAACTAAGAGGAAATTTGAGTTAAATTAGGAGGTATTTTGGAGACCAAATCTGAGACTTGTTAGTTTACTTTAGTAATGAGCACAAATTAAGGAGTAGAAAAGGGAGATCTATAGATAACTAGGAGAAGAAATAGGGAGCTGTGTTGGTGGTTCAGATTTAAACAGGAACGCAAAAAATTACATATATAACCATAAATACAAAGATGCAGTAGAAATAACACTTCATTTAATTAATATAAAATATTGAAATATGCTTATAAACATAATGGAAATAAGACTAGCTCAGGAGATGGTAGCTTATTTCTGAGAAGAGATGTGGTGGCTACATGCCTCTGAACTGTGTTACAATGAGGCTCAAGGGCCTTTTTATTATTGAACAATAAGAGCAACCCTAAACAACCAAAACCCTAACCTGAGGAGATGTAACACCAGGAGTTTATGGTCCCTATTGGGGTGAGTTGGACAACCAACTTCCCGGGGCCACAACTTGGTCATATTATCTCTGTTTAACGCACATGATAACTCATTGGAAAGATATCTTCGAGGAATACAATGGAAAAGATGATTTTAGATAGAAAATCGTTGGCGGTGGATTGCCAAAAAAACATCATTTAGGGCCTCAAAATGGCTCAGGAAGTTTAGGACCTGAAAACCTACTAAACAAAGTAAATTGTGCTACAATTAAGGAAACTGAAAGAAAAAAAGGTGGGGGTCCAAGTGGAATTGGCGGGTGGCCACCAATATCCACCTGGATCATTCCTCCCCCATAAGGAAGTAATGGTCCCCATTGCGTTGAGTTCCTCCATGAGATGAGGAAACTTCTACTGAACTTGGTCCCTGGTGAGCCACTTTCCTTGGTGAAGGATTTGGCCTACTTTGACAACTTGATACAGTTGGATCTTCTGTTGATGAGTGTTCTTGATCTACGTGTCCATGATCCAATCAGTTGTGGCTTGCTCCATGCAATCTGGATTTAACTCTATAGGTGTGAGTTGTTCTGCAATGTCTGATGTTTCTAGCAATGGTGGGAAGTATGGTCGAAGGCAGTCCACATTGAACACTGGGTGCAGGCCAAGGAATGGGGGAATGTTGAGCTCAAATTCATTGTCACCCATAGCCTTGGTAATGGTGTAAGGACCATATCAGAGTGGTCTGAGTTTGTGATAGGCTCTAGTAAGGTGTTCATTTTGCAAATGCAACCAGACTTTTTCCCCACCCGAAACTTCTGTGGCTCTCGCTGTTGATCATGTTGATGCTTGTACTTGGCATGTGATTTATCTAGAATGTCATGGACCTACTGGCAGATATGTTGGATGTGCTCAATGAAGTTGTTTGCCTTATCGACTTCCGACTAGACATGAGCCAAATCTGCCTGAGTAGTTGCAAATGGTATGGCCACATCAATGGGACATAGTGGCTGGAATCCCAAGCCCACCTGAAAATGGCTATGGCTAGTCGAGCTATGGAGAGCCTGGTTGTAGCTGTGCTGGACATAGGGAAGCCTCTCATTCCATGTATGTTGATTCTTTGAGTTGTACATGCGCAGAATGTGTACGATCATCCTATTGACTACCTTTGTCTAGCCATCAGTTTGCTGATGGAAAGCTGTGGACTTAGCGAGCTTGGTGTCTAGCATCGACCAGAGACTGGAAAAAAATGTACTGAGGAACTTGTTGTTCTGATCTAAGATGATAGACTGTGGGATCCCAAAGTGTACCCACACTCGTTCAAAGAAGAGTTTAGTAGTGGCTTTTGCTATGATATTCTTCTTGCAGGCCTCTAGAATGGAGATGTTCGAGAATCTGTCGATGACCATGAGAACAAAGTCCTTGCCATGCTTAGTAGAAGGAAGTATCAACATGTAATCCATGGAGATGGACTCCCAAGGTCGAATAGGGGTAGGAAGTGGAGTACAGAGTCCTTTATTCTTGATGGTCAGTTTGGTAATGGCACAAGCAGTGCAGGATCTAATTTACTTCCTGACATCATGTCAAAGATTCGGCCAATAGAAATACTTCTGTAGTATTGCCACTATTTTCTTGACCCCAAAATTCCCAATGGAACAACTATAGTGCGCTTCCCAAATCATCTTGGTGCGCTCGCTTGAAGGAACACAAAGGTGTCCTAGGTGGCATAGCAGGGAATCCTGGAGGTGAAAATCTGGAACTTGGTGACCCTCCAAGACCCTCTGGTATTTGTCGCTGAACTCTGGGTTGCTTTTGTAGAGAAGTGGCCAATCAGAAGTCTCATTCCCACAAGAGTTGAGCATGATGGTTAACACCATGATCGATGGTCGGCTAAGGTAGTTTGTAGCATTATTGGTGCTAACCTTCTTATACTTGATATTAAAATGGAACTGTTGCAGGTATGTGGACCACTTTTTATGATGATCATTATGCAACTTCCCTTGCATCTGTATGAACTATAGGGGTCGGTGGTTTGTGTGGATGATTGTTTCCTTACCCAAAATGTAATGCTTCCATTTTCGGCGAGATTGCACAATGGAATACATCTCTTTGTCATAAGTGGGATACTTCCGAACTGTGTTTGAAAGTGTTCCACTGTGATATGACACTGGATGCCCTGTTGAGTAAGGAATTCCCCAATAGCATAGTCAGAGGCATCTGTCTCGATCTCAAATGGTTGTTGCAAGTCTGTTAAAGTGAGCACTAGTGCACAACAGAGGCAATGTTTCAAGTCCGCGAATGCCTTCTATTGATATTCAGACCAAAATAATTTTTATTTCACTCCTCCCTTGGTGACTTGACTCAAGGGCCAAGTGATATGAGAGAATCCCAACACAAACCTATAGTATAAATTGGAAAGACCCAGAAAGCTACAGATATCTGTAAGAGTGGTTGGGGTTGGGCAATCCCAAATGACTTGGATCTTGGTTGGATCCACAAGCACCCCTCATTCATCAATAATGTATCCCAGATACTGAACCTGGGTCATGCCAAAAGCGAATTTCTCAAAATTGGCACACATCTTGAGTTGTTGAAGTGTTTGGAGAACCTGTCCGATGTGGTGGAGGTGCTCTTCCTAAATTTGGTTCAAGATTAGGATGTCATCCAAGTATACCACTACAAATTAGTTGGTGAATAGTTGCAAGATGTCATCCATCAGCCTCATGAAGGTTGTAGGAGCATTCGTCAACCCAAAAGGCATAAAAAACCATTTGAAAAGGCCCTCATTGGCTTTGAAGGAAGTCTTCCACACATCAGAGGGTTCGATTGGTACCTGGTGATAGCCAGACTTCAAGTCGATCTTGCTAAAATATTTTCTCCCCTTCAGTTAGTCTAGAAGGTCATCAATCTGTGGGATCGGGTACCTATTCCAGACAGTGATCTTGTTCAACGTCTGGTATTCAATGTAGAGTCTCCAAGTCCCATCCTTCTTCTATACTAACACGATCTGACTCCCACAGGGTGATGAAATCGGAAGGATATGATCTTTCTGCAGTAGCTCCTGAATCTACCTCTTGATTTCGTCATTCTCCATAACAGAGTGCCAATAGATTGGTCCATTGGGTAGTAGCACACCTGGGGTTAGATCGATGGAGTGATTTACTTAATAGTGCAGAGGCACCCTTATCGGGGAGGTGAAGATGTCCTCGTACTCCTCCATGATCTTGTCCATCTGTTGTTTCCGTGTGGAGGGGCCCTGTCTGGAGGTCGTGGCCACCATCTTCTTCTTTCCTGAGGGTGTATCATCATATTTTTTTTTTTTTTCTTTGGAAATTAGCTTACTGCATTCTTTTGTAGTAACCAAAGAGATCACGAGAGGCGGTGCTACCTCTGGTATCCTGTACAACTTATTTCCAAAAGTAACAATAATAGCACAAGGCTTTGACTCATACAAAACATATCACTTCCATAAGTATGGTTGGCCTAATAATACTTCATAAACATCAAGGGGAGAAACATCACATAATACCTCATCTGTGAAGGGCTTGATGTTGTATGGAAGGTGGCACTGCTGGCTCACACGAAGATCTTGTCCTTGGTGAAGCCACCCGATGGTGCATAGTTGTGGGTGTGCTATGGTCAGTAAGCCCAACGGCTTCATGACCTCTGCCGAAATGAGGTTCTTTTGGCTCCCATTGTCGAAAATGAATTGTAGCAGGGAACCCTTTACCCACATCTCGAAGTGGAAGAGGCACTCCTCCTCCTCCTCTAGATCTTCGAGTTCCTCCTTCTAGATCTTCATGGTGGCAACTGTGGCATTGGGCTCCATATCGATAATATTTTTCCCTTTGTCATTCCCCTTGTCAGGTTCTAACTCAGAGTCGTAACATGCATCTCATTCCGAAGCCTTTAGCTCGGCCACCAGTGACTGCTTGGCCCGACACTCACTTGCGCTGTGAGTGGAGCTGTTATGGAACTCACACCACTTTCCCATGTACTTCTTCAGCTTCACATTGTTTTTCTTTGCTTGGGACTTTGGAAGGTTGTCTTGGGTCATCCCACCTTGGCATTTTCCTTTTTTCTACAGTTTGGCGGCACCTTCCCCTTGCTTCGGATTCGCAAATCCAAAGTATCACTTCTTATGTTTAAACTTTTTCTCGATCTTGACCCCATATTGGTATGCCATGCTGAGCGAGGATATGTCCAGGAATTACATCTCGTCCTAGATGTACCTATGTAAGCAGCTGAGGTACTTTAGAACCAAATGCTTCTCAGAATCCTTGATACCCAACTTCATGCGAAGGGTATGAAAAGCATTGGTAAACTCAGGCACATCTTGGTCCCTTACATGTCACAGCGTTGTCTAATTTATGTATTTATTGTCATAGCTCTTGATAGGGTAGTAATGCCCCTTGATGCCATCCTAGAATGAGTTCTAAGTGGGTGTGGTTGAAAACAGTGAGTTCGTACTTTCATCCTTCTGCTCATAGTAGGTTTCCCACCAGTCCTTGAGGTGGGGGGCTACTTTGAGAAGTGCAAAGGTGATCTTTTCCCAGCTGGAAAAATCATGAATGAAAAAATATCATTTTATAATATTTAACCATTTAACTACGACATTTGCATCTATCTAAACCTCAAATATGGGAATGTTAAAGTTAACTTGTACCTTAAAGGGTGTGGCGCTTCCAGAGTAGCTGTCGGAAGTAGATTTGTCTCCCCTATGTAGTCGCTGAAGGATCTGGGAAACATTGTCCATTATCGCGTTCCTTTGTCGCTCAAGGGCTTCCTCAAGAAATATTTTGATAGGATCTCTTGCCCCCTCATCTTTCTTTTCATATGCAATGGGAGGCCATCGGGATTTGCGAGGATAGTCTTGCAAAGGTTTGACCAGTTCAAGCCTTAACTCCTTATATCCCGAACTCGTAGGGGACATGTAAAGAAAAATCGAGAAAGAGCAGACCGCTTTGATACCACTGATCTAGATTTAAACATGAATGCAACAAATTAAAAATATAAACATAAATACAAATATTCAGTAGAAATAACACTTCTATTCATTATTATCAAACACTGAAATATTCTTACAAACAGAGTGGAAATGAGACTAGCTCGAGCGATGGTAGCTTATCTCTGAGAAGAGATGGGTGGATACATGCCTCTAAACTGCATTACAATGAGGCTCAAGGGCCTTTTTATTATTGAACAATAACAAAAAACCCTAACCCGAGGAGATGTAACACCAAGATTTTATGGGCCCTATTGGGGTGAGTTGGACAACCAACTTCCCGAGGTCGCAACTTGGTCATATTATCTCCATTTGACACGCATGATAACCCATTGGAAAGATCTCTCTAAGGACTACGATAGAAAATACGATTTTAGATAGAAAATCACTGTCAAGAATGAACTATAGTGGGGAAGCCTTTACCCACATCTAGGAGTGGAAGAGGCACTCCTCCTCCTTTAGATCTTCGGGTTCCTCCTCCTAGATATTTGTGGTGGAAATGGTGGAATTGGGTTGTGCATCGATAATATACTTCCCTTTATCATTTCCTTTTTCGGGTTCTGACTTAGAGTCATAACATGCATCTCATTTTGAATTCTTTAGCTCGGCCACCAATGACTGCTTGGCCCAACGCTCACTTGTGTTGTGAGTAGAACTCTTATGGAAATCACACCACTTTCCCGTATCCTTCTTCAGATTCATAGTGTTTTTATTTTATTATGGCTTTGGAAGGTTGTCCTGGGCTGCCCCACCTTGGCTTTTTCCTTTGTTCTGTGGTTTGGGGGCACCTTTCCCTTGCTCAAAATTCGCAGATCTAATGTCTTGCTTTGTTAGGTCCCTATAATACTAGTGATGCCCCCATTACTATTGTATTTGTATCCCTTATTAATATTGTTGTGCCCATATTGTCCCCATAGTGTTATTACCATGCCCCATAAAATCCCTCTATTGTTATTTTTGTGCCTTTATATTATTATTGTAGGTCGGCTTGGTTATATTGTGACCCCTTAGACTCCTATATATAGAAAGGAGGTTTTGTCATTTGAATCATCCAAGAATTTTTCATTTGTGTCATTTAAAGGAGGTTTCCCACTCGAAGAGGCTGAATTCTAAGGTGTTCAACTACTTTTCTATCATTTTGTGAGCTGGTTTCATAACATTTGGTATCAGAGCTTTGAATTTTAGGGTTTTGCTGCTCCAAACAGGTCATCATGGCATTTGTGCTATAAATTTTTTTCTGTGACGTTTCGACACTAAAAGAAAAACCCATTTGGGCCGAAATCGTTATGAACCTTGGGTCCAAATTTCAGAGCTTTTCGCGCTATATTTGTGGAGATATGATTTGAGGAAGTTGGCCTTTTTGTAGACTCCTGAATTTCATTCCAAACAAGTGACCTAGGGAAAATTATCATAACTTTAGTTTTGAGCATCAGATTGAAATTTCGTAAGAACTTACAGAAAGAGGACGGACTTTTGTTTCCTATTTATAATTTTCAGATACTAAGGTCAAAACAGTGATGCGTGGAACTTCATACAAGTTCGCTCTTCTGGAAAGGTATATAATCAAGTCATCTTGGCAGATTGTGCATAACTCTGCCTTGGAGAATCTAAATTCGATCAGACTAGCGGCATTGGAAAGAGGACGTAGGGGGCTACTAAAGGGCATAGTAAAGAGTTATTATCAGTAATTGATGCGCCGAGGAAAAAAATGCAAACACCTTGTAAGCAACCTGAAATCTCTAGCATGACTCATGAAGAAGAGGAAGAAATGCAACATGATATATCAAAATTACGAGACCAAGTGCAACAAATGTCACTCGCACAAAAAGTAACAGAATCTAAGATGGATGGTTTAAAGAAAGGTGTAGAAGCTAAGATGAATGACATGGAAGCTAAGATGGATGGCATGGAAGCTAAGATGAATGGCATGGACGCTAAGATGGATGGCATGGATGATAAGATGGAAGAATTGAAGATAAATTTGAATAAGTTGCTACAAGAAATGGTCACTAATGGTGAAAGGGTAGTAAAGGAAACTCATGATGAGAACAGAAGAAATGTTAATCATGATTTCATAGACTCTAATGTTGGATTGAAGACCCACCATATTCCAAAAATCAATATGAGGAAGTTTGATGGCAAGGATCCTGCAACATGGATACTACAGATGGAGAAATTTTTCGATATCCATAATGTGAAAAATACACAAAAGGTACGCATTGCAACTTTATATTTGGAACCAAATCAGTTTTTATGGTATCAATGGCTTTTCTCTCATAAACAAATTTTCACTTGGGCAATTTTTATGAAAGAAATGATATTACATTATGAGGATACAAAAAGCAACACCTTTTTAGCCAATTGATAAGTCTCAAACAAAAGGGTTTAATAATGGAGCACATTGAGGAGTTCCAAAAATTGAACATAAGGGTAAAAGATATTCCAAAGGAGCATAGGATTGATGTGTTCATAGGGACTTTAAAGGATAATATCCAACATTAGGTTTGCCTTTGGGAACTTGATTCATTGGAGAAGGCATTCAAGTTAGTAAGAAAAATGGAAAGCAAAATTATGGCAACCAAGAAGCCTACCACTCACAACTATAAATATGGAAGTGTTGTTGCCCCTAGCCTTCCACAACCTATAAGGTTGACACCACAACAATTGGAAGAAAAAATAGAAAAAGGGCTTTGTTACAGTTGTGATAGCAAATACACTAAAGGTCATAAGTGTGCTGAGAAGAAATTATTCTACATAGATTGTGAAGAGCAAGAAGAAAAGGAACAAGAAAGGTCAAAAGAAGAGGATTACTCCAGGAAAAAAACCTAGATAAAGAAGAAATGAATCTAACCATATCTTGTAATGCATTGGTTGGAATTACCACTACTCAAACCATCAAGATAGAAGGACATATCAAGAAGAAAAAGGTAATAGTGTTGACTGATTCAGGAAGTACCCACAATTTTATTCATTTTAAGATATCAAAAGAACTGAATTTCTTCCTATATCTAACACCAGAGTGTCAACTGATGGTTGCAAGTGGAGGAACGATAAATTCCTCTAGAAAGAGCCATAATATCAAGCTATCCATGGGAGAATATGTATTGAATAGCCCAATGCTTTCCATTCCAATGGGAGGTGTTGAAGTTGTACTAGTAGTCCAATGGCTACAATCCTTGGGTACAATAGCTTTTAAATTTCAAGAAATTTTCATGAAATTTTCTATGGAAGGAAAGGAAGTTGAATTAAGTGGCATTGCAGGGAAACCAGGAAAGATAATCAGCGCTGACTGTATGACAAAGCTTCTAAAAAAGGAACAACAAGGTGTAATTGCACAATTATTTTCGCTAGAAGTTTCCACATCAAAATCATCTATTTCTACAGATCTCCAAAACTTCCTGGACAATCATTCCAAGGTATTTGAGACTCCCAAAGGTCTCCCACCTATTTTTGATCATTATCATGATATTCATTTGATTCCAGGAAGTTTTCCTCCAAACATCAGGTCGTAGAGATATCCCTATGCCCAAAAGAGTGAAATTGAACGTATGGTTGTAGAAATGCTAGAGGTTGGTATAATTCAACCTAGCCAAAGTTCTTTCTCTTCTCCAGTAGTATTGGTGCACAAGAAGGATGGATCATGGCACATGTGTCTGGATTATAGGGAGCTCAACAAGCTCATTATTAAAGATAAATTTCCCATTCTTGTCATTGATGAATTATTGGATGAATTGCATGGATCAATTTACTTCACCAAGTTGGATCTTCATTTAGGATATCATCAAATTAGAATGAAGACTAAGGACATTCCAAAAACAACATTTAGAACTCATGAGGGTCACTATGAATTTTTGGTCATGCCTTTTGGCCTTACCAATGCACCTTACACATTTCAAGGTTCGATGAATTCCATTTTCAAACCCTTCCTTAGAAAATCTGTGTTAGTATTTTTTGATGATATACTAATCTACAACAAGTCTTGGAAGGATCATGTTGAACATGTTGACAGGCTGCTACAACTATTGGAGGAGAAACAATTATATGCAAAAAGATCCAAATGTTTCCTTGGAGTACAAGAGGTGGAATATCTGGGTCATATTGTATCTCATGAAGGAGTTAAGTTAGACCCTATCAAAATTAAAGCCATTAAGGAATGGAAAATCCCCACATCCATAAAGCATCTGTGAGTATTTCTTGGGTTGACAGGGTATTATCGCAAGTTTGTTAAGAATCATGGGAAAATAGCAGCACCTCTAACAACATTATTGAAGAAAGATGCATTTTCATGGACTCCAGAAGCAACAAATGCCTTCGAACATCTTAAAGAGGCAATGTGCCAAGCACTGGTCTTAGCTACACCAGACTTCACAGAAACAGTTGTTGTGGAATGCGATGCTTCAGGAAATGGAATTGGTGTTGTTTTAATGCAAGATGAAAGACCCATTTCTTTCAAAAGTCATCCTATCAAGGGAAAGTATTTACACAAAGCTATTTATGAGAAGGAAATGTTGGCAATATTACATGCACTTAAGAAATGGTGACCCTACCTAATGGGAAGACACTTCAAGGTAAAAACGGATCATGATAACCTTAAATACTTTTTTAGAACAAAGATTATCCTCTGAAGAACAACAAAAATGGGTCACAAAGATGTTGGGTTATGACTTTGAAATCATCTACAAAAAAGGGAAGCAAAATGTTGTGGCAAATGCACTCACAAGAAAGGATGAGGATGTGGAAGCATTGTTGTGCGCCATTTCTATTATCCAACCAGATTGGATAAACGAAGCAAGGGAGGAATGAAATATTGACGAAGAAGTGTGGGCACTTATTTGAAAGTTACAACAAGATTCCAGTACATATGATACATTTAGCTGGAAAAATGATTCGTTGTGGTACAAAGATCACTTATACCTCTGTAATAATTCCCAACTCAAACAAAAAATTCTTCTCGAATTGCACTTACCACAGGGTTAAGAAGGAATTTTTTGGGATGGCCTTAAATCAGATATTCAAAAGTTTGTGGCGGAATGTTTGGTTTGCCAACAAAACAAGTTGAAACAATTAAGACACCAGGTCTATTACAACCTTTATCCATTCCAAGCCAACATTGGGAGGAGGTTTCAATGGATTTTATCACAGGTTTACCCAAGTCTGAGGGAAAGAGTGCCATCATGGTGGTAGTTGACAGACTTACCAAGTATGCACACTTTTGTGCATTATCACATCCATTTAAAGCCAGTATAGTTTCTACTGCATTTATGGAAACAATTCAAAAGCTACATGGAAACCCAAAGATTATTGTAAGTGACAGAGATCCCATTTTTACTGGAAATTTTTGGGCAGAATTATTTTCTTGTCTTGGTACTCAGTTAGATCATAGTTCATCTTGTCATCCTCAATCTGATGAGAAAACTGAGATAGTAAACAAATGTTTGGAAGGATACCTTCTTTGCTTTGTATCTGATAAACAGACACAAAGGGTCAAATGGTTTCCTTTAGTTGAATGGTGGTATAACACTTCCTTCCATACTGCAACAAAAATTACCCCATTTATGGAACTTTATGGGTATCAGCCACCATCCATCACATCATATTTAAGAGAAAATTCTAAGGTTCAAGCAGTGGAACATCACATTGAGCATCAACAACAATTTCTCTAACTCTTAAAGGATAACCTCATGTTGGCACAAAATAGAATGAAACAACAGGATGATCAACATCGCAGTGAAGAAGTTTTGATGTAGGTGATTGGGTATTCCTATGGTTACAACCATATAAACAAATGTCCCTCAAGCAAGTTAAGAAGGATAATAATTTATCACCAAAGTATTATCATTCATACAAGGTGTTCCAAAAGATTGGTACTATGGCATACAAATTGGAGCTTCCTACAGCTTCTCGAGTGCACCCAGTTTTCCATGTTTCACGTTTAAAGAAGGTTATAGGCGACAAGCTCCCAGTTCAAACAATATTGCCAGAACTTAATGAGGAAGGAAAAATTATATAGGAACCAGAAGCAGTCACAGAAACAAGAAATTGACAGCTACGAAATCGATCCATTTTGGAGTATCTCATCAAGTGGAAGAACTTATCTGCTGAATATTCCACATGGGAGGATGAGAACTTTATACAGAAGCATCCAAAACTACTTAAGCGTTGAGGACAACACTTTTTTGAAGGAGAGGGGCATGTTAGGTCCCTATAATACTAGTGATGCCCCCATTACTATTGTAGTTGTATCCCTTATTAATAATGTTGTGCCCCTATTGTCCCCATATTCTTATTACTGTGCCCCATATAATCCCTCTATTATTGTTTTTGTGCCTTTATATTATTATTGTTAGGTCGGCTTGGTTATATTGTGACCCCTTAGACTCCTATATATAGAAAGGAGGTTTTTTCATTTGAATCATCCAAGAATTTTTCATTTGTGTAATGTAATGGTTCTTGCCCCCTTGAAGAGGCTGAATTCTAAGGCTTTCAACTATCTTTTCTATCGTTTTGTGAGCTGGTTTCATAACACGCTTCTTCTGTTTAAACTTTTGCTCGATATTAACTGCATATCAACATGTCGTGTCGAGCGAGGAGATGTCCAGGAATTCCATCTCATCTTGGATGTACCTGTGTAGGCAGCCAAGGTACTTGAGAACCAAATTCTTCTCAGAATCCTTGATATGCAACTTTGTGCGAAGGGTATGAAAAACATTAGTAAAATCAGGCACATCTTGGTCCCTTCCCTATCGCAACATTGTCCACTTTATGTATTTATCCTCATAGCTCCTGACAGGGTAGTACTACTCCTTGATGGCATGATGGAACAAGTTCCAAGTAGGTGCGGCTAAAAACAGTGAGTTCATACTTTCATCCTTCTTCTCACAGTAGGTTTCCCACTAGTGCTTGACGTGGGGGGTTGCTTTGAGAAGTGCAAAGGTGATCTTTTTCCAGCTCGAAAAATCATGAATGGAAAAATATACTTCTAGTAGATTTAACCATTTATCGACAACGTTTGCATCTATTTCAACCTCAAATATGGGAATTTCAAAGTTAACATGTACCTTAAAGGGTGTGGCACTTCCAGAGTAGCCATCAGAAGTAGATGCATTTCCCTTGGGTATTCGTTGAAGGATCTGGGCAAAGTTGTCCATCAAGTTCCTTTGTCGCTCGAGGGATTCCTCAAGCAATATTTTGATAGGATCTCCTGCTCCCTCATCTTTCTTTTCATCTACCATGGGAGGCTGTCGGGATTTGTGAGGCTGATCTTGCAAAGGTTTGACCAGTTCAAGCCCTAACTCCTTATATCCTGACTTCATTAGGGACATGCAAAGAAAAATAGAGAAAAAGAAAATTGCTCTGATACCACTGATCTGAATTTAAACACGAACACAAAAAATTACAGATATAACCTTAAATACAAAGATATATTAGAAATAAAAATTCATTTCATTAATATTAAAGATTGAAATATGCTTACCAACAGAATGGAAATAAGACTAGCTCAGGCGATGGTAGCTTATCTCTGAGAAGAGATGTGGCAGCTACATGTCTCTGAATTGCATTACAATGAGGCTTAAGGGCCTTTTTATTATTGAAAAATAAGAGCAAACCCTAAACAACCAAAACCCGAACCTGAGGAGATGTAACACCAAGAGTTTATGGGCCCCGTTGGGGTGAGTTGGATAGCCAACTTCCCGAGGTTGCGGCTTGGTCATTTTATCTCTGTTTGATGCGCATGATAACTCATTGGAAATATAGCTCAGAGGAATACAATGGAAAAGGTGATTTTGGATTAAAAGCCGTTGGCGGTAGATTTCCAAAAAAACGTCATTTAGGGCCTCAAAACAGCTCCGAAAGTTTAGGAATCGAAAAGCTGCTAAAAATAGTAAACTATGCTACAATTAAGTAAACTAAAAAATTGAAAGAAACAATGCTGGGGGTCCAAGTGGAATTGGTGGGTGGTGACCAATATCCACTTGGATCGGTTGGGGTGAGGAAAATTTTAATTTTTGAATTAAAATCTAAGTAAACATTTTGGAGATCCTTGGTGAGAGGGTGACATGTGGGTGGGTGAATAATCAAACTTTTGGATTAATAAAAATAATTAATTATACATGAAGTGCCAAGTATCACCTATGAAGCCTCCTATAAAACAAGGGGCGAGCTAGGGGATAAGGGACCTTTATTCCTATGGTTGGATGCATAAGATAATGCTATTTTGAGTGACTATGAGATATAATAAGTTTGGTGAGGTGGAGTTCTTAGAGAGGGGAAATTTGAGCCAAGAGTATTCACCTTCATTAGCTAGCATTCTGCCTCTATTTTATAGCCCCATTGCAGCTCGAGCATCTATGGGGAAGAAGAGTACCCAAGGAGTAGGCTTGGAGGTCAATTGGTGAGTCACTAACATTCGATCAGAATGAATCAACATTCACATGTGCAAATGGATGACAACAGGGGAGCACAAGTAACAACAAATACAAGAACTAAATCTACAACCCTTGGTGAATGATACAATGTGTAATCATAAATTTTGTTATATGGTTAATGATGTATTCATAATGAAAATAATTAAATTTGAATTCAATGATGGTTGAATTTCATATTATGGCTATTGACATATGCATCTCAAATTTATGTGTTTTCAGTATTGATGTAATTTTAAGTATTGTGTGATTTCATAATGGGTGTGGCTAGCAAAGGACTAGTTGAGTGGAATTATTATTTACTTATTATTATAATATTGTAACTTAAATATGAATTAATTGATGTACCCAATAACTTGATTGGTACTTTGATTTGTAAATTTAAAATAAAATGAAAGTGGTGTCATAGGGAAGGTCCCTACAATGTACCTATAATTCTCACTAGGAGGGCATGGAAAAACAAATACAATTGGGAAAAAACATACAAAGAAAAGACTCATAATGAAAAAAAAGGTACTTATCTCTCCCTCTTTATCTCAATCTTCTTGGGTCTAATCAACCTCGCTCAACTCTCAAGGAGTTAATTCGTCCACATCCTCATCATCAAAGAGTCCACATCATCAAGCAATCCATATTAATAAGAAGTACATATCTTCATCAATAAATCCATGTCATCATCAAGAAATCCACATCATTAAGGAGTTCATAACATTGTAAAGAAATCCACCTCATTAATAATTCCATGTCATCATCAAGAAATCTCCATCATCAAGGAGTCCATATCATCATCAAGAAATACACATCATCAATAATTCCATATCATCAAGAAATCTACATCATTAAAGAGTTAGGGTTTCTTTTTTCAAGCGGCCATAATCAGTTCTAGTATTTGGTCCATAAGCCTTTTATTTTTTTTCTACAAATCCTACCTAGGGTTTACAAACCATAAACAATATAATGTTAGTAATGATTAAAACAATAAAAGAAGTACAATATACTTATCTTTTGATAACATGATAACTCCCTCTTAATCTTTAGCCTTCTTGTACCCAACCTACACATCAACCTCATCATCAAGATGTCAAATCGTCTAGGAGCTAGGGTTTACAAACTCTAAATGAGTAATTTTTATAGCTTCATTAATTTCATTAACAAAACTAGGGCTTTTGTCCACAATCCCCAAGGTATTCTGGTCCAAACCTTGTCTAGGATTTATAAAGCCAAGATGTAGAATGAATAATAAACTTCATGTAAGAAGATAATATCAAATAAATTTCCCATATACATGTGATTGGATATGGGAGATGATTTCTCATAAAAAAATAATATGATACATTAAGCTTACATTGTTCATATCATAATAGATCACTATCATTATACAATGCATCTCCCTTTCCAGAAGGTCTAGATGTCATCGTATTTTGTTCTTGAGTACTCGGCCTCTGATGCAACATATTCACTTCACTTCTTAGTGTGACTTCTTCACAAAACATATCCCAACATGTCAAGATTTAAACTATTTTCCTTATTTTCAAGGTCTCATATTCAACTTCATTCATTATAGTGTGATTATGTTGCTTCATTAATTTTCCTTGATTGTATCTTTCCTTTATCATGACTTGGTCAAAACAATTTGTTGGTTGGCCAAAGATTTGGATATCCATTTGATTAGGTAATAAATCCAATAGAGAGACTCAATTTTGTGCTTAAAATATTTAATATTTAAGATCCTACTTCTTTCATCAATAGTCCATAGGAGTATGACTTGCAATGACCAGATATTGAGATAGAGATAATTTCGAACATGTCACTTCATTATTACTAAGGAGGCATTAACTTATGACACAATTTTGGCCCTACATTATCTTTATCATAGACTTGTATCAAGTTTTAATTTCTTAGATATATACCATATGTCATAGGAACTTTCTCTCTTTACTGCTTGGATTTGCTTCTTAAGGACTTCAAATTGATGATTTCTCATGCCTAGGATTTTCGACCTTCTTTGAATATTTTATTCTTGGTCAAGATATATAATAGGAGACCCTTTCATGAAAGGCCTCAAAGTCATAATTTTCCCTGTAGATCTCTGGGTGTTGATGGTGCTGGACCTGCCAACATTCAGGGGGTCTCCCTGATATGAAGTCACAATTAGACCTCACACCATTTTTAGTATGATCCCCATCTAGAATACGACCGGGTTGTCGAAATAGTGGGTTTTAATGATGTGCCTTGATGCAATAACACATAGAATGGTGTATTTGTGACTTTGGTAAAACAAGTGTGTTACTCTGTGAAAGGTCAATGGTGATGCATGGAAGTTTCTAACATGATGAAGGGGAAGTGACTGAGCCCCTTAGAAGCTTGTAATAGTATGCAACTTGAAAGAAACACATGAGAATAAAAGGAATCACAAGTTAACTTGAATAATAGTTCACAAGTTAACCATGATTGAAATATACAACAACACACATTTACCAGGATTCATACTAATGCAAATGAAATAGTTCATAATAATTAGTGAAAATAGAATAACATATATTGCAAACACAACAAGAATAGTCCTACTATATTCAAAACATATGAATGAAAATGTTTCGGCTCTAAGATTTTATTAAAGTGAAAGTTCCAAGCATAGCTATGCCATTGATGAACCACTAGTCCCAATAGTGGAACATAATGTCCACACCTTCTCCTCCAAATAAATATAATGCTACAGATAAGCCAAGGCTCTCAACAAAACTCTGAAGCTCCTGATCCTAAGCAAAAGCCTATCCAAACTCCTGCCTCCCAAAAGCCCTTTACATGACTAATGAGGGTATATATATAATAAAAAGGGTGACTATTCATTTCCCTTTGTGACTCTTTGACTTACCTGATGACCCTTTGACTTCCTTTAACCATGACCTTTGGACTTCATTACAAATGACTCTTCACATTCCACAGTTGACACTTCGAATTTCACTTACAATTAATTACAAAAAATAATACAATATCGCTCATACCCATGTAAAACAAAATTGGATAAAGTTAGTTAAACAGCCTAATAAGACAAAACAAGTTAATCTTGAGTTTTGGGAAAATATAACTCAACCACCTCAGCTTGTAGCTCCTCGATCACATAGTGGTGCCAAGTCTTCTACTGTGTGATGAATTCCCTAAACTATGTGATGGGATTATGCCGGAAGAAGATTCTAGCCCCCATTACATCTGGATAGACATATTTGGAACCCGTTTGAATTTCCTTCTTCAATAGGAGAAACAAGGTGTTGATGTGGATAGGGCCACCAATGTATTTTTGCATATTGTTCTTGTTCACCTTCAGGTCTTCCTTTGTGGAGATCTATTTGAGCTTGTCCAAGTATTCTTCGACCTCCCACCTGACTTCATTCCTGAGCTTGGTTTTGATAGGTGAGCCAACTGAAGGGATCTTATGTGATTTCACCATGAAATCCACGTTGTTGTATAATCATGCATATGAAGCCTAAATATTGGCAATGAATGAGGTGAGTTGTTTGTTACTCTGAATGATCATCTTCACTTGTGATTTCTCCAACTTTTCCTGTTGACTTGTTTTCTTTTCCAATTCAGATGGTGCTCCTTTATGTTAAATTGAACCCTCATGCACAACAATGATGGTTGTATGGATAGCCTTGAGAGCTTTAGCATTATCCTTGCACATATGTTGCATGTCATGCAAGCGGAAAACTACTTTATGCATGGTGACGAGCTCCTCATAAATGCTCTGCATGGTTTCGCCCAATGCTGATACTTCACCAATTATAAATGCCACAAATTATTCCATATATACCTATGTGGGAGCTACTTTCTAGACTTCTTCTTGAAGCTATTCAATTTTTTACCTTGTGGCCTACAAGCTTTTTACCATTTTCCTATTCTCGGAAATGAGATACTTTGTATTTGCTTGGTATCATCTACGAAGTCCAAGTTGGCTACAGTAATGGCATCTGGATTTCTTTTGGTATCTGTTACAATCACCCTTTCTCTAATGAATGCAAGAGATGTAAGATGATCTGGAAAATGTTTCTTTCATTCTTGTACAATATGAAGCTCAACGTAAGTCATATTGTATGTATCCATGACTGGATCATCATAAAGAGGAACAATTTCCTCTTCTTCACTTGGAGCTTGCTCTACTATCAGAGGAGGGGGAGACTAAATGGTGACCTCGTGAGTTCTCAACATAATATCAACATATTGGTTTAGAAGCTCTCGTTCCATCTCCATGTCTTGAATCAAAATTAGTTACTCAATTTCCTGAGCAAGTTCCTTATCCTGCATCTTTTTTCTCTCCTCTTCTAGTAGCTAATTCTGCTCTTTTTCCTTGGTTTGTTTCCAAGTTTCTTCTTCCTCTTATATTCTCCACTTTTCTTCTTATTCTTATTGTTTCTTCCTTTCTTCTTCCAATATCCTTTGTTCTTGTTCTTCCCTCTCCTTCATCTCTTCTTTATTCTTCCTCTATTTCCTCCTATTTTCTGTTGTTATGTTTGATTTCAGGATGATTGAATCTTCTTTCATCTTGCAACTCTGCACTTCCACTAGACTACGTGCAACTTTCCTCTTGCCCTTTTCATGCATTTGGTTGTGATTTTATTCTAGTGTTGCTTGTAGAGTGACTTATTTCTGAGGAGAAACCTATGATGTTCCTACAAAGTTGATTAGTTCACAGGACTTGGAGGCAAATTATAATTCTTCATTTCTTCCTCATTGGTCCTATAAAATGTCCCTCTTTCACACTGGAAATGAATCCTTGCACAATGTCCTTTGCACAAATTCATGGGATCGTATGAATTGAATTCCAAATGAACAAATGAAAATTTCTCTATCTCCTTGAATTCGATGTCTTCAACCTTTAAATTCTTTATCTCATACAATCCAATTTGCAAACGAAGAATGGGCCAAGGTGCCTTCTCCTTCCAATGCAACACTCTTGATAACCCTTTGGAGAGATGATACATGAATTCTTGCATGACCAACTTATTGGTGGCATACCTCGACAGAATATGTGGAGACTTCTGACCCCCAAACACTCTGAGGAAGGTTCCATTCAGTGAGGCAAACCATTCTTCTAATTCTAACATTGCTTCCATTGCTCCATGGGATAGGCAAGGTGCCTCTTTCTGAAAGATTAACCTATAAAATGTAATGAGGAAGTGACTATTCAACTTTTCCATCACTCCTTTGTAACTGAATTCTGAAAGCATCTTGCATTAAATGTGCACAACAAGTGGTTTTGGTGACCAGGTCCAATTCATGTCAGGAAAATAGTTTTAAGCACATATTGCATCCAATAGGTAGGAATACATGTAGAACCTAGCTTTCTTATCCTTGGCAGGGTTTTTGGCATTTTTTACAAGGGTCCTCAATTGTTGAGCCAAAAAATTTGACCAGTTGATTGGTTTTCCTTCATTCACAACCTAGTTAAGAAAGAATTCCAAGCCTTATGGAAAGGTCTCAATATTCCTTTGGCCATAGATACGATAAAATAAGATTATAAATTACAAATAAGCCTTCCTAAGGGATTTGGTCTTGCAAGGGTTGTTGGGTGTTTTGTCGAATTTAGAAGGCTCTTTCACCCAAATTTTGATGATATCATTTGTGCTCAAGTAGTTGGTGACCGCATAGAAGTGGGAATCCATGTAATATTCTGGTAGCGGAAAATGATACATGAGATGGTAATCCAGTGCCAGGAAAGGGGCAAGACTTATTCCACTGACACTACTAAGAGTCATGGTCTTGGAATAAGTATGTGACAATATCCAACTGACAATATCTACATATCAAAAATTTGGGTACCTACATGCAATCTTTTGTAACCCTAACATTTGGACATTAATATACACCTATCGGTCTTGAAGGTATTCTTTGAAAATTCTTGCTGAGAATGTCTCATTCAATTTCCACCATTTAATGTTTGACTCTTTCTCTATGAACATTTGAGTGTCTGAGAATACTAGAAAGTTCATTAGAGTACTCTTAACTGCCTCCCTGGTGCTTCTTTTTGTAGTCTCCTTTGAGGCAAATCCCTTAGGAGCCATAGTGACAGTAACTAATCAATATAAGTGCTCAATAACTGTAGTACTTTTAAGAGAAAAATGAACTCATGGAAGACATAAATTAGCTCAAGAAAAATGACTCACAAAGAAAGATCAATGAAAAAACCATAAGACTGAGAGGGAAAATGCGTAAATCCTCATTGAAGGTGGGAAAATGGCCTCAAGAACTATGCATTACATAGTCCAACAGTTAAGGGAGAGGCTTGAGGTTTTATATTGCGTAATGCATAGTCTCAGCCTAGGAAGACTAAGGGAGAGACTATGCATTGCGTAGTATCGATGCCAAAAAGGAGTCTTGAACCCTAGAACTATGTAATGTGTAGTTGGGAAATATAGGGAGTGTGCATTGCACAATATCGAAAACCAAGTACGATGCTTGAGCCTAGGAATTGTGCGACGCCTAGTTGAACATGGAAACTACTAGCCAAGAGAATGGAAGATCTGTTTGGCAAGAGGATGGGAAAGTGGCAGATATGAGTGATAGTGAAAGTTAGAGTGTAGATCTGACTAAGGAAATATATATCAATTAAAATCAAGTGCATAAAGTCATCATACAAAAGGAAAAACAAACTTGCACAAGGAGTCGCCGAAATGGTAACCACTAATGTGAAATATAGGAAAGTTGATGCGACACTTGTAAAAGGAAAATGATGGAATGAACGAACACTTGTAAAAGCTAATATAAGTTAAAGAACCAACAAAAATGAAAATAAACAAGAAAAATAACACTCATATAAGCGAAACAAAAAAAAGTGACAGAAAAGTGCCAAAAGATGCCAGAAGCAAAACTCACTTGGAAAAGCACTTACAAACTACACTAAAGGCTCCTTGATCTCCTTAGGAAGGCTATAGCTCCAAGAGAGAATGTGAAAATGAGATCTAGGGGCATATATTATATATATTTAGGCTGGTTAGGGTTTCTGATGCACATGCCTAAAAATCAAGGAAAACACAACACTTGGCACAAGATAAAAAATAACAACTTTCACCACTATTCAGGAATTAACTAATTGATCACTCCCTATTTTCTAGGGATTGATTTTTTTTATTTTTTATTTTTTTGGAAACTAGCCATTCACACTGTCAAGAAGGATTACATAGTTTCCAACCACAGGGGACTAGGAAACTCTTTGACTCAGTGAATTATGCAGTTTCTGAGAGCAAGGGAAGATTTGTGAAATTTCTGAGCTCAAGGTCACGCTATCTCCCAGAATTGCACAATTTCTAAGCTCAAGGCTAGTCAACCTATCTAGATTGTGCAATTCAAATCCTCAAGTTTGGCCTACCTTCCCATATTGTATAGTTTCTAGAGGGAAGTCTGGAAATGTTGTAAGGTGTGGGCAAAAGCTTACTTGTGATTGAAAATATTTAGGCTGGGATCAACTGAGAGTATGACTTGTAATGACCAGATATTGAGATATAGATAATTTCGAACATGTCACTTCATTATTACTGAGGAGGCATTAACTTATGACACAATTTTGGCCCTGCATTAGCTTTATTATAGACTTGTATCAAGTTTTAATTTCTTAGATATATACCATATGTCGCAGGAACTTTCTCTCTTTACTGCTTGGATTTGCTTCTTAAGGACTTCAAATTGATGATTCCTCATGCCTAAGATTTTCGACCTTCTTTGAATATTTTATTCTTGGTCAAGATATATAATAGGAGACCCTTTCGTGAAAGGCCTCAAATTACTAATTTTCCTTATAGATCTCTGGGTGTTGACGGTGCTAGACCCGCCAACATTCAGGGGGTCTCCCTAATATGAAGTCACAATTAGGCCTCACACCCATTTTAGTAGGAGCCCCATCTAGAATATGGCCCAGTTGTCGAAATAGTGGGTTTTAATGATGTACCTTGGTGCAATAACACATAGAATGGTGTATTTGTGACTTTGGTAAAACAAGTGTGTAACTCTGTGAAAGGTCAATGGCGATGCATGGAAGTTTCTAACATGATGAAGGGGAAGTGACTGAGCCCCTTAGAAGGAATCACAAGTTAACTTGAAAAATAGTTCACAAGTTAACCATGATTGAAATATACAACAACACACATTCAACAGGATTCATACTAATGCAAATGAAATAGTTCATAATAATTAGTGAAAATAGAATAACATATATTGCAAACACAACAAGAATATTCATACTATATTCACAACATATGAATGAAAATGTGTCAGCTCTAAGATTTTATTAAAGTGAAAGTTCCAAGCATAGATATGCCATTGATGAACCACTAGTCCCAGTAGTGGAACATAACGTCCACACCTTCTCCTCCAAATAAATATAATGCTACAGAGAAGCCAAGGCTCTCAACAAAACTTCGAAACTTGTGATCCTAAGCAAAAGCCTATCCAAACTCCTGCCTCCCAAAAGCCCTTTACATGACTAATGAGGGTATATTTATAATAAAAAGGGTGACTATTCATTTCCCTTTGTGACTCTTTGACTTACCTGATGACCCTTTGACTTCATTTAACCATGACCTTTGGACTTCATTACAAATCACTCTTCACATTCCACAGTTGACACTTCAAATTTCACTTACAATTAATTACAAAAAATAATACAATACCGCTCATACCCATGTAAGACAAAATTGGATAAAGTTAGTTAAACAGCCTAATAAGACAAAACAAGTTAATCTTGAGTTTTGGAAAAATCTAACTCAACCACCTCAACTTGTAGCTCCTCGATCACATAGTGGTGCCAAGCCTTGTACCGTGTGACAAATTCCCCAAACTATGTGATGGGATCAGGCCGAAAGAAGATTCTAGCCTCCATTGCATCTGGATAGACATATTTGGAACCAGTTTGAATTTTCTTCTTCAATAGGAGAAACATGGTGTTGATGTGGATATGGCCACCAATGTATTTTTGCATATTCGTCTTGTTCATCTTCAGATCTTCCTTTGTGGAGATTTATTTGAGCTTGTCCAAGTATTCTTCGACTTCCTACCTGACTTCATTCCTGAGCTTGGCTTTGATGGGTGATCCAACTGAAGGGATCTTATGTGATTTCACCATGAAATCCAAGTTGTTGTATAATCATGCATATGAAGCCTAAATATTGGCAATGAATGAGGTGAGTTGTTTGTTACTCTAAATGATCATCTTCACTTGTGATTTCTCCAACTTTGCCTGTTGACTTGTTTTCTTTTCCAATTCAGATGGTGCTCCTTTGTGTTAAATTGAACCCTCATGCACAACAACGATGGTTGTATGGATAGCCTTGAGAGCTTTAGCATTATCCTTGCACATATGTTGCATGTCATGCAAGCGGAAAGCTACTTTATGCATGGTGACGAGCTCCTCATAAATGCTCTGCATGGTTTCACCCAATGTCGATACTTCACCAATTATAAATGCCACAAATTATTCCATATATACGTATGTGGGAGCTACTTTCTAGACTTCTTCTTGAAGCTATTCATTTTTTTACCTTGTGGCCTACAATTTTTTTACCATTTTCCTATTCTCAGCAATGAGATACTTTGTATTTGCTTGGTATCATCTACGAAGTCCAAGTTGGCTACACTAATGGCCTCTGGATTTCTCCCGGTATTTGTTACAATCACCCTTTCTCTAATGAATGCAAGAGATGTAAGATCATCTGGAAAATGTTTCTTTCATTCTTGTACAATATTCTTCTGAAGCTCAGCGTAAGTCATATTGTATGTATCCATGACTGGATCACCATAAAGAGGAATAATTTCCTCTTCTTCACTTGGAGCTTGCTCTACTATCAGAGGAGGGGGAGACTAAATGGTGACCTCGTGAGTTCTCAACATAATATCAACATATTGGTTTAGAAGCTCTCATTCCATCTCCATGTCTTGAATCAAAATTAGTTACTCAATTTCCTGAGCAAGTTCCTTATCCTGCATCTTTTTTCTCTCCTCTTCTAGTAGCTAATTCTGCTCTTTTTCCTTGGTTTGTTTCCAAGTTTCTTCTTCCTCTTATATTATCCACTTTTCTTCTTATTCTTATTGTTTCTTCCTTTCTTCTTCCAATCTCCTTTGTTCTTGTTCTTCCCTCTGCTTCACCTCTTCTTTATTCTTCCTCTATTTCCTCCTATTTTCTGTTGTTATGGCTGATTTCAGGATGATTGAATCTTCTTTCATCTTGTGACTGCACTTCCACTAGACTACGTGCAACTTTCCTCTTTCCGTTTTCATGCATTTGGTTGTGCTTTTATTCTAGTGTTGCTTGTAGAGTGACTTATTTATGAGGAGAAACCTATGATGTTCCTACAAAGTTGATTAGTTCACAGGACTTGGAGGCATTGTAATAATTCTTCATTTCTTCCTCATTTTGTAGAAATTTTGAATAATTTAACACATATTCAATGGAGATTATCTTGATCATGTACTATTGCGGGAAACATACACAATACATAAGCTCCTCTACGTTGATCAACAATATAGCAGCATCAATAACAATAAAGCATCAAGAGCATTCACACATTAACACAGTATGTATCCCGGGGAAAGCATCGCGCTAAAAACCCCAACTATCTGTATATTAATGATTGAGTCATGTAACATTACACAGCATAATACTTCTCACAAGTATCTCCACCTCTGTTACACACAATACAGCTCAGATCTGATCTCCAAATCTCTTCCACTGCTTGCCTGCCTCCACTGCTCAATACCTGCTCAAGAACTGATGAGAATGGCTTCCCAAACTCGTTTTTCACCTGCAAAATAGTCACTCACTCTTTGTGGACGTGAGAAAAGGCTAAAATGTGGGCCAAATATGTGAGCAAACTCATTGGCATACTCAATCCCTTGATTGTGCAAGATCTGATGCACAACTATAGTCACAACTGATAGCAATCTGATTCTCTACCACCTGTCCCTGTTGAACTGAACATGCACTGACATGCAACTGAGTTAACTGATGTATTCATTAGTTGTATTATGAGTTAATAACTTGTGAATTAATTAATAACTAATTCACTCAACTCATCTCTAGTCTATTTTCCAGTTAGACTAAATACAACCAGTTTAACAAAGCTAAACTGAACACAACTCCATCAACTCCACAATCAACTCCACCAAACTCAACTGATTGAGTTCTAACTGAAGTCATGCATGCAAAAACTCAACTGACTCATAAGAAAAGTGTATTTCCTTCTGACAGCTGCATGTGCCACTTCTGTAGCTCAAACTGAAGTGCTCCAAGAGAATAAGATTAAGTTTATAGTCCAAATATTATTGTGAGATAATAATATTTGACTTTTCTATTTTTGACAGCCAGTCTAAAAATAGACTTTGATCACTCACACTGTGATCACTCACACTTTCATCAAAAATAGAAGTCCATCTATTTTTCCCAACTTGATCAATCATCCATAAACATAGACATGATCCATATGTCTAAAAATAGACATAGTCTAAAAATAGACTTGCGCCAAAAATAGCCTACGGGCCCACTTAGTGAAGGCGACTCTTTTCACTAAGCTCCATCATCTTGTTGCAATCTCAACACTCCCTCTCGACAAGATATGGATTATCAACAACCCCTATCCTGCCTCGGTGGTACTCGAATTTGCTCCTAGTGAGAGCCTTCATCAGAATATCAGCATCCTGATCCTCCGTTGGAATGTACGAAAGTAACATGATCCTCCGCTGCACACAATCTTTGATATGATGGTACCTGATGTCAATATGTTTAGATCTATCATGAAATACAGGATTAGCTGAGAGTTTAATGCAACTCTGGTTATCACAGTAAATCACAGTAGGATCCAAATGAGAACTGAACAAACCAACCAGGATCTTCCTCATCCATATAGCCTCGCATGCAGCCAAACTTGCTGCCATATACTTGGCCTCCGCTGAACTGAGTGCCACGGATCTCTGCTTCCTGCTGTACCAAGAAACTGCTGTCGATCCGATACTGAAGACCCCTCCTGATGTGCTCTTTCTGTCTGTTGGGCTCCCTGCCCAATCTGCATTCGTGAAGCCACATAGCTTCACCTCATCCTCCTGTATGTACCACAAACCATATCCCGATGTGCCTCTCAAGTAGCGTAATACATGCTTGCCCGCCTTCCAGAAGAGCTTGGTAGGCTTAACCATAGCTTGTGAAAGCTGGTTAACTGCATAGCATATATCAGGTCGTGTATTGACCAAATACATCAGCGACCCCACCAACTGTCGATAAACAGTGGCATCCACTTCTTCTCCCGAAGTGGCATCCTCCTTCCTCCAACCTCCAGGAAGAGGAGTATCAACAGGCTTGCAGCCATGCATGTTGAACTTCTCCAGTATCTCCCGAGCATACTTGCCCTGAGAAACAAACAGTCCACCACTGCGCTACCATATTTCCAATCCTAGGAAATAGTGAAGGAGGCCCAAATCCTTCATCTCAAACTCTGTAGCAAGATCCTTTTTGCATGACAGTATCAACAGCTCATCACCCGTTAGAATCAAATCATCAACATACAGTACAATGATAAGCAACTTACCCTCCACCACAATCTGGTATAGGTTCGGATCCACCTCGCTCTTGGAGAATCCAAGTCCTGTGAAATAGTTGTCTATCCGTGTGTACCAAGCACGTGGTGCTTGCTTCAACCCATACAGCGCTCTCTTGAGCCTGCACACATGCGACTCGCTGTTGAAGACTTCAAAACCTTCGGGTTGCTCAATGTACACCTCCTCCTCAATGACTCCGTTGAGGAATGCAGTCTTCACATCCATCTAATGAATGTGCCATCCCATCTGCGCTGAGAGAGCAAGAATCGTCCATATGGAAGAATACCTTGCGACAGGTGCAAAGGTCTCCTCATAATCGATTCCCTCAATCTGTGAAAAGCCTCGGGCAACAAATCTTGCCTTGTACTTCTCCACACTCCCGTCAGCTACCTGCTTAACTTTGTAGATCCATCTTGAACCTACCACTGATTTCCCTTCCGATCTAGGAACAATCTCCCATGCACTGTTTCTGACAATAGAATCATACTCTTCCACCATGGCGTCTACCCATGCCAGATCCTCCACATCTTCCTCGAAAGAGGATGGCTCAGTCACAACACACTTGCTCATAAGAGCCATGTATCCAGTGCACCGATCAGGTGACTGTCTCTGCTTGCGTTGGGCTGTTGTCAGGCGGAAAGAGTTGATTGTGCGGAAATAGCCAACCTCCCTAGGAGCCTAAGACTCTCTAGTGACAAACAAGGAAAACAAGAGCAATCCTTCTCTAAACATGCATTTACTATATGGGAAATCAAGTGTTTAGATCCTACCTGTAGTCCAACACTGTTGTATCAGTCCAGCTCCGCTGATCCGGATGAGCTCCTCCTTCACTTTGAAACCTGCATACACTAACAATCAAACGATTAAATAGCACTTGATAATCTCATAGAATAAAACATATTTAACACATAGACCAAGGAGTACATGAAACAACTCATAAATAACAAGTTATTGAGAAGAATGGACTCATTTGCATTAATAGGTAACAAAAGGAACAAATACAACCTGAGCCTTGGTGTTGTGCAAGTCCTTCCCAGGGTCCATCAAGAGTTCTCCTTTACTTTGACAAAGCTCACCCACTTCCAAATAGAACAAGCAAAGATGGCAATCTCTCCTCACAAGCTTCTAAATGGGAGTCCTAATTCCTGCAGCATCTACCCTTAGAAATGTATAGCTTCCAACCTCCTCTCCTTCTGGCCCAATGCCTGTATTTATAGTGCTCAAGAGGAAGTTAATCAGGTCCACCATCAATGGGATAATCCCCTCTTTGGATGGGATAGCTCCCTTATTGATGGGATAAGTTCCTCTTTGGTAGGAGTGCATGAACCATCTGGAGGCGCTCAATACACGTCAAACAACCTTCTAGAATTCTCTAGAAATGACCACAAGTAACTTTTTAAAGATGAAACTTGCGCATTTTAACCTTTATAGGGGGACGCACCTGCCCCTTTACATACAGAGCGTCCAAAGACGCAGCTTTTGTGAAAATTGGGTGCGTACCCGCAGGTAAGGTTGAGAGAACCTGCGTCCCCATAGATAAATACATTTATAAAGACTTTCTATCTTTTTGGAGTTTGACATGGAGAGCAGAGGCATAAGACTTGCCTAAGAGGATAGCATGACTGTTGATAGAGCCATACTAACTGTAAATAGTCATGGTGACATTTTTTAGTGTAACAGATTGCCCCCTAAAGTGTGAAGCCTGTAATAGATTAGGGTTTTGTATTATCTAGGAAGGGTGAAGCGCTTTATCATTTCAAGGATTATCTCGTGGAGAGCCTGGTCAGAACCTGCAATTTTCAACACAAAATACATGTATAAGATTATATCATCACTGAGGTAGGCATTCCCATACTTAGATTAAAACTTTAACTAAGAGACTAACTACTCTGATACAGGAATGATCTTACAGTACATCATAATCATAGACTTCTGTAGACACAGTATGGGCGCAGCCATCTGTTTATGATTAGTATACTTAGATAATGAATACAAAACTCCTCGCAGCCTGGATGGTGGAAACTAGATCCAGGGTCTTCATTTCTACTTCCCGAATTGGTACGATTCTAGCCATGCGAATAAATGAGTTGATGTCGAACACGGTAGAAACCACTTGATTACCAGTCGATGATGTAAACTGTTAACAAGTGTGAGAGAGACCACCAGTAATGTCAATGGTTCTCAAAGTACCCAGTACAATCCATGAGATGTGAATGAATGAGTTGATGTCGAACATTTCACGGAATCCTTCGATCAAAAGTCAATGATGTAAACTGACGTCAAAGGCGAGAAACCTGCCATTGATGCATGCAGACTTCAAGGTACTGACGATTTCTAAGTCATCTCTCTAGATAATGTGTTGATGTCGATAGAAAGCGACCCGTTGCAGGCAAGCCCACAACACGAAATCATTGTTCAAGTTGAAGAAATGTTGCTGTAAGGACCGACTCAGGGATGGTCAAATGGATGACAAGTATTTTGCAGATGAAAGTTTTGCTTGCAGACCTCTTGAACACATAACGACACGACAGATGGCTTGGTGATGAATAACTCAAAGTTAATCCCCGGAACCCGGCTAAAGACTTTTAAAGTGGTTTGATCAACTGTGAGGTAAAAGATTTCCCAACCCAGGTGAATGAAAAGTGTCGTGTTCAAGAGTGGTAATAAAGTTTCTTCTGAGACAAAAGATAACAAACAGGTTCATTCTTCTCTCTTTTCCCCCACCATTTCTGGCAAGTACCTCTTTATTTTTTAACAAGCTTGAGGAGGATAACATATGCTTGATTATAAGCTCACCCTTCGGATGAGTCCAACCTAGTTTTGATTCGAACCCTAGGAAGGAGTGGTTCGTTCCTGTTTGTAATTGAACAGGTCCTTTACTGTGAAATGTTTAACGAGCCCAGTATAGGAGAAACTCGACGTTTTTCAATTTTAGAGAGTCTGAAAAACTTAAGAAGACTCCAAGTTGAACTTTTTCGTAGATTTGTGTCCCTCAAGCCTGAAAAAGTATAAAATAATACCTGGGGGAACCGCTTGATCTTGCGACCAAGGAGTACTTTCATAATTAGTGCCACTGACCTGAAAAGTAAAAAGCGATCAAGGACACGTCGTTTTATTTCCGTATCGAGTTTGAAACGACAAAAACCCAGCAATCTTTTCCTGATTTTACGGTCAGAAAAGAGCTATAAGGGGACCGTCTTTTAATTCCGTTTTAACGAGTGTAAAAGAAACGCTCGGCAATCTTTTCATTTTTTAGGAGTCAGAAAAGGGCTTAAAAGATGAATCTGATATTTTGGTTCGTGAAAAATGACATTTTTCCCTCTAAATCCCTTTGTCCTGCACAAAAATGACACATTACTTATACATGTTTAAGATAGGCAAAAATACATCGAAAAACATCCTTCCATGGTGAAAAATGAACAAATTCATCCAAAAAACCTATAAAAAGACTTTTTACCATGTTATTTTTACCATTTTACTGTCGAGGTTGAAAAAAGGGCTTTTGGCAAGAAACTTCCCGTGGTCGCTGCGGAAAATCCGACCGTCAGAATCGAACGCCGTCTCTTCCAGGTATTTTACAACATCCTCCTCTTCAATTTCATCCGATTAAAATTGTGTTTTAGGTTTTAGTTTTGATTTTTGGGGGGTTTTGGGTTTCAAAGTGCGCTCTGCGGGGGACGGAGGTGCCCTTCGGGTGACCCCGCGAAAGGCGGAATTAGGAACCCCAAACTCCACAATCAACCATTTAAAATTTCCCAAATCAATTCTAATCTCTGTTTCTTGGTGTGTAGGGCACTCACCATGTTGGATTGGAGAGAAAGAGAGCACGAGGACGTTGATTTAGCCGCAATTGAACATCAACCTTCCATTGATGCCCTAAAAGCATGCGGGCTATATAAATACTGGGCCATACCTGGCATGAGGGCTCATGTGAGATTCTTGGAATGGCTAGTTGAGAGATGGAACGTTCATGAGCAATACTTTTACATAGGAGGGCACCATCTCGAGATAGAGCCCTCTGACGTATACTTTCTCACTGGCTTGCCAAATAGAGGCGAGCAACTCAATCTAGCCGGGACTAGGCCGGGTGGCCAATCCCTTGCTAGTCTCCGGGCAGATTGGTGCACACCCAATGCACACCATGCGAAAGGCGTGGAAATCAAACACATCTCTCTACGTGAACTCAAAGTTATCGCTTTCACGGTTACCAGAATTTGCGGCGCAGCCGCTTTACATATTGCCTCCGGGTCCCAAATGCGGATGGCGATTAACTGTTACCAAGGCACCATTTTCAACTGGTGTGATGTTGTGTCGGCTAATATGAAGAGCCAACTGACTAGGGCAAAGAAAGGACAACTGAAGACCTTTGGATATGGGCCTCTAGTTGTGAGCTTTGCCTTAGAGAGAGTTCCGATGCTGATCCCTCAGCAACTCACTGTTGATATCTTGGGTCCTCGGGAGCCAAAGCTGATACAATGGGTTACAGTGATGGCCCGGCATCCTGACGAGGGCACAGCGATTGTTCGATTCTCTGATAGTTATTTTCACTGGTTAGAGGACCAGGTTTTTTCGATCCAGGACTTTCCGTATGCCAGAGTAGATTTTCGAGGTGATCCGGACATAATTCTTCCACAGGGAGAACAATGGGATGACAGAGGTACTTTATTTTTCACAAGTTTTCAAATTATGTATTTTTTTGTTTTTTATATATATCATCTCAAAACTGACAGTAAAAATTTTCAAAATGCAGATGTTGGACCACAGCGCCCAGCCAACCTCCGGCCTTTTGATAGGAGACATCCAGTTGCACCGGTACCGGCCCCACAGGACGCGGCTGCAGAGTCACTAGCTGAGTTGGAGCAGGATCTAGAGCGTCGGACGGTGGATATACCTGAGACTACCATAGATGATATTCCTATCAGACTTCAGCGCTATGTAGTCGCAGTCCCTGGACCGTTTAGGAGATTTTTGTGTAAGGTAGCCCATGCAGTGGTGTCGTATAGGGAGCACCACCAGTGATTGGCTAGTCACTTTGTAGACACATGTGACATTTTTGACTTTTTGTACTTTATCATTTTTGCCGATCATAAGGTGTTTTTCAACCTATGATCGAAGACGATGTATATTTTTTGACACACTCCTATCTATATATATATCACTATTACCGGCTTATCTTTGTTTAACATATGTGATGAAATGTTTTTAAATTTACTTGCATGATTATTGTAAATGTCTGTCCAACATTCGAGAAGCAATTGCATCTGCTAATGTATTTAAAGACCTTGGAATATGCTGATATTCGATGTAATCAAATTCACGTTCCAAGAGACGCACTCTCAAAAACAACCTTAATAACAAAGGATTTCTAATGGCATATACTCTATTAAGCTGTAATACAACAAGTTCAGAATCTAACCTCACTATCAAACGTCGAATTCCAAATGAAATAGATTCGGATAATAATTCAACCACTGCACTGTATTCTGCAATGTTGTTCGTTGTTTGACCGAGGCTTACCCCATGCATAGAAAATAACTCGTCAGAGGGCGAATAAATAACCCAGGCTGCGGAAGAGATATTCCGTGTACTACGACAAGCACCATCAACAAATCCAATGTATGTTTGGAGAGGCGTCGACATCTGCAATATCAAGAGTAAAACCAAGATAAGCTAGAATAACGACGAAAAACACACTCTCTAAGCTAAGCACACTAACTAAACTAACAAACACGCTAGCTAGAAAGAAAACCTAACCTAACTAAAAATTCTCCATACCCACCATTTAAGCATAATACCTGTTTAGGTACAGTCCATTTCTGGGTTTACCCAAAGAGTCCCCATCAAAATCTACCAGCTCATAAGCCCCTTTTGCTAGCTTTCGCTTTACAATGTAGGGTCCATGCCACATAGGAACGAATTTTCCAGCACCTAGCTTATCGTTAGCTTGATCATATAATAGCACTAGGTCTCCCTCTGAAAAACTTCGAGGGGTCACATTTCTATCATACTGAGCTTTCATTCGCTTCGCGTGAGTCTCGATTGCCAATGCAGCGTCACGTCGAGTCTCATCTAATTTAGCTAAGTACAATAAACGTTTCTCCTCTTCGGAAGTAGCTGGAAGTAATTCGACATCCATTTGAAGTGATGGGATTTCGCATTCAATGGGTAACACAGCTTCCAAGCCGTAAACTAGCTAGAAAGGAGTGAACCTTGTTGAAGTTTTCATTGAGGTTCGGTATGCCCATAGCGCTGAAAATAACATGTTGTTCCAATTCGATCGATGAATACCAATGGTTCGTCGGATCATGATAACCATAACTTTTTTGATAGACTCAACCAAACCATTGGCTTGCGGATAATAAGGAGTAGAGCTATCGTGGCGCAAACTAAGCTGGCTTGTAAGCTCAGTCATCATGATGTTTCGAAAATGGCTCCCATGGTCAGTAATGATTGCTTGTGGGACACCAAACCTAGTTATAATATGATTGAATACGAAAACTGCAGCTGTTTTGCCGCTTGCGTCGAATGTAGGCATCGCCTCGGCCCATTTAATAAAATAATCAACCGCGAGGATGGTATACGCATGCCCCCCGGCCGAGTGAGGGTTACAAGTAATAAAGTCGATACCCCATTTGGCGAATGGACCAACGGCAATTATAGGGTGGAGAGGAGCAGGTGGTGCGCGCATCTTGCGATCAAACACTTGACAGTTGTGGCACTTCCGGACTGCAATGATACAATCTTTAAACATAGACGGCCAGAAATAGCCAGCGCGCAACACCTTCTGAGCTGTGGCATACCCAGACATATGACCGCCACATGCTCCAGAGTGACAATCATTCAAAACCCTCTCAGCCTCTTCGTGAGTTAAACAACGTCGAAAAACTAAGTTTGCCCCCCGGAGATAAAGTGTATCTCCAATAATTTTGTATTGTTGGGATTGAAACCGGATTTTTCGACGTTCCGCCTTGGAAGCTTCAGGCCAAAAGGTTTGGGTTTGGAGATAGATGATTATATCTCCGTACCACGGATCTACAGTACTGATAAGAAACAAAGATTCGTCCGCAATGGACTCCTCTGCCACAGTCTCTGTGTCAGCACGAGGGAAATCACACATCAATTCCGCAAAAACCAAGGATTTCTTAGACTTGGACTTCTCGAACTCCAAGTCGAACTCTTGCAGTATAACGATCCATTTAGAGTACTTGCCCCCTAGCAGTTGTTTTGTCAAAATATAAATCATAGGGTTGCAATCCGAAATAACTGTAGTTTTACGGAGAAGAATGTAGTGACGAAAACGCTGGACAGCTTGAACGGCTGCCAGGGCCAATTTCTCCACATGCGAATATTTTAGCTCAATGGGATTTAAGGTCCTACTAAGATAATATATCACATGTTCCGCTCCGAATTCATCTTCTTGAACTAACACCATTCCAATGGTGGAATGCGAAGCTGCGAGGTATAAGAAGTAGTCCTGGTTGTAGTTGGGAGGATGCAACAACGGTGCATGGGTCAACGCGTGTTTAAGTGCATCAAAAGATTGTTGGGCAATCTCGTCCCAAAATAATTGAGCGTTCTGTTTCAACAACCATGTAAAACCTTTAGTGACCTCGGCATAGTTTGGGATGAATCGGCGTAAAAAGTTGGCTTTCCCTTGCAAACTTTGGAGTTGGCGCAAACTTGAAGGAGGAGGCAATTTGATGATAGCTTCGACCTTCGAGGGATCGACGCGAATGTCATCTTTTGAAACAACAAATCCCAGCAATTGACCTGTTTCTATATAGAAAACACACTTGTGGGGATTCAACCGAATTCGATAATGCCTACACCTCATAAAGATTGCTCGTAAGTGGACAAGGTGATCAACTCGATGTAAAGAATGAGCAGGCAAATCATCGAGATATGGTTGCACAATGTGCTTGATGTCATGAAATGCGTAAGACATCGCCCGTTGAAAATTAGCCCCGGCATTCTTAAGCCCAAAAGGTAATTTGCAATAAGCAAATGTCCCCCATGGACAAATGAATGTCGTTTTTGGTTGGTCAGCAGGTAGAATATTGATTTGATTATAGCCCGAAAAACCATCGATAAAGGAAAACATTTCACTTCCGGCACAATCATCAATAATTTGATCGATATAAGGCGTAGGATAGTTGTCTTTTGGACAAGCTCGATTTATATCCCTATAGTCGATACAGATTCTTATTGTTCCTTGTTTCTTGTTGACCGGAACAATATTCGATACCCAATCCGTTAACGGGATCGGATAAATGAAACCTGCTTTCAACAGCTTTTCGACTTCTGCTTTAATCGCAGCCGCTTTTCGAGGGTGAATCTGACACAACCGTTGCCGGACAGGTTTAGCATCCGGGTAGGTCTTTATTTCATGAACAACAATGGCAGGATCGATTCCCGGCATTTCCTCGTAAGACCAGGAAAACACATCGCGGAATTCTTGGAATAGGGCCTTGTAAGTTTGGATTTCATCTTCTGTACATGCGGCACCTATATGAATGTTCTCCTCAATTTCGGGCTTCACTGAAATATCAATGGGAATAGTGCGAGAAATATTCCCTAAATTCAACTCTGAATCAGAATGTTTCGTTGGATCCTGAGCGTCTTTGACATATTCAGTGGTAAAAATAGATGAAAAATCATTTTCAAATGCATCATCCTTAGGTAAAAACGAAGATCTGTGATAGAGATCTTCCCATGGTAGATCGTCTACACTTAGGATTTCGCGAAGTTGTTCGTCAAATGACACGACTTCGGGAAACGCTATCTATTCTAAGGTTGAGGTGAAAAGTGATTCTTCACTGACCACATCCATTTGGTCGATTTGGGTTGAACGCGAGTCGGTAAAAGACATGACAGCTTCATAAGCAATCTCATATGGACTCAAAGGCATAGCATCACCGAATGAGTCTATCTCAGAGTCAGATGGGAGAATCCAAGGATCATCATAAATAATGTTTTCTGATGTAATCATATGAATTGATGCAAATGAAGGATCTACGCTGATTGGAGGGAGAGGAAAAGTTCCCAGTAAACCGGAATCTTTAACTAAACCTACGCCAACGTCCCTATAAGGGATTGTCGTCTTACCGACATGCTGGATACTCTTTGAAGAGGCTGGGTCGGATGAAAAGTATGTCAGCTGATCAATAGTCACAATCTTACCGTTATATGGAAACTTAATTACTCTGAAGACCGATGAAACGACCGCAGTCATAGCATATGACCAACTTCGACCCAAAAGAAGGTTGTAGTCCAGAGGGGCATCAACCACCTCCACATCCAGACTAACGGTTTTACCTTCTACCCCTATAGGCAATTCCTATAGAATACCAAACGGACGGAACCCACGGCCATCAAAGGCCTTAAGGATGGTGGGGGATTGGTTTAACGAAGGAGAACCAAGAGATCTCCAACATTGAATCGACATAATACACGTAGAAGCTCCCTCATCAATCACAGTCCGATGAATAGGCCTGTTTTTGACTATCACTGGGACTTGGAAAGACATTTGATGGGGTAGACGCGGTGTACTAGTTTCTAGATCGAAGATTATCAGGTTCGGGTCCTGAACATCAACAGCTCCGATAGCCGACAAAAGTAATTTTTGTTGTGCTGGGCATGATTGCAGCACTTCTAACGCCGACATTGCTGAGGGTGAAACAGCTAAGTCCTCAACAATGTTGTAATTTTGGGCTGCTCTCGCATGTGGATTGAAAGCAGACCTTCGAAGTACACCCTTGGCAGGCGGTTTAATTACTAAGTCCGGGTTAGGTTTTTCGATCTCTAGTGGATCAGAACCAGGAGCTGAGGTTGATGGGTTAGAGTGAGAAGATTTTGCTTCCTTACCATCAACAGGATTCTTACTACCATAATCTTGCGATCGAGTTGCAATCCTCACATGAGACATCATCAAAATGGGTTCTTCACTTGCATTCGAAGAAGAACCTATCATCTTATTCTCCTGCTTCGGAAATGGATTTTTAACACAGCAGGAGTGGGAGAACCTTTGACTATTTTCACAACCTCGGCTCGATGAGGGCAATCTCTCGTAAAATGATCCTCTTCACAAATAAGACAAGGATATCGAGGTTTGCGCTTTTCGTCATTGGTTTCCGACTTTTCCGTTTTCTCCTTCGGAGCCTTGTCTGCTTTAGCCTTCTTCTTTCCTTTCTTCTTTCCACCGTTTTTTGATTTGGCCGTAGATGACTCTACAGCGTGAATATCGGCGGTAAGTTCAGGAGAAGACTCTCCTGTCGGGGAATTAGGCAAAGTGATAATAGGAGTAGTTGAAACCTTGGAAGACTTCTTCTTGCTCTTTGGATTCACGATACCAATCATACCATCAGCGGCATGAGATCCCGAAGGAGCAGCAGCGATTTGATTCGATTTTGGAAGATCCGGAATCTTCTCGTGTAATGTACCTGACTGAGTGTAAACTAAGTCAAGGTATTGCGCCTGAGCAATGACTTGCTCCTCAGTAACTACTCCGGCCTTAGCTACATCTTCAGTGATCTTCGGTAATAATGATTTAACAAACCATTCAGCTAAGATTTGGTCCGGGATAAAAACTTTCACTAGCCTTCTTCGACGTCTCCACTCATGAATGTGATCAGAAATATACGTGGACTTCGATTGTTTTAGTGAAGTTAATAACTCCGTGTCGTTATCGTATCTGACCGGCAACTGAAAGTGAGTTAAGAATGAGGTAGCTAACTGGCTGAAATTGTAAAAAGAGGCCCGTGGTAACTCAATGTACCACTTGGCCGCGAGACCAATGAGTGTACACTGGAAAAGATGTAAGCGGATCGAATCATCCGAGATAGAATTCGAAGCACACCAGAGGTGGTAAGTCATCACATGATTGGACGGATCCTCTCCAGACTTACCTTCGAACTTGGGTATATCACTGGGCAACTTATTTGGCATTGGCGGCCAGAACTGAAGATATTGAATTGGATCATTCGTTAGGCGCGTCAAATCTGGTAAATCCAAAGTTGCGATAAATGGTAACTGCCGGTTAGGATCTCTAAAACTCTGGGTCACAAGACCAATCCCAGGAGGAGGATATCCAGGATAACTAGGAACAGGAGTCGCATTTGGGATATTATATCCTCCTGGAAAACCAGGATTAACCGGACCGTACTGGGGTTGTTGAGGTTGTTGATAAGTGTACCCAGGATACGGTTGATAGTGGTAAACCAGTTGTTGGACAGCTTGCCCAGGTTGATACTGTCCCTGGTACGGTTGGTGAACAAATTGAGGTTGAGTAGTGACAACCGTACTTATACTAGGCTGACCTGTAGGCATCTGGACCGTGGTTTGAATCGTAGATCCAGACAACGGTAAAGATGTCTGAGGAGTGGTTACAGAGACAGTAGAAACCAGAGCTGTCGATACTCCAGAAGTAAGTATAACAGCCGTTTGAGATGGAGTACTAGGTGCAATTGATGGCTGAGTAACTACCGAAGTTACAGAAGTTTGAACATTTGACTGGACAGGCTGCGGTTATTGGGGTGGACCAGAAACTACGGGTTGTCCAGTTTGAGGTGCCAACTGTAAAGTTGGCTGCAACACCTGTTGACCTTGTGATGGATCCCACACTAACATTCCGGGGTATTGACCCGTAACAGGTTGAGGATACTGAGATCCATAACCGGATTGAGGATAGGATTGATAATTGTAAGGTGCAGTTCCCATACTTGGAACATATGACTGACCTTGAGGCGGTTGATAACCTTGACTCGAGTATTGACCTTGAGGTTGATAACCTTGAGGTAAATACGGATACTGGGGTTGACCTTGACCTTGAGGTTGGTACCCTTGAGGTTGATACCCTTGGGGTTGATACCCTTGGGGTTGATACCCTTGGGGTTGACATCCTTGAGGTTGCCATCCTTGAGGTTGATATTGATACTGAGGTTGACCCTGGGGTACATATTGAGGTTGGGGTTGACCTTGAGGCATGTATTGTACGATAGGTGCATACTCACCTTGAGGTTGCCCCCCAGACACGATTTGTGTACTTTGAGGTTGCCCCCCAGGCGTTAACTGAGGCTGCCCCCCAGGCGGTAATTGGCCACCTTGAGGTTGGGAAACGGGAACTGAACCTGATATCATGTAAATGTCTCCTACACGCAATGGTATATTACCACTGTTTCCAGTTAATAACCCATGATCAACGGGTTGAGGAGATGCCCCTGCAAAGGTACCAGAAAGTGATTGATACCCGGTGGGAACAGAAGGACCGCCGTGTAAGAAAGATTCAGGACTTTGAGTAAACACGAACGACTGACCAGACATATTTACAGGAGTATAAATACCTCCAGGTGGAAATGGAGTACGAGGTGTAGAAAAACCTACCCCTGAGTTGTCTAAATAATTGGTTAACGAAAGGTACCAAGTAGTACTTCTAGGAGGACTGTAAAAGATGGATTCACGCTCCCTGAGATCAATGGTAAGTTGACCTTCAAGGTTAGAGACGCCTATTTCTTCCTCTGGAGCAAGTTCTTCGATAGCAATCAAACCAGTAGGAAGATTTTCGGTGATAACTCTTTCTATTCTTGGTGAATCTGGAACACTAGAAGTCAGAGTAACAGGTTCAGATATTTCAGGTTCTTCGCTTGTATCACTAGCAGACGAAAAACTACCAACAAGCTCAGAAACTGTAACAACTTCGGGATTATAACCTGTCTCTAAACTTTGGTAATCTGGATGGACTACCAAGGAAGATTCTCCTTCTTCAGGTGAACCTACTCTACTGCCACTAGGAGGAGTTACAAGGACCTTCAACCCTTCGTACTGACCCGGAACGTCTTCAGGAGATCCACCCCGCGATCTACGGAGTTTCCTCAACAAATCTGTTCCGGTAACAATCTCAGGTGACTTGCCCCGAAGTATACAGGACTGTCTCGGTAATTCCGCCACAGCTAAAAACTTTTAACTACTACACACGAAAACAAAGTAAAAATTCAAATCAAACCACCTAAAGTCTCTAAAGAACCAAACAAATTTGAATCACACGCCTAAAGAATCTAGGGCATCAAACCAAGCACAAACAGTAGCCTTCCAGACCGAAAACGCTAGTTGGTGATGAAGCCCAACATCGCCGGATTCAGTACAGAAGTGGCGGGTGGAACAGTTACCCCGACAACCTACTTAATGAATAGACCGGCACAAGTTCCTCCACTTTAACCGTCTCGAGTGAAGTGAACCCCCCGGAAAATCCAAGTGAGTCTAGCCGACGTCTGCTCCAGGTACAGTGGGATCTTCCCTCCACCATCACCTCGGTAGAATCCTAAAGATAATGGTCACTAAGGTTACCAATCGCAACAAATGCACCTGGGGGAACAGTGTAAACTCCGACAGCACGCAAGGGCAGAGTATCAAGCTCAATCCCCTTGCCGATTCCTTGACAATAATCCAAGGTTTACCGACAAGTGACCCCTGGCTCCTCGACAATGGTTAATCTGAGGTTTACCATTTGTAATACGTGCGTGTATGGCGTCATTCCCAACGAGGGGGGATTGATCCCCTCACTGGTTCGGACACGAGCTCGTGCTTCTCCTTTAAGAGGAGCTTTCCCAAAGTACAAATGAGACAATTGGATTTATTCTATCACAAGATAAGCTACTTGTTTGGTTTTGTTGTCTTGGAGAGTTAATTACTCACCTACTCCAAGACACTAGCCTGATCTAAATTGGTGTTTCAGAGCCCTAGTAAATAAAAGTTACTACGTCAATTTTACTTTAAGCGTTAATTTTATGGTTTTTCTTAAAGACAAAAGGTAGCGGAAGTGAAACCAATGGTGTGTAGACTCGACTCAAACCACTACAAAGATGCATCTAAGATGACTTACGCTACTTTCCTTTTTCAATGAAATTCTTAACTAAGAGAGTTGAGAGATGCAAATTTTATAGAAAACAACTTTCTTAGTAAAGACAATCAAAGAAACAATTCTCTTTATCTTTTCAAGCATATAAACATGACCACTCTTTACGTGCACGAAAAACTCTTTTTCTTTCAAAACTTTTCAAAGCTACTTGAAACAAAACTTTTCAAAGGAGATGTTTTTGTATTTTCTCTTTTTAATAAAGCATATAAACCTATTTTAACAAAAATCAATCTCAAAAGCTATAAAATCTATGAAAACTTGACTCACAAGCAAATCAAAAGGGAAATTACTCTAAGCAAACCTAACAAGGCAAAAGCTCACAAAGATGATTCTAGGTTGTTTTACTTGACCAAAATCAAATCAAGGACCAGCTAATGCAGAATCAAAAGACTAGTCAAAACAAAACTCAAATCTTTTTGTTCTTTTTGTAAAATGGAATTCAAGACTCAATCAACAAGCACTTTGAAATTTGCCCAAAGAGACAACTCAATGGTAAGTTTCTCTCACAGGTAGACTTTATGATAGGTCTGACTTCTAAGAATGCTGACAAAACCAGAGAGATCTAAGGCTTGACAACTTCTACCGCCAAATTCACTACAAGACCTACTCAAAAATCAAACCCTAGGGCTTAAATTTCTATGAAATCCACTAAAACACTCAATGTTATCGAAACAAGTTCAGGTGAAGATCTTTGACAAGAGACTAATGAATCTGGGCAGTAAAAACTAAGAAAAAGCAAACACTAAGAGGAAAAATAAAAAAAATGGAAATTTTTCAAATTTTAGCAGGGGACGCAGGCGACCCGTTAAGACAGGTGCGGGCCTGCTCTGTGCACACAGCGACAGTGCGTCCAGGGACGCACTGTGCAATACTCAGAGGGTGTGTCCTATTGGAAAATTCAAGAAAAACTAAAATGAATCTAACCCTAAGCTAACCCACCCAAAAACAAAGTCACAGAGCCAAAAACCAGAAAAATAAACCAATTTTCTCAGAGCAAAGTTCATACAAAGGAAAAGACTTTCACATCAATGGAGTCCCCAGCGGAGTCGCCAATTTGTCAGGCGGAAAGAGTCGATTGTGCGGACACAACCAACCTCCCTAGGAGCCTAAGACTCTCTAGTGACAAACAAGGCAAACAAGAGCAATCCTTCTCTAAACATGCATTTACTATATGGGAAATCAAGTGTTTAGATCCTACCTGTAGTCCAACACTGTTGTAGCAGTCCAGCTCCGCTGATCCGGATGAGCTCCTCCTTCACTTTGAAACCTGCATACACTAACAATCAAACGATTAAATAACACTTGATAATCTCATAGAATAAAACATATTTAACACATAGACCAAAGAGTACATGAAACAACTCATAAATAACAAGTTATTGAGAAGAATGGACTCATTTGCATTAATAGGTAACAAAAGGAACAAATACAACCTGAGCCTTGGTATTGTGCAAGTCCTTCCCAAGGTCCATCAAGAGTTCTCCTTTACTTTGACAAAGCTCACCCACTTCCAAATAGAACAAGCAAATATGGCAATCTCTCCTCACAAGCTTCTAAATGGGAGTCCTAATTCCTGCAGCATCTACCCTTAGAAATGTATAGCTTCCAACCTCCTCTCCTTCTGGCCCAATGCCTGTATTTATAGTGCTCAAGAGGAAGTTAATCAGGTCAACCATCAATGGGATAATCCCCTCTTTGGATGGGATAGCTCCCTTATTGATGGGATAAGTTCCTCTTTGGTAGGAGTGCATGAACCATCTGGAGGCGCTCCATACACGTCGAACAACCTTCTAGAATGCTCTAGAAATGACCACAAGTAACTTTTTAAAGATGAAACTTGCGCATTTTAACCTTTACAGGGGGACGCACCTGCCCCTTTACATACAGAGCGTCCAAAGACGCAGCTTTTGTGAACATTGGGTGCGTACCCGCAGGTAAGGTTGAGAGAACCTGCGTCCCCAGAGATAAATACATTTATAAAGACTTTCTCTCCTTTTGGAGTTTGACATGGAGAGCAGAGGCATAAGACTTGCCTAAGAGGATAGCATGACTGTTGATAGAGCCATACTAACTGTAAATAGTCATGGTGACATTTTTTAGTGTAATAGCTGTAGGTGGTCCTACAACTTCTCTGCATCTTGAGCCACTCGCTCAGCTTCTGTCAAGCGCTTTCGCCCTCTGATGGTTGGCGCTGCATGAGTGGTCTCTTCCACTCCATGAACCTCGTCCTGTGGCTGATCCACGTCCTGAATCTCATCCTTAGGAACTAATAGCTCCTCATCTGCATGCAAGTGTAGCTCCCTCTCAAGCAAACACTTCATGGCTTTCTCCTCCTGAAATTTTATATCCCGTCGCACAACAGTTTCACCACTGTCTGGCAAATACACACGATAGTTGTGGGGCGTATCAGTGTACCCCACAAATATCCCAACCTCTGCAGTCGGCTCCAACTTCTTTCTGGCATCCTTCATCACATGCATGTAAACTTTAGCACCAAAAATCCTCAAATGAGAAAGATCAGGCTTCTTACCAGAATAAGCCTCCTCAGGTGTACTCATGCCAAGTATCCTATGAGGACAACGGTTCTGAACATAAACTGCTGTATTGCATGCTTCCGCCCACAAGTGAAGGGGTAGGCCCTGATCATGCAACATTGCCCGTGCAGCACCCACAATCGTTCTGTTCTCCGCTTAGCTACCCCATTCTGTTGTGGGTTATGGGGAGCTATGAGCTCTCTACGAATCCCTTCTGCCTTGCAGAAATCCTTGAACTCGTCCGAGATGTATTCACCACCATTATCGATCCTAAGAGCCTTCACCTTCTTCCCCGACTCCTTCTCGACCAATGCTTTGAATTCACAGAACTTTGAATATGTCTCGCTCTTCTTCTGCATGAAGAAGATCCAACACTTACGAGAGAAATCATCAACAAAAATCACATAATACCTGTGTTTTGCTGTCGAAGCAACTGAGAAAGGTCCACACACGTCTGTGTGAATTCTCTCAAGGATCATCATGGCGCGACTATCCTTCTCGTGAAAGGTGGCTTTCACAAACTTCCCCAAAGTACACCCTTGCACTGATCTGACTGCGCAAGTGTGCCTTTAGGAAGCCCTGTAGTGATCTGCTGCAGTATCTTCAAGGCTCCATGGTGAAGGTGACCCAATCTCCTGTGCCACAGCTCGCCATCATCCCGGCTCACCAATCCTTCTGCCTTGCCTACCATTGCTGCGAATCCATCTACATGCAACTGATAAAGGTTCCTAACTCGAATCCCTATCGTCCGGGTCTCACCATTTTTCTTGCTGCGCAGGAAGGCCTTTCCCTCGCTGAAAACAACATCATACCCCTTGTCTTCTAACATCGCCACTGAGATGAGATTCTTCTTCAATCCTGGAACATGCATGACTTCCTTCAATACAAAGGGTTTACCAGACTCCCTCTCAAAGGAAATGGTACCGATACCGGTCGCACTGTATCTACCATCATCGCCCATCTCGATGTGCACTCCAAGATCTTTGTCCTCTAGATCAGAGAACAAATCTCTATCTCCCGTCATGTGAAAAGACGCACCACTGTCCAAGAACCACACTGATCCCATCACACTTGAAACCAAGCATGCGATCAATGAAAAATCAAGCTCAAACTGAGAAGCTAAGGCCTCTCCCCCTGCAGATCCAGCAGCTTGCTTGTTCTTCTTCTTCTGCGGACAATTTGTGGCATAGTGTCCATGCTGGTGACAGTGAAAACACTTCACCTTGGACATATCCCGCTTCTTGCCTTTCACACCAGACTGAGAAGCTTTCTTGCTCTTCCCTTTCTTTGCTTTGGCAGCCAAAGCGCAATTCTCTTCATCAGCTCCCTTTGACGAAGATCCGTCCCTGGTACTCCGCCTGATCTCCTCCTGCACAAGATCTGACCATAGTCTTTCCCATCCTGGCAACTTCTCCCGACCATTGACAGAGTCCTGATAGGAATGCCAACTCTTCAGAAGACCAAGGAGAGCCAAGCTCACCAAGTCCTCATCATCGACAGTAACCCCCACACTTCCCAGCTCATCTCAACACTGAGTGAACTTCGTGAGATACTTGGGAATACTGTCACCCTTCTCACATTTGATGTTTCTGAGTTTATCTTTGAGTGCCAGCTTCCTCTGATCGCTCTTGCTTTGGAATAATTCTGTTAATGATTTCCACATCAAATATGGAGTAGCCTTTCCATGTAGGCTGGACACAATGTGATCCTTCACTCCCTCCAACAGAATCCTTCGACATTTTGCGATCTTCTTTTGCCAAGCATCAGCTTGAGTAGCATCAGTAGGCTTTGGGATATCCATATCTATGAACTCCTTCAGCCTGTTATCATCCAATACTGCCTCCATCCTGTCCTTCCATGCAATATAGTTTGAGCTGCCCTCAAGAGCATACTCCAATCGCAATCCATTGAAAGACATTGCTGCGTTGTCACCAAGAAAACACTGCTGCAAATTCGAATTCCACCAGCAACCAACTCAACCGCCTCGGATCTAAGATTCGTGAGAACACAATATTTCTCGTACAGAGATTGACTGTATGGGCTTTTACTGGATATTTCACCTTCCAAAGGAAGGATGAATCCAGAGGCTACCTGGCCCGATTATAGGCTCTGCCTAGAGAAATAGAATGTAAACACTTCCTGAATAGTAGATCTGATGATCAACAACTCCGATACCATGTAGAAACTTTTTCTACAATTATATAGCTCGCTCTGATACCATGTAGAAATTTTGAATAATTTAACACATATTCAATGGAGATTATCCTGATCATGTACTATTGCGGAAAACATACACAATACATAAGCTCCTCTACGTTGATCAACAATATAGCAGCATCAATAACAATAAAACATCAAGAGCATTCACACATTAACACAGTATGTATCCCGGGAAAAGCATCGTGCTAAAAACCCCAACTATCTGTATATTATTGATTGAGTCATGTAACATTACACAGCATAATACTTCTCACAAGTATCTCCACCTCTGTTACACACAATACAGCTCAGATCTGATCTCCAAATCTCTTCCACTGCTTGCCTGCCTCCACTGCTCAATACCTGCTCAAGAACTGATGAGAATGGCTTCCCAAACTCGTTTTTCACCTGCAAAATAGTCACTCACTCTTTGTGGACGTGAACAAAGGCTAAAATGTGGGCCAAATACGTGAGCAAACTCATTGGCATACTCAATCCCTTGATTGTGCAAGATCTAATGCACAACTATAGTCACAACTGATAGCAATCTGATTCTCTACCACCTGTCCCTGTTGAACTGAACATGAACTGACATGCAACTGAGTTAACTGATGTATTCATTAGTTGTATTATGAGTTAATAACTTGTGAATTAATTAATAACTAATTCACTCAACTCATCTCTAGTCTATTTGCCAGTTAGACTAAATACAACCAGTTTAACAAAGCTAAACTGAACACAACTCCATCAACTCCACAATCAACTCCACCAAACTCAACTGATTGAGTTCTAACTGAAGTCATGCATGCAACAACTCAACTCACTCATAAGAAAAGCGTATTTCCTTCTGACAGCTGCATGTGCCACTTCTGTAGCTCAAACTGAAGTGCTCCAAGAGAATAAGATTAAGTTTATAGTCCAAATATTATTGTGAGATAATAATATTTGACTTTTCTATTTTTGACAGCCAGTCTAAAAATAGACTTTGATCACTCACACTGTGATCACTCACACTTTCATAAAAAATAGAAGTCCATCTATTTTTCCCAACTTGATCAATCATCCATAAACATAGACATGATCCATATGTCTAAAAATAGACATAGTCTAAAAATAGACTTGCGCCAAAAATAGCCTGCGGGCCCACTTAGTGAAGGCGACTCTTTTCACTAAGCTCCATCATCTTGTTGCAATCTCAACACATTTTTCCTATAAAATGTCCCTCTTTCCCACTGGAAATGAATCCTTGCACAATGTTCTTTGCACAAATTCATGGGATCGTATGAATTGAATTCCAAATGGCCAAATGAAAATTTCTCTATCTCCTTAAATTCGATGTCTTCAACCTTCAAATTATTTATCTCATACAATCCAATTTGCAAATGAAGGATGGGCCAAGGTGCATTCTTCTTCCAATGCAACACCCTTGATTACCCTTTGGACAGATGATACATGAATTCTTTCATGACCAACTTATTGGTGGCATACCTCGACAGAATATGTGGAGACTTCTGACCCCTTAACACTCTGAGGAAGGTTCCATTCAGTGAGGAAAACCATTCTTCTAATTCTAACATTTCTTCCATTTCTCCATGGGACAGGCAAGGTGCCTCTTTCTGAAAGATTAACCTATACAATGTAATGAGGAAGTGATTATTCAACTTTTCCATCACTCTTTTGTAACTGCATTCTAAAAGCATCTTGCATTAAATGTGCACAGCAAGTGGCTTTGGTGACCAAGTCCAATTCATGTCAAGAAAACAATTTTGAGCACATATTGCATCCAATAGGTAGGAAGACATGTAGAACCTAGCTTTCTTATCCTTGGCAGGGTTTTTGGCATTTTTTACAAGGGTCTTCAATTGTTGAGCCAAAAAATTTGACCAGTTGAATGGTTTTCCTTCATTCACAACCTAGTTAAGAAGGAATTCCAAGACTTATGGAAAGGTCTCAATATTCCTTTGGCCATAGATATGATAAAATAAGATTATAAAGTACAAATAAGCCTTCCTAAGGGATTTGGTCTTGCAAGTGTTGTTGGGTGTTTTGTGGAATTTAGAAGGCTCTTTCACCCAAATTTTGATGATATCATTTCTGCTCGATTAGTTGGTGACCGCATAGAATTGGGAATCCATGTAATATTCTGGTAGCAGAAAATGATACATGAGATGGTAATCCAGTGCCAGGAAAGGGGCAAGACTTATTCCACTGACACTACTAAGAGTCATTGTCTTGGAATAAGTATGTGACAATATCCAGTTGAAAATATCTACATATTAGAAAGTTGGGTACCTGCATGCAATATTTTGTAACCCTAACATTTGGACATTAATATACACCTATCAGTCTTGAAGGTATTATTTGAAACTTCTTGCTGAGAATGTCTCATTCACTTTCTACCATTTAATATCTAACTCTTTCTCTATGAACATTTCAGTGTCTGAGAATACTAGAAAGTTAATTATAGTACTCTTAAGTGCCTCCCTGGTGCTTCTTTTTGTAGTCTCCTTTGAGGCAGATCCCTTAGGAGCCATAGTGACAGTAACTAATCAATAGAAGTGCTCAATAACTGTAGTACTTTTAAGAGAAAAATGAACTCATGGAAGACATAAATTAGCTCAAGAAAAATGACTCACAAAGAAAGATCAAGGAAAAAAACCATAAGACAGAGGGAAAATACGTAAATCCTTGCTGGAGGCGGGAAAATGGCCTCAAGAACTATGCATTACGTAGTCCAGCAGTTAAGGGAGAGGCTTGAGGTTTGATACTGCATAATGCATAGTCTCAGCCTAGGAAGACTAAGGGAGAGACTATGCATTGCGTAGTATCGATGTCAAAAATGAGTCTTGAACCCTAGAACTGTGTAATGTGTAGTTGGGAAATATAGGGAGTGTGCATTGCACAATATCAAAAACCAAGTATGATGCTTGAGCCTAGGACTTGTCGATGCCTAGTTGAAAATGGAAACTACTAGCCAAGAGAAGGGAAGATCTGTTCGGCAAGAGGATGGGAAAGTGGCAAATATGAGTGATAGTGAAAGTTAGAGTGTAGATTTGACTAAGGAAAGATAGATCAATTAAAATCAAGTGCATAAAGTCATCATGCAAAAGGAAAAACAAACTTGCACAAGGAGTCACAGAAATGGTAACCACTAATGTGAAAAATAGGAAAATTGATGCGACACTTGTAAAAGGAAAATGATGGAATGAACCAACACTTGTAAAAGCTAATATAAGTTAAAGAACCAGCAAAAATGAAAATAAACAAGAAAAATAACACTCATATAAGCGAAACAAAAAAAAGTGACAGAAAAGCGCCAAAAGATGCCAGAAGCAAAACTCACTTGGAAAAGCACTACAAACTCCACTAAAGTCTCCTTGATCTCCTTAGGAAGGCTATAGCTCCAAGAGAGAATGTGAAAATGAGATTTAGAGGCATATGCTATATATATTTAGGCTGGTTAGGGTTTCTGATGCACATGCCTAAAATCAAGGAAAACACAACACTTGGCACAAGATAAAAAATAAAAACTTGCGCCACTATTCAAGAATTAACTAATTGATCACTCCCTATTTTCTAGGGATTGATTTTTTTTATTTTTTATTTTTTTGGAAACTAGCCATTCACACTGCCAAGAAGGATTACATAGTTCCCAACCACAAGGGACTAGGAAACTCTTTGACTTAGTGAATTATGCAGTTTCTGAGATCAAGGGAAGCTTTGTGAAATTTCTGAGCTCAAGGTCAGGCTGTCTCCCAGAATTGCACAATTTCTAAGCTCAGGGCTAGTCAACCTATCTAGATTGTGCAATTCAAATCCTCAAGGTTGTCCTGCCTTCCCATATTGCATAGTTTCTAGAGGGAAGTTTGGAAATGTTGTAATGTGTGGGAAAAATCTTACTTGTGATTGAAAATATTCAGGTCGGGATCAAAACAAGAAATGACAAGCACAACTTGAAAAGATAAGTCTTAATCATAGCATGAATACATGATGACAGTAAATGATAAGATCATGTGGATAGAGGGGGGCTCCAAAATCAAAGCATGGGAAAAATTTTGGAGGGTGGGTGTAGTAGCTACAGCATGGCGACACAATGGTAGAAATCCAACTCTCTTTATGGGTCTTACTTCATGTAAAACATGTCTAGCTCTTCAGGAAGTATTGTTTAGTTCATTGATCACCATAGCTTGTTTACTTAAGTTAAGGATATAGTCTCTACCATTCTCTTCATCAGTGACACACTAATAAAGATAAGTTAAACTCAGTTGTTTTGATTGGGGACGGGGAGTATATAGATACACAAGTGAAAAAGGATTATCAGAGTCTTTGTTTTCATCTCTAGTGTTGCTCCTCTGCTAGTAGGCCTAGATAGTACCCCGACGGAGTCACTTCGGGAACACAAACATTACTCCGCTACCAGCGAGCCTGGATAGTACCCCAATGAAGTTTCTTGCTTCACCTTCGTGCGTAAGAATCCTTTCTCTTCTTTCACCTTTTTTTTTGTGTTCAGAGAACTATGCATCCACACTTATTGATTTAATGTGGCTGAAGAGGGATCCCAACTTATTGAGAGAAAAAAAGGTTGTCCCTTCAGAGAAGGATATTTATACACCTTTGAAATACATTTCACTTGTTAAAGTTCCCCCCCTCCTTATTCTACTTGACTTAGTTGACAAGACAAAAATGAACAATTATAAAACCGATTAGAGTAGGTGGTACTAGTTATAGATTAAGCATCATGATTACACTATGTTTTTCTCGAAAAAATAACATGTTTTCCATCAGGGTATCATTAACTAAAATGTGAAATATCCACGCTAATAGAGTGAACAAATAGATAAACAAACATTGAAAAAAGCACAATTTCCTCTCGAACTTCACCATGCTTGTTTCAGAAACCAAACATAGTCTCATGTGGAAGTTTTCCTACAAAAAAAAAGAAAATAAAATAGAAAGGCAGAAAGTAAATCAAAGAAAAAAAACAAACTACTCCTACTCCTAAAATAACTAAGAATAGGCCAAGATTACGTAAAATGAAACTTCCAATGAAATAACTGATGCATAGGCTAACCTATATGGGCAAGGAAATCCATATTAAGAAAGATATTCCATGATAACAACAAGAAAGAAAGATAAATCCATACATGCCACAACATTTGAAGACTGAAAATGCACACAAAAAATACAATAGAAAAGCATATGCAAAACACTCTATGGATGCATTGTTGTGTTTGTACACATAGCAACAAGGTGATAGGCAAGAGAATCCTTTTGAACTTATAAACTCAACAAACATAAACAAAGTGAAAAAATTGTGTTTCACAAACAAACTTGCCAGGTATGATTCCTCCAATGATTGAGCGATAACATTGTGAAAAATAGATTGAGGGTGCGAATATTGTGGAAATGATTGTAGAATTTCCTACAAATTCTCTACAAATCTACCTATGAGATCTATGTAGAAAATCTAATTGTAGATTAATTCGATAATGCAATATACCAAAGCAAAAAATTATAATCTAATTCTACTATCAAACTTGTGGAATCTTAAAGATTGAGTTGAATCAGAGCTGAACACGTATAACCATAAGAAGAAGAATCAATGCACATGAAACACAGAAAATACTCAAGGGGAAGCCTCAACTAAAAAACCCCACTATCTGTATTATCATCCAAGGTGGAAATACATCAATATTATACAAATCATTAGCTCTCACAGCTAGCTAGCTCTCAATACAATCCTCCTCGATGCTCACAGGAAAATTTGGCTTCTCACCAACCTTCTCCTCTGCCCTCCAAGCTCCTATTTCCTTGTGTAGTTTCTCCTGGGTGATCCTCCTATTACCAAGTGGAACACTGATCTCACACCCTATTAGAACTGCACAATCCTCTTGTGCATTAATCCTTTTGCATGCATGAGTTTCCTTTATAGGAGAAAACATGCAATTGATTGGTACACTGTCCTTGAAATTTAGCTCAATTGGGTCTTTCTCAGAATAGACATGCACAAGTTTCTGATGAGAGAATATTTAGTTATCTAGAGTACACTGGTTGACTACTTGCATGCATCAATTGACTGATAACTCACAATTAATTCCTCAAATAGTTTGGAACTAATTTAACTGGACTTAGCTCAGTAAACTAAGTCAACTAATTACAACTCAAATATAACTCAATCTTATCTCCTTAATTAAGGGATAATCTCCTTAATTTAAGGGATAATTGTTGCATGATTGTAGAAAGACTTCTAACATGAATTTCTCAAAATAATTAATCCATAATGAAAATTAATTAATTCCAAGTAACTAGTAAGGCTAAATTCAAATTTAATTCACAATTTTAATTCAAGGACAAATTAAAATTGGAATATTTTGGATTCTATTTTTATCATTTCTTGTTGTTATTTTCAACGCTCCCTCTCAACAAGAAAGGAATTCAACTCGATCCCGATCCTGAACATTTGGAATGTTCTACATGTAATACTTATCTCTACTGTTGTTGCTCTAGCAAACTCCAGAAACAAAAAAAAAAACATCCAAACTGAATCAGTATGATGCATTTGTCATCAAAGTCTTTGACTACTATTACCTATGTCAACTAAAAAATTTGTGCTTTGGCTGACTCTGCCTTTTGGCACTGTTGTCAATCCTTCTCTACGCTCTTCAGTATCTGATTGCTCTAGCCTCTGTCACTTTGATTTTTGACTGCATCAATCCCACAGATTCCTCTCGCTACCATGTACTTTGGGCTCCCGTAGCAAGGTATGATCCATGAGATAAAATCTATCAATGCACCCTGCCCAATTTCAACCTTCTTAAGACTATCACTTCACATATCCCCACCTCACACCTAGAGGTATGGTTGCATGTGATCCCTTTGCCCACTTCTCCAATTGTGGCTCCTCCACAATTGTTTGAGACTTCTTCTGGGACTGCATGTTGAGAGGTACTTTAATCTCCCTCTCAATCACCAAGTCTCTAACATTTTCCTTGCTCCTCAAGGCTTTGCATGCATCTTGAACCTCAAGAGCATACATGTTCTTGACTTGTGAACTGATCCATTTCACTTGTCTCATGGTGATGTGTCTAAGGAAAACCTTTCCCTTACTAAAGACAACATCGTAGACTTTGTCCTCCAACATCGCGACCAATACCAAGTTCTTATTCAGTCCAGGGACATACTTCACATCTATCAAGGTGATAGAACATGATCCCTCTGAAAAGCAACCGTGCCCACTCCTGAAACATTATACCTTTCCTCGTCACCCATCTCGGTGTGCATCTTGAGGTATTTCTCCTCCAAGGTACTGAATAAGCTTTTGTCACCAGTCATGTGGAATGAGGATCCACTGTCAAGATACCAACCACAAACCCATCATCAATGACATCATGCATACGATGAGAGTAAAGTCCATTTTGAACTGAGAGGCTAATGCCTCATTTTTTGATCCTTCTAAGGATCCCTTCTTGGACTTCTTCGATGGGAAATTAGTTGCATAATGTCCCATTTTGTGACAATTAAAGCATCTCACATTTAGACTTGTCACCCTTCTTCCCTCCATGAGAAGAATTCGTTTTAGAATGGAATGCCTTACCCTTCCCTTTCCTTGCCTTACTTGCCAAGGCCAGATTTTCTTCATCATCATCCCTGGATGAAGAACCATCTCAAGTGCTCTTCCTGATCTCCTCCTGCATGAGATCCGACCATAGTCATTCCTAATCCAGCAGTTTCTCCCTTCCATTCACAGAGTCCAGGTAGCTATTCTAGCTCTTTGGAAGGCAAAGGAGAGCAAGGCTCACCATATCATCATCGACAGTAGTTATTCCCACATTGGTAAGCTCATCTCTATAAGTGGTGAGCCTGTTCAGATATGTGTAAATAGTATCACCATTCTCCATATTGATTCTTCGAAGATTATCCTTAAGCGCTAATATCCTCTGGTTGATACTATTTTGGTAGAGGTCCTTCAATGTCTTCCACATTGAATATGGAGTATCCTTCCCATGGAGACTTGAGACAATATGATCTCGAACTCCTTCAAGGATGTTCTATCTCGCCCTTTCCACACACTTCTTCCACTTAGCAAACTCTTGTGCATTAGTTGAAACTGGCTTCGGGATTTCTTGATCAATGAAATCCTTCAAGCCATTGTCTTCTAATATAGCCTCCATGCGATCTTTCCATGCTATGTAATTTGAGCTACCTTCCAAGGCATACTCAATTCTCAAGCCATAGAACACCATTGGCCAACTTTGAAGTATGATAAGAATTCAATTTTCACCAGCAACCCCAAACTTCAAACTTCGAATTCTCTTCTCTGTATACTATTCACAGCTCCGATAAACTTAGCTCTAATAAACTTGGCTTTGATACCATGTAGAATTTCCTGCAAATTCTCTACAAATCTACCTCTGAGATCTATGTAGAAAATCTGATTGTACATTAACTCGATAATGCAATATATCAAATCAAAATACTATAATCTACTTCTACTATCAAACTTGAAAAAGCTTAAAGATCGAGCTGAATCAGAGATGAACACATATAACCATAAGAATAAGAATCAATGCACATGAAACACAAAAAATACTCAGGGGAAAGCCTCAGCTAAAAAACCCCACTATCTATATTATCATACAAGGTGGAAATACATCAAGATTATACATAGCCTTAGCTCTCATAGCTAGCTAGCTCTTAGTACAATCCTCCTCGATGCTCACAGGGAAACTTGGCTTCTCATAAGCCTTCTCCTTTGCCCTCCAATCTCCTATTTCCTTGTGCAATTTCTCCTGGGTGATCCTCCTGTTACCAAGTGGAACACTGATCTCTCACACTAATCTCACACCTTGTCAGAACTGCACAATCCTCCTGTACATTAATCCTTTTGCATACATGAGTTTCCTCTATAGGAGAAAACATGCAATTGATAGTACATTGTCCTTGACATTTAGCTCAACTGGGTCTTTCTCAGAATAGAAATGCACGAGTTTCAAATGAGAGAATATTAAGTTATTTGGAGTACACTGGTTGAGTGCATGCATGCTTCAACTAACTGATAAATCACAATTAGTTCCTCAAATAGTTTGGAACTAATTTAACTGGACTTAACTCAGTAAACTGAGCCAACTAATTACAACTCAAATATAACTCAATCTTATCTCCTTAATGAAAATATAATCTCCTTAATTTAAGGGATAACTGTTGCATGGCTTCAGAAAGACTTCTAACTTGAATTTCTCCAACTAATTAATCCATAATGAATTAATTAATTAATTCCAAGCAGTTGGTGAGACTAAATTCGAATTTAATTCACAATTTTAATTCAAGGACAAATTAAAATTGGAATATTCTTGATTCTATTTTTATCATTTCTTGTTGCTATTTTCAACAATGATTGCTTTTCAATTTGTGCAATCAAATGATGAGGATACTTGAAAGATAAAGTGTTATCCTAATCATGATTTGGACTAGCCTCAAGACTGTGAGAACCTGACATAACCATTAACATGGGTTGAATTGTCTCGACATCTTGAGGTAGTTCCAAGACATTGGATGGTAGATCATAAAAAACCAGTGGCTTAGAAAGATCAATAGAGGAAAAATCAGAGTCATGACAACCATGATCAAAAGGTTCAACATCAAAAACAAAGGCATCCTGTTGATTTGACGAATAGTAGAGAGGGGAAGATTGAAAATAATAAATTTCACCCTCTATTTCTTCAGAATGATCAAATGATGTATTAGGGAGATCAAGAAGAGAAAAATTTCCCTCTCCAAGTTCATATGTAAAACTGACATTCCACGATCTTTGAGTGTGATTAGAATTAACATCGTTAGAAATTGTTCCTTCAAAAGATTCAACAAGTATGACAAAATAGTGGAAGATGTGAGGTTAATGAGGGAGAGGAAAAAAAGGAGAAACATGAACTTGCATTGCAAATTCTTCTTCAGAAATAGCATACCACACATAATCATCATAAATGATATTATAATTTTGATGGTCAACACTATATCCATCCTCAGTTTGATCCTCATGAACACGAGAAGAACTAGTTGAAACTAGTGGATACAACAACTTGCAATTGGGAGGACCAGAAGAACCAACAGAAGGAGGGCGAGGAGAAAGCAAATCACCAGAAAAATCAGATCTGTAGTCCAAAATTGCGTTTAAATTTTGAATATGTGAGGTGGGAGAAATTGGTGGTAGATCAACGGATGGACTCTCAAGTTCTCCAACCTCAAACTATGTAAATGGAGTTGTTTGAGGAGGGGAATAAGAAGGGTCACTTGGAACAACAACTCCCTTCGTCATAGATTTGGGAGCTCCATAACTAGTGTATGTTGGGAGACTTTTGAAATATAAATAATTCTTTTGAATTCATTTAAATATGACCAAGAAATTCGATCTTCTCTTTCATGAAATTCCAATCAATATCATCTTCAGAAAATTTGTAACATAAATGGATAAAGAGATCGTGAAAATCGTTAAGAGATTCACCAGGTGATTTTCTAAGATGCATAAATTTTCTATAAATATATTTGTAATCATATCTCTCAAAATGTTCGAAAGAGTGAATAAAAGCAGTTAGCAATGTGTAACACCATTCCTTAATGCGTGATTTGAAGATGAGAACAATCAACCTCAAGCAATATCCTCACAGTGCATATTGTGATGGGTGAGAAATGTTCAAGCTCCTTGAAAATATGTTTCGAAGAGTGAATAGAAGAGATTAGCAAGTGTAACACCATTCCTTAATGTGTGCTTTGAACGTGAGAATGAAAAATCTACAAGAAGTATCCTCACCATGAATATCATGATGGGTGCAAAATTAAAGAAAATGAGCAGTGTGCTCAAGAATGGATGTTCCACCCTTGCCATTGAACTTGAGATTTGACAAGTCATTAATTATCCCATTAGGCACTTTTAGATTTGTAGTTCTAGAAAAACATGCTGAGGTTAATATATGGGAACAAGCCATTCAAAGATAAGGAAAGTTTATAATGGATTTCACAATCTCATCTTGTCATCTGGCCCTCCTTCTAGAGCTATAAATGTTGATGGTGTTGGACCCGCCAACATTTAGGAGGCCTCCTCGATATGAAGTTGTAATTAGACCTCACACTGTTTGGAGTGGAAGTCCCATCTGGAATATGACCTAGTTGTTGAAGCACTGGGTTTTAATGATGTGCCTTGGCTGCAATAACAAATGTAATGTTGTATTCATGACTTTGGCTAAACAAGTGTGTGACTCTGTGAAGGGTCAAGGCTGACGCATGAAAGGTTATAACACGACGAAGGGGAATTGAGTGAACCCCTTAGAATCTTGTAATAGTATGAAACTTAAAATGAACACACAAGCATAAAAGGAATCACAAGTCGGCCTACAAAATAGTTCACAAGTTAACCATGATTGAAATATACAACAACACGCATTCAACAAGATTCATACTAATGCAAAAAAAATAGTTTATAAGAATTAGCGTAAATGGAATAGCATATATTGCAAACACAACAAGAATATTCCTACTATATTCACAACATATGCATGAAAATGTGCCCGCTTTGAGCTTTTATTAAAGTGAAATTTCCAAGGATACATATGTCATTGACGAACCACTAGTCCTAATAGTAGAACATGAAGTCTACACCTACTCCTCCAAAGAAATATACTCCCTCTATGCTACGGAGAAGCCAAGGCTCTCATTAGGGTAATTTTGAGGTCTAAAATGGGCCTCCTAAGGAAATTATAAAATAATAATGGAAATAATAAAATAAGATTAGATTACATCAAAATTTAGAGGGAAGAAAAAGAAAAAACTACTTTTTTCAACTCATATTTTCAACTTATCTCCCTATGGGTTTACTCAAACTTTGATATGGAACACTCGTTGGATGCAGAATTCGATTCCTCATCCAAGGAGTACCCATGTTGCATACTTTTGATATACCCTACTAGAAATACATGAAAAACATGATTGCAATCACGTTTTCTCATGCATTTCTCATTTTCCATGTAGTATGGCCAATCAAAAGTATGAAACATGGGTGCTCCTTGGATGAGGAATTAAATTTTTCATCCAACAAGTAATCCCACTTGAAATTTGAGTAAAAATTTAGGGAGATAAGTTGAAAATACCAGTTGAAAAAGTAGTTTTATTATTTTATTATTTTTTAATATTTTTACTTTTTTACCCCAAAAATGATGAATCATCCCCAATGGTTGACTGTTGGCTTAAGGGGCTTGAACCTAGGTTCAAAGTGTACTGTGCACCAAAAAAACCCTCAACCATTGGTCCTTTTGGCAACGACGTGCAAGTGGATCATAGTCTCACTCGAAGCGGTTATGGGAAGTTGTAGAACCATGTTTCTACAGCCAGAGGGATATGTGCGTTGTGTAACCCATGTGTTTACTTATGTCTTAGACCTATCTACAACTTCGCATGCAAAAATAACTTCGCGCTGATGATTTACTTCACACATTTTTACTTATCACATAAACATATCAGAGAATAGCATAAATGTATTCTTTCGTATAATTCAGTAAAAAACATGCATAACAATATGTATAAATACAAACAATAAACATAGATACGTAAGCTTTTGTGAAAGCATATTCTTCTTTTATTAAGATAGATCTTCAATACATACAACTTATTTGACCTGCGCACCTAGCTGCAGGTGTTCTACACACTCAACTGCAGAATATTCAAGGCCTCCGCGCACTTAGCTGTGGAGCCTTCTCCTAAAACCCAAAATACAAACTAAAGGCAAAAGATATAAATGATTCATTTATGAATTCCTTTCATATTGCTTTCGACAAGGAATTATAAGTACTTATCTACATTTCATTACTACAAGACCATGCTCCAAATACTATGGATCTGAAATAACAATGAACAAACACCCAATACCCGTTACAAAATGTGGGGCTTTGACCCTCCCCAAAGCCCCTAAACATCACACGGTAAATATAACTTCGTGCACTTTGTGCACTCCACTCCTGAAAATGTGGAGCCTTTGACAAAAGCTAGACCAAGTTGGGTTGCACCCAATGAGCCCCCAACATTCACATGTGACTTGCCCCAAGTCACCCAGCTACGATGCCCTTGATCTTCACTACAATACCATTGTAGATTTTGTTGTACTACAAGACTATTTCTGCTACTTGTTTCTCCTCTTGGCGCACATCCTCTAGAAATTCCTCTGTAGTTGAACCAACAATATTCTACAATATTTCTTTCTCCCTTTCCTTTAACTGCTTCAACCTTCCAATAACTACTTGTGAAAGTTAGACAGCCTCATCCTACCATGATTGAGTCCTCACTTGCAAGATCTGCTCCTTCTTTTGAAGATCTTCTATCTGTTTCTGGAGGTTCTTTCCTGCAATAATGTTGGAAAGCCTCTACGATGCTGGTAGGGTCTTTGTAGTTTCTAGGACCTCTTCCCGCTGCTTCTGCTTCACCTTATCTCCTCCTTGATCTTTTGAATGTTTGGATCCTCTTGTAGTGAGGTCCAAATTTTCATAGTGTTATGTAGTAATTTTCCACAGTCTTCCACTGTGTTGGAGATGCTTTTCAAAGCTGATTTTAAGTCCTTCTCCTTCTACTCCTGTACTTCTAATGGCATGGCTAACTGTAGTCTTATTTGTAACTCTGAAATCTACACTTCATAGTGATTTTAATCTTCGCTGTTGTATTCTTTGATTCTTTTATTGCGAGGGCGAGCTTCACAACCTTCTATGTTCGTGGCTCCTCTTCATGGACCTTTATGTCTAGAACTATGCTACAAGTTTCTACAATGGATTTTTCCAATTATTGTTGTTTCTGCTACCCCTCATATATTTACTTAGCTAACTACTCCAACTCCTTTTTCATCGAATATTTTTCCTTTTCCAACTAATCAGTCCATATGAAAGTTTGTTGTTCCTGCTCCTGCAGCTCAGTTGTTATAATCTTGTGGTATTCATGCAGTACCTAAATTGACAGCATGACCATGTTCATGTTGACGTTGCTCTAGGCTTTAGCTCGCTCCCTGTGCTCCAGTGAATCAAACTGTAGTGCTCTAGCTAACACCCTCAAAATACTAATGCTGAATGTTTGTCTCTATTCGTCGTTCTTCATGTAGTGGTTGAATTGTCTGCTCCGGTTGTCTCATTGTCTATGGTAGTGCCTTCAACTTTCTTATGCCCTACTGAACCTTGGACAATATCATTTTATAACAATCATCAATTATGTCCCAAGTTTCTATTGTTACCTCCTAGACCTTTTCCCCGATCTCATCGATGTCCCCATCAGTCAAGACAAGTGGTATATCACCCCTAGATTTGTTTTCCTTATTCTTTTTCCTGAGGCCTGACATGGTTGTTGTAGGTACCCTCTTTTTAATGATGAATGGTGACTCCTTTGGTACTCCTTCATCATTGAGGGGTTGTTGGGTACCATGTACCTATTATGGCTTTCTCTTCCATGCCTTGTTCTTTTTATGTATCCTTTCCACTCGGACCTACATCCTGTGGAGTACCCTTCTCTGTTTCAACATCTTCAGTGGGTGTAGTCATCCACTCTATTGACCAATGTTGTAATATTGCAAGTAAGTCGTCCTTGGTTACTGAATATGGTAATGGGTGCCATGTTCTTTTCGGGTCCTTCCTTGCCTTTACATAGACTCGATGGAAGTCTTCTTTAAATTTTGTGATGTTGCAATATTTCCTATATAGAATGGGTGACAACCATGGGTGCTCATTCACCACCATGTGTAAATCCATCAATAATATTATGAAGAAAATCCTATTTTCCATCGCACATGATGGATCTTTAGTATACCAAAGGGAGGCATACTCGTTGCTTCACAAAAATCTAGTGCGATAGGAGGAAACTATGAGTCCTCCAACTCCTTCCATGCAATTAGCATGATGATGATTATTAACCATGCATAATGAAATGTCTTCCCTTCCTCCGGAAGCTCCCTACAATCTTCCAAAAACTCTTTACAAAAATAGGCATCCTAGTTGAACTGGACCCTAGTGCTGCACTGCCCAACCAAAGAAACCATAGCTATGAGGACCTCATTTGCTCTGCACTTCCGCATGATCTTCCTTGCTAAGATGTGTGCGGGCGAAGTTCACCCCTTGGTTTCTAATAGAGCTGATATCATATCTTGACAATTCCAAACTTATCCTTCATCGTCTATGCCTTCTCCTTGTCTTAATTCTCAGCCACAAACTCTTCTGCGGGGTCTTTTCCTTTATGAGTTAGTTATGTAATCCTTCCTATCAGCATTTCATCGATCAGGATTCTTGTCCTCACCAAGAGGCATCCATCATGTACTAATGCGAGAAGTTGTCACACATAGGCTATATTGGATGTGCTTCTACCGAAGTGTGGCACAAGTAGCATATTTAACAAGACTTCTCTCTACAATCCTGCAGCCCACCAGTAAAGCTCCAACCTTGTGACTCTACTTTCTGGGTGATATACCTAATGCATGTATCTACTCGACTCAAACTGTGGATATTTTATCTGATCATTGAAATCCTAGTCCTCCATTTTCAGCCATGGGATCTTCCCCAACACTTCCTTGTCAGATGACACTTCCTTTGGTAGCAATGGAGTGAACTACAAAAATTTGTATCTTTTGGATCCTTGACCAACTTGCCCTCAGTTTCCTTGGTGGCATGTAAGGTGGGAGCATAGAGGGAATTTTTGCACCCTTTGTCTCCATCTGGTGCACATCGACCTCTTCCTCACTATCATGAATCTCCTGTGTTTATTTTTTTTGGATCAATTTATTTCCCTTCTACGCAAGTTTCTTCCCCTTGTCCTCCTTGTTCTTTGTTTCCACTTCTTCCTATTCTTTCTTCCTCAGAGATTTCCTTAGTTCTACCCCAGAGGCCTCAGCTAACCTCTTTTCCTGTTTGTTCTATGGATGTGCTTTGTGGGTACCTACTTTCACATAGACCTTGTGCTCCTTGGGGACATGGGTATATTCGTTGCTACGGTTTGACCACCCTAGGATTCCATGACTCTTGCTAGCCCTTTCTTTGCAAATTCTCTAGCAAGTTCTTCAAAATTTTTATCATACATATAGAAGCTTACTTCTCTCACACTTAGCTGCAACTTCTCAAATTCTCCAGATATCAAAGTGTAAAATGTGGTGCAGGATATAGTTTTTATAACGAATTTGAATTTCCATCTCCATGATTGGCTAAGATATTGCTCATTTAATGCAAGCATGGTGCTAGATTCGGCTAGCTATTCTTCATAAATGTTTTTCACCCGTGCCCTTTAACAACAAGTTCCTTTTAATGGTAGCTTTTTCCTTCCCACGGTCATATTTTCAGACAACTTTGATAAACCTTCCCTTGTGGCACAATCATCCTTTCTTCCTTTGGACTTTGTCATACTCCTGAATATCGTGTTGTAATCTTCCTTTGGTGAAGTCCCTTTCTTCAGAGTATTTTATAGTCTCGTGCCCACTTTCAACTGCACGTGGCACTAAGAATTTCTTCCCTTCTTTTTTCAGTGTGAATTTCCAGGGACAAAATCATCATTATATACTTTCAATCTTCTACCATTCACTCATCCTGGAATCAACTGACCCTTTTAATTCGCAAGGTAAACTGGACCATTTTTACAGATGTCCTTGATGATCTATGGCCCTAACCAATGTGTTGTAAATTTTCCTGGGAACTTCACGAACTTATTGTCATATAATAGTACAAGATCTCCTTCCTTGAATGTCTTCCCCTTGATGTGATTTTCATGCCAAGCCTTCTCCCCTACTTTATGCACTTACTGATGGAACCGTTCTATGAACCTATCTTATTATAGATATAGTAACAATGGCATCCTTTCCTTCATAATGTCAGGGTTTTCCATATCTTTGAATGCTGCAATCCTCAAACTTGGCACAACGTACTCCATAGGCATAACTGGAACAACAATATATATTCAAAGATTAACTTCACAGTGGTTTCTTTGTTGCAGTCCTTCACTAGTTTTTCTTCAGCCCATCTCGTCAAATAATCAGTTGCAGTGATTATATACCTCGCATCAGTCCTTTTTCCTGGTGGACTGATAGGTCCAACAAAGTCAATAACCCATTTGTCAAAAGCCTGCAAAGTTACCTATGGTACTAGTGGCATCTCATCTCTCCTAGAAGGCTCCCCTTATCCTTAACATACGTCACATGCTTGGCATGATTCTTTTGCATCCTTCTGTATTGTGGACCACCATAACCCAAATCTCAATATTTTATGCGCAGTGGCCTTTCCTGCATAAAGTTCACCTGTGACTCATCCATGAGATTCTGTCATAATACTCTGCCTTTCATGTTTAGGGACATATCTGCGTAGTATTTCATCTGGGCCCATTTTATACAAGTGTCCAAAAATCAACAAGAAATCAGTTGCTCTGGCTACCAACTCCTTTTTTTGCTTCATAGTGTACTCTGCGGGCATCATTCATTTAGCTAGAAACTGAATAATATCCATGAAGTGATCATCTGTGACTCTGATTGCAAATAAATGCACATCAGGTAGGTTATCTTCAATATTGGTGGGTTTTTCTCCTGTCTCTATCCTTGACAGATGATCAGGCCTCACATTGAATATTCCTAGCTGTTATAGACATTTTTGTGCCTCGCGTCAAGGAGCATGGAATGTCAATAATTACAGGGATCCTCAGTCCCTAAACATGTTGTTCTTACCCCTAAAAGAACAAGGTCATCAATCAACAGCACTTCCAATCAGTTCTCCACCTGAAAACACTTCAAAACAGGCTTATTTTGGATCATGTCAGCTGCTTAACTGAGCTTCTGCGCTGTATTGCAACTGTCCCACTCTGTACCTGCGCTGGAAGTCAAAAGTAATGAAGGCTACCTGCGCTGGGCGAGATTGGCCAAGTGGCACAGTCATCCTGCAAGGTGTCAACTGCCCAGGAAGCTTCAAAACTGACACTTGGTTCATCAGATTCGCCTTGTGATGAGTAAGAGGTACTTGATCACCATGTGTAACCAAGGATCTCCAAGTGGACTCAAGAACTGAAGATTAACTGAAGAGGGAGAGGACACTAGTCAGCTATATGCTAGCCTCCAGCTGACTCATCCTCTCTTCTTCTCTCCTATTTATAGAGCTCTTCTATGAGGTCTAGGGAGGCTAGAATTTTGTATAAGCAAGGAGGTGCTGTTGGTTTGCAGTCAGAGCTATTGGGTGATTGTTTTACTAGAGGTGAAGAGGAGAGTTCTTGCTGCCGAGGAGGTGCTGCTGGATTGGAGCCATCATCATTGGTTGTAACTTCCTCTGGAACCCTGTTACTTTCTATCAATAAAGTTTGCATGTTCTCCTATATACTTGTTTTACATAGATGTTTTGTGTTTACATGTATATTTGATGCACCCTAATCCATGCTTCAGTTATGAGTACATGTATCTTGTAGTTTGCTCTCTTGTTTTGTGCAGGTTCTGTGTGCAGCTGGATCGGCTAGGAGAGCAAAGAGCTGGGAACGAGATACAAAGAGAGAAGGACAAGGATCGACTAAGCGAAGGACACCAGGTTGGTTGACTTTCTTCCATTCTCTCTGTATTTTCATAAAGAGGAACATGAAAACTTTATCATTCAGTTGTTGCTAAAGACTGTCACCTTTAGAGTAGGGTTAGTGTCATCCGCATCGGATACTTTTCCCCACAACAAACTGGCGACTCCGCTGGGGAGATCCTAGTATCTTGTTGTTGTAGTATTTTGCTATTCATTTCTTGAAGAAAAGAGTACCGAATCGAAAAGCTTTTGACTATATCAAAAGCGAAGTAGAGGGTTTTGCTACTCTTGCTCCTTTGCTGAGCAAATTCAAGATTTAAAGAGCCAATCTACAGACGAATCTTTACTCTTTGTGATAGATCTTCATCCTCTTGATCATCCCTTAGCCTGTACTTAACCCATAGCATTTTATTTCAGCAAAAACAGTACATTTTTGAGCTTTTTATGACCCGGAATTCTTAGCAGACGTAACTCTCGTAAGTCAGTGCAGGCTGTCCACAGGCAGTCTGCATTACAACGTAGGTGCTCCCTTCGGGAACTGCGCTGAGAGTGAAACTGACAGACCAGTGCCTGCGCTGGTCCAGTTAGCCTTAGTCTAGCTCAGCTCTTCCTTTGTGTCTTGGCCCTGTTTGCACTTGTTTTTGGCTGATTGGTTGCTGGTTGTTGTACTTGCTGTAGACCATTTCTCCTTGACATTATTCCGCCTCAGTTGTGTGATGAAATTGTAAACGTTCTTTCAGTATTTCTTGTTTCAGTTACAATTTCCCATTGTGAAAAGCGAACCTAGTAGCTGTGGCCTCTTAGATCCTGAGCTGTAAAAGTATCTTTGCGATCTTATGAGTTAGTGTTATTACTGTTCATGGCTGTTTGAGTTGGTTTGTTTTCACTTTATGGTTTGAATTCATACATTTTTAGTGTAAAACAAGTACCTGTAAAGCGTCTTTTCATTTAGACAATACTTGTTTGTTTACACTTCAAATTGAATTCGAAAGTCATACAACAGTTTTCCTTTTGTTAGCATCAACATTAAAGGAAAAGAAAAGAAATACATGCATCTTGCATTTGCATTTTTGATAAGTTTGGGTGTCTGATCTAGGAGAAAGTGCATTAGTTTGTGCTTTATGCTCTGTGTGGAAAGATATTGTTTTTCTCTCCCATCAGTAGTTAGGATTTTAAAAGCTAAAAGGATTGTGAAAGCTTGCTTATCATTTTAGCTGCATTTAGGAATTTGTACCAATACATCTCGTGGTGATCCTGAAAGACAAACTGATAAAAAGATCAACTTAAAATATATTGAATGAATCTAAAAACGCATTGTAACATAACGCTCACAATAGAGGTCTAGGTAGAGACGTGTTCCGGCGTCGTTAAACGTAGTGACTGTCGATCTCTACGAAGGTGGGTGATTCCTCCTGAGGGACGATAGCACTAATACGGATTTGAGCTCCCGCGTACCGTCGCGTATATTGGGAGACCCCTATAGGCAATTATCCTTTATCCTTAGGAAGCCGTGTCGACCGCCCTACTGATCGCGATGCAGTGAACACAGCATTCACGAAGATCGACCACCCGTACCGTAAAACGTATTCTGTGGTTTCGCGAAAGGTTTGGCACACCCTCTGCCTAGACCTCCAGAGCAGTTTCTTTTGGCTCTTTTCAAACTCTATAATTGAAAAGGTCCAACCGAGCATTTGTCACTTCGGGCTCGTTAATACATCGAAGGCGACTAGAGTCATCTTTAGCTTTTTCTCGACTCTTAAAACATGAAAAAGCAAAGTTGTGTCTAAAAGCGTCTAATAAAATTCATTCAATACGGAAACATAATTCCCCTTTTGCATTTTAGTTGATCAAGTAATCCGCAATCGTGGAGGAAAGTCAATTAAAACCCCGTCGTTCAGGGAGGCTTGCGAGTCAACCACCTTTGTCCCCGGAACCGAGAGTAGTACGGGCAAAGCGATCTCGCTGGACCAGGTCAAAATCTCCTTTTAAAGTTAGAACGGAAGTTCCAACAACATCTGAGATTCTGGTCACTCCCAATATTTCTGGAATCCCTGCCTCTATTGAAGAAGTTCAACAGCAACAGAAGGACAGTTGTACTGATCCTAGTCTGAAAACGAGTACTTGCATAACTGAACCAGTTCCATCTGAAACCGGTCCACAGAGTCTTGTTGTTCAAACAACTGTCGCTGTCGAAGAAACCCCTTCTTCGGCACCAGAAATCTTTTACGGACCTGACGGTCTGCCTCTTCCTCCTGGTCTGATTGCAATAGAAGAAATTGTAGAGGACCAGCAAGCAAATACTCCGATTCATTTTGGAGTAGGTACCGCACTTTTTCCTTCTGCATCAGAAGTTTGTCTATCGCCACAAGAAGTTCCTGAAGAATCGTTAGGAAGTTTATTGGATAGACTTAAAATGTCTGAACAACCGTCGACGTCTAGGACTGTGCCAAATGATACAGCGACAGCAGAAGCTCATGCTGCCATTCCAACGATGTTTGCCGGCATACCATCTGTCCCAACTAGTTCTCATCAACTAGAAGGAGTCCACCCAGGGACTATTATGACAACTTGGTCTGTTCCAGTTTGCTCTTCCGGTATAATACCCGGTAATTCTTATGTTGAAACTAGACAAATTGATCCCTTTGGGAATCATTTTGGACCATCCAGTCCTCAAAGGCCATCTATACCCTTGAGCTCCGGATTGTTACCGTATGGGGGGCAAAATTCCCTTTCACTTCCCCTTTCAGGGGGATACCCATACGGCAGTTTTCATCCACATTCAGGTTTGACTGAAGTAACGACGAGTGGTTGGGTACCTATGTTACCTCAACAACCAAGAGTTGTATATTCCATGCAACAATGTGTACCTATGTCTAGTATCCCGACGACACCAGCAATTGTGACCGTGTCGCAAGTTCAATCGATGACTGTTGTATGTCAACCCCAAGTTGTAATGCAACAGCCTATTGACCCTGCAACACAACCACAATCGCCAATTGTCGGGACGACACAGATACAAACGGGGACTATAACCCCGCATCTTGGTCCGTCGGTTAGTGTCGCACAGCAAAACATGGCTTCACAACCATGGATGGTGCAATACCAACAACCTCAGTTTCAACAGGTGTACCAGGGATCTGAGCAACAGATCTTTGCAAATAGTGGGCAACCCTATATTCAGAATGGGTTAAACCAACCACTTTACAGTGGCCAAGCCCACCAGCCATATCAGTCATATCAACATCAGTTGCATTATACTGGTATGCAAAGACCTACTGCTCAGGCGATTCCATCGTACCCTGGGTACGCCTCGCCAAACCTGAATCAGCAGTTGCCATTCGTGGCGACCTTAGAATTACCAGATTTACATCGCTTGACGAACGATCCAATCGCCTATGCCCATTGGTGGCCAGCGATTCCTCACAAACTTCCTTCGGACATTCCTAAATTCAATGGAAATCCGGGCGAAGACCCGTCGAATCATGTGATGACATTCCATCTGTGGTGTTCGTCGAATACCTTGAATGATGATTCGATAAGGCTTCGCCTTTTCCAGAGGACATTGACTGGTCCGGCGGCCAAATGGTATATTGAATTACCTAGAGCCTCTTTCGACAATTTTAGTTCCCTAGCCACGACTTTCTTAACACACTTTCAGTTACCTATAAGGTACGAAACTGGAACAGAGATCTTGACCAATTTCAAGCAGACAACGGCCACACATATATCTGATCATATACATGAGTGGCGTCGTCGTCGCAGAATGGTAAAGACCTATGTTCCAGATCAGCTGTTAGCTGAGTGGTTTATAAAGTCGCTTCTGCCGGCAATTACAGAAGATGTGGCCAAGGGAGGCGTCGTAACAGAGGAGCAGGTTATTGCTCGTGCTCAATATTTGGACTTAGTGTATACTCAGTCGGGCACGCTCTATGATAAGATACCTGACGCCCCCAGACCGGAATTTTCAATCCCTCCTCCTCCCGGATCGAACAGTGACTCTCATGCCGGTGATGGCGTGATTGGAACTGCAAACGCTAAGTCGACAAGGGATTCGAATAAGAAAGCCCGTAAGACTTCGAATCAAAAAGCAAATCAAGAGATTCTTGCTTCGGAGGTAAACGCTGTATCTACGGATAAAGACAAAAACTCCAATCAACCAGGAAGCAAGAAGAAACAAAACAAAGGGAAGAAGAAGAATCAAGGTGGATCATCCCCTCAAAAAACTTCTTCAAACCCTCCTGGGAAAAAGAAACAATTTTATCCATGTCAAATATGTGATGAAAATCATTCGACAAAGGACTGTCCGTTCAAAGCTGAGTTAAAGAGGTTCCTAAAAAGTTCCCAAACTTCAGTTGTGTTGACTGATCCGTTTCCCGCCCCAGGTCAGAATATGGTTGATAGTGGAAATGCTTCCCCGTCTCAAGTGCTTATGCTGTCGGTTTCTAAGAAAAGTGATGCTTTGATATCGACTAGGAATAAAGATTATGGGAATCCGCCGGTGTCGAATGACAAAGGGAAAGATCAACCCAGTAGTTCGACAACAACTTCGGCAGAAGTTGTACCCCCCCTCACGCATGAATTAACAATAAAGCCGCCTAAGGGAGTAGTCCACAAGTCGACATTCAACCCTCGCGCCAGAGCGGCGCAACACTATAATATAGTGGAGGATTTGGCCCAATCGCCATCTACTATGTCGACTCTTGAGGTACTACAAAATTGCCCATCCCAAAGGCAGGCATTGTTATCAACAATTGGTGGAGTGGATCCTAAAGATTCCAATCTTGTATCCTTTGATCACAAAGGATATGATCCTCAGTTACCAGCACAATTAGCTTTCCTTATTCAAGTGAAAGCACTCAACAAAACTGTTCATAGAACGATTATTGATGAGGGTGCATCGACATGTATCATGTCGATGAGTTGCTGGAAAACTCTTGGATCTCCAACCTTGTCGCGATCTTCGACGACATTGAAAGCATTTGACGGTAGGTCGTACACTCCGTACGGTATCCTAAATAACTTTAAGGTTGAACTAGGAGGAAAAACAGTAGAGATTGATGTTGAAGTCATTGATGGCAATCTTGACTATAACATCCTACTGGGAAGACCATGGATATATGCCATGGCAGCTGTAGTGTCGACATATTTTAGGAAGATCGCATTCCCGTTTGAAGGAGGGATTACGATCGTCGACCAACAGAATTTCCTCCCTAATGGTTCACAAGTTACTGGAAGCATTCCCCTGATCCATGGGAGCGACCATTCGATAAAAGATATCGGAGTAGGCTTGCTAAAATATCCCACGATGATGGGAACTTTCGCGTTGCCAACTCCTTTCCATGAAGGGAATATCCCGTTTGTAGCAACATGCAACATGGTATCTTCGTCTAAAGTCGCAGAAGACAAAGTCGTCATGGATCATCAAGTGGTATTGCCACCTAGCCCCATTGAAATATTGTAGCAATCAATGTTTCAGGCATGGGAGGCGAGCCCAAATGAACACTCGTCAAGCGTTTGGGTAGATAGGTCCGAAGAATATGGTACCCCATTAGATCCATGGTCAAAAGTTCATGGGACTGACGAAGGAATCTTACAATCAATGATGATTGAGGGGGCACCATGGAATGATAACCACCATCGTTCCCTTCTTCCAGAGCGTGAAGAAGAAACTCATCACGACCTATACCACCCTTCAGTGTTTGAATTCCTAACAAATACTGTAAATACGGTGGATTCAGAGAGAAACCTATCCAATATTGAAGAGACAATAGCCATAAACATCTCGACAAAGTCTGATGTTGTTGAGAACATTCATGTCGGCAAAAGTTGTTCCCCTTCAGAACTGGAAATATATAGTGCTCTCTTTCGCGAATTTAGAGATGTCTTTGCATGGTCATATGATGAAATGCCAGGCATTGACTCGAGCATAGTTGAACATGAAATTAAAATGTATCCTGATGTCAAACCAGTAAGACAACGGCTTCGGCAGGTACATCCGAAGAAATCCGCTGCCATTAAGGCGGAAGTTGAAAAACTCCTCCATGCTGGTTTCATCTACCCGGTTCCTCTAACCGATTGGGTATCGAATATTGTCCCTGTTATGAAAAAACAAGGGACGATAAGAGTGTGCGTCGACTATAGGGATGTAAACAAAGCTTGTCCAAAGGACAACTACCCTACACCCTTCATCGACCAGATAATTGATGAATGCGCCGGATGTGAAATCTTTTCCTTTATGGATGGATTTTCCGGGTATAATCAAATAAATATCCGCCCACAGGACCAGTCTAAGACTGCATTCATCTGTCCGTGGGGCACATTCGCTTATCGAAAATTACCTTTTGGTTTAAAGAACGCAGGGGCGACGTTTCAGAGGGCAATGAATTATGCCTTTCATGACATCAAGAACATTGTTCAACCTTATCTCGACGATCTTCCGGCTCATTCGCGAAAACGGACTGATCATCCGCGGCATTTGAGAGCGATATTTCTACGTTGCCGACATTATAAGATAAGACTCAATCCACACAAGTGTGTGTTTTGCGTCGGTTCTGGTCGTTTACTTGGCTTTGTTGTCTCTAAGGACGGGATTCGTCTCGACCCCTGTAAGGTTCAGGCAATCATTAATTTGCCTCCACCTTCAAATTTGCTTCAGATTCAGAAACTCCAAGGGAAAGCAAATTTTCTGAGGAGGTTCATTCCAAATTACGCAGAACTTGCCAAAGGTTATACTCGTCTTTTGAAAAAGGATGTACCTTTTGTCTGGGACCAGGTTGCGCAAGCTTCCTTTGACGCTCTGAAAGATTGTCTAGTAATAGCATCATTAATGTACGCCCCAGACTATCAAAGAGATTTTAACCTGTATCTAGCTGCAGCAGATACGACCATTGCGATGGTCTTAGTACAAGAAGTCGATGGAGTTGAACATCCTATTTATTATTTGAGTAAAAACTTAAATGATACAGAAAGTAAATATTCCTATGTTGAAAAACTAGCGCTTGCCGCTGTTCAAGCGATTCAAAGGTTTCGACATTATGTCCTCTTTAGGAAAACTACCGTTTTGTCAGATTGCAATCCCATGACATATATACTGTCGCGACAGTTGCTTGGGGGCAAATATTCAAAATGGATAGCCATCCTTCAAGAGTTTGATTTAGATTTTGTAAAATCCAAATCAAAGAAAGCTCTAGTTTTCGCGGAATTATTATGCGATCTCCCATCGTCATCCAACGATGAAACATCAGAAGAGTCAATCGTGGATGAAAATTTGTTTCTGATATCAGTAAGCGATGAGTGGTATGGAGACATCATTGTTTATATCCAAACCCAAAAATTTAGGCCTAATACCTCACACTCGGAACGGAAACGTATACGATACCAATCAAAAGACTACATGATCGTCGGTGATACACTTTACCGTCGTGGCGTCGATACGGTTCTGAGGAGGTGCCTTACCCATGAGGAGGCCGAAAAAGCCATGAATGATTGTCATTCAGGCGCGTGCGGGGGACATCAATCTGGATATGCAACAGCACAAAGAATCTTACGAGCAGGATATTTCTGGCCAACTATGTTTAAAGATTGCATAATAGCTGTCAGAAGTTGCCATGCATGTCAGATCTTTGATAGCAAAACCAGAAGACCACCCGCACCCTTACAGCCGATAGTTGCTGTTGGGCCCTTCGCCAAGTGGGGCATCGATTTCATGCAATGTAACCCCACCTCGACCTGGGGCCATGGGTATATTATAGTCGCTGTTGACTATTTTACCAAATGGGCCGAGGCGATGCCTACATTGGATAACACTGGTGAAACAGCTGCCCTTTTCTTTTTCAATCATGTAGTCGCCAGGTTCGGCGTTCCGCAAGCTATAGTGACAGATCATGGATCGCATTTTTGCAATCACATGATGGTTGAATTAGCTGCCAAACTAGGGCTATCGCACGACAGCTCTACCCCGTATTATCCACAAGCTAACGGACAAGTTGAGGCAATCAACAAGGTCCTGAAGCGTATGTTGCAAAGGATGATCGGGGTTCACAAGAGAAGATGGCATCTAATCCTGTACTCAGCATTATGGGCTTACCGAACCTCAGTAAAGAACGCCACTGGGTTCACACCATTCCAATTGGTGTATGGCCTGGAGGCAGTCTTACCGATCCAGTGCGAAATTTCGTCTCTTAAACTCGCAATTGACCTCCTCCCCGGAACCTCAGAAGAAGAGGCTCGTTTCCTGGAATTGATCCAGTTGGATGAAAACCGTCGTGATGCCGCTTTGGCAAACGAGGCTCATAAGAAACGAGTCAAAGCACAGTTTGACAAGAATGTCAAACCGCGCAACTTCTCTGAGGGTGACTTGGTTTTTCTTTACGACCAAGAATCCGATAAATTAGGAGCAGGAAAATTTCAGTCCTTATGGATGGGTCCCTATATTGTTAAAAGGGTGTTAGCAAAAGGAGCCTACGAGTTAATGGATTATGACGGAATACCACTGGCGCAACCCCGTAACGGGTTGTATCTCAAGCGTTACTATGCCTAAATAGTAACCTGAGTGCTTTTGTTGTATTTTGTTTTCGCTAAAATGTTTGTTTCGGTAGTAATCCACCCTTCTCGTTTGTTGCAGATGTCGAATTATTCTGATACATATGTGGGATATGCCGACGGAGCGAGTCGTAGTACGCGGAATTTGTCCTCCGCTGCCTGGGCCATTTTTGATCCAAGCGGCGAGTTAGTGAGTTTCAGAGGTGTGTGTATTGGACGGTCGACAAACAATATCGCTGAGTATAGTCCGTTGATCGAACTCCTCTCTGATACCATTGCTCATGGTATACGCCGGCTAATTGTTAGGCTAGACTCACAACTTGTGATACTACAACTCACTGGTATATATTCAGTCCGCAATCCAGCTATTTATCGTATGTTTCTAAGAGTTAAGATTTTGGAAAGAGAGTTTGATTCAATTCAATACCAACATATTTCCAGAAACTTGAACACATTAACAGATTCATTGGCAAACTATGTGTTAGATAGACATTTACAACATATATAAAAAGAGATGCATCGGTGCTATGTAAGTGGATCACAAATAAACTGAAATAAACTCCGAAAATCAAAATATATAAAGCTGTTTATAGTTTGTACATAATGTGCTGTAATCAAAACAAAATTGGTCATATGACCTAGAACTCAAAAAGATGCTAGGGGGCACCCTAGCCTAGTGGTGCTCATGAAAGTACGTCACGGTCTGTGCGATCATGCGCAAGAGACGAGTCCATCGTCTAGGCACGCCGATGGTGTGCCGCTGCAACTGTAAAGGTAACTCGTCAATCTGTACATCCGGAAGACCACGAGTAAGGCTCTCAACCTGCTCCTGCACAACTGCAAGTATCTCAGTATCACCAAGGTCGCGAATAACAACTCTCCTAGCAGGCTCTGCTGCTGGGGCAGCAACTGGCGATCGTGGACGAGCTACTGGACGAACAGGACCAACATCTGCATGCACCCAAGAGTTTGATCAGTTTTGAACAGTAAACATCATGAATGAAAATAATAAACAGTGATATGGTCAGAGATTTTACCAATAGCACCCCATTGCTCGCCATCCGGAAGCACCAAGTCCGGATCACCTCGGTAGTCCATACCCACGTATGGATACTCAGAAAAGGCCATCTCCTGACGCTCGAACCACCTAAAGAAGGACTCAGTGAATGTAATATGAGGTTGACCAGCATGCCGGGACATATGGTCAACCCACCTCTGCATGCGTGGCTCGGTCGGAGAAGGCACATCAAGCAAGATGTACTGAGGTTGCATCAATGGGATTTTCTCCAAGACAAAGGCAGTGAGAATAGAACCAAATCCAAAGTTCTTCAGCCCCCCGTCCTTTACCTTGGTCAATTGACTTTTCATCTGGATAAGTACTGCATCACACCAGTTAAACACTTTCGGTTGGAGACACTCCAAGGCGTGCTGCATATAAGATCTGTTGGCAACATGCAAAGCTGCGCTACCGGCCATCCTACCAATAGTAAACAGAATGGACCTGAGAGACCTGTCAGTGATGTCACGGATATTGATCTTGCCGTCTTTGCTCGGCTGTGAACCTTCCCGGCAATACTGACGGATATAGTCTCTGGTGGAAGTAGTCCCTCGAGCCGTACCTGACAAAGAAATGGGAGCACCCCGCCTTGACAGCCCAGTCAAGAAGTACATGTCCTCTATGGTCAAGGGGAAGGACTTCCCCCTAATCTGGAATACTTGGTTAACAGGATCCCAAGCATCAAGCATATACTGCAGTAAAGAAATCTGTGCTCTCATGCTAGAGATACGGAAGAACTTCAGCAGGCCACAGTTCCGAAGCGCGTTCACCGTGACTGGGTCATGGAGTGCAACCATGTCCTCCGCTTCATGTTCTCGTTCTCGCCATGTAAGGGACATTTTGTCCAAAGTTCCCTACAATCAAACAAGAGAAAGAGTAAGTTCCTGATTTTGATGAAAATCTGGCGAAAACTCATCAAAAAACTCATGCAAAATCAGCCCTTTTAGGCCCAGCGCAGGCAGAGAGTGTTCCCCCTGCTCTGGAACTCAGTCTGCCTTAAGGCTGCCTAAAATACAGCGCAGATTTCGAAAGGGGAACCTGCGCTGATGCCAGGGCGCCCTAATGAAACCCCTGGGGCCCAGAAGCTCTGAAAAACAGGCATGAAACTGAAAAAGGAAACCATGAAACTGAAGGGCTAAGGTTTAGCTCCTACCTGGTCCAAACGGCGCCGAAAATCGTCCACAGAATCTCCCGGAATCAGCTGGTGAAAATCAAGGAAGAAGAGGCACCTCCAGAGCTCCAACAAGCAAAATGCAAATGAAATGGTAAGTGAGAGGTAAAAACCCCTTTTTATGACTTTTTACACAGTTTAAAGTTAAATATTAGGGTTATAATCTCGTTTTCATGCAAATATTGTCCATTTCTAACAAAATTTGTTGTAGCAATTGAAGATGAAGTACTACATTTGAAAAGAGAAAAGCTAGTAAAAGTAAAAATTAAAATTTGACCATGAATCGAGCAGTTTTACCACGGAATTTATGCTCGTTAAAAAATAGAAAAGTGTGAGCAGAGTTTTTTCCGCCAAAGTTCAAGCTCATTAAAAAATGAACTGAACTAGGTAAATAACCATTGCGATCGTAAATTTATAAGCCTTAAAAGCCTTGGTCGTGTTTTCATCCATCACCTCCATTTCATTTGGCCGGTCGTTCACCCCCATATGTGTGTTTACCTATTTTGAGGAACAGCTGCGAAGAGTGATTTCACCTAGCCATCCTTGTGACACTACCGTGATTGGAAAATTCCAATTTGTACCTGGAATCAGTTGCTATCCCTGTTTATCACTCGTTCCTCAAAAAACGAGTCTTCTTTGAGCTCTTTTCACTGACTCGTAAAATATGAAAAGTTCGCCGAGTTTTTGGCCTTCTAGCTCGTTAAACGACCGAAAGCTATCCCTCCTCTAGATTTTAATCTTTTTGGACCTGAGGGATTATTGCACAAAAAGATCGAGCGCTTGTCTTGTTCGGCTCGTAAAAGTACCGAACAGCCATCCCTTCTGTATTGTTTTATACTTTTTCGGACTTAAGGGATTAGATGACGAAAAAGGAATTATGGAGTTGACTTTCTGTACCTTTTTAGACTCTCTAAAAATGAAAAGGACCGAGTTTTCTTTGTCGTTAGACTCGTTAAAATGATTAAATAGCGACAAACTTGTCTTTAGACGAGAACGAGTTTCCTTATCGCTAGGCTCGTTAAATCATAGCGATGGGCTTGCCCGAAGGGCAGGTTATAGAACAAGCATATGTTATCCTCCTCAAGCTTGACAAAAATAAAGAGGTACTGGTCAGAAATGACTGGGGAAAAATTGGGAGAACATCAAAGTTTAAAGGTAGCAAGTCACTCTTGGACATGACACTTTTCCTCCGTACCATATCGGGTTGGGTTGTTTCATTCACCGGTCTCATCACCATGGTCCTCGCCACACCATCCACATTTGGGGTAATGCTACCGATCCATCGCATCAGTGTCGTTATATGTTCAAGAGGGGTCATTCTGGAAGTGTCAACCGTGTCCCATCCACTACCATACATTATCCTTCATCCATTCATGATCGCCACCCTGAATCATATTTCACAGTTTGTTTTCACCTCCACTAAAGTCATTAGCTCCGTTCCGTGTCATTGATGTGGGATTCATTAAGGCCCTCCTTTGACGGATCGCTTCTTGTCGACTTCAGCTCATTATCCAAGAAGTTGATCTAGGAACACCCCCATCAGTACTTTGAAGCTTGCATGCCTCAATGGCAAGTTTCTCACTTCCGGCGACAGGTATACATCAATGACCTTCGACCAGAAGATTTTGCGTGGCGTTCGACGCCAAGTCCTTTATTCACGCCACGTGAATTGTACTGCAGTACCTTGAGGGTCATCGTCATTATTGGTGATTCCTCTCGCGCTTGTTAACGGTTTTCATTATTGACCGGTAATCAAGCGATGTCTTTCCATGTTCGACTTCAACGCAATTCTCACATGGATCGACTTGTACTTAGAGTGAAGATCGAACGAGTTTGAAGACCCCGGATCTAGTTTCATCCATCCGGGCTGCGATATATATTCAGGAAATATAAAAGCATTTGCCGTGTACTTCATTGCAGCAGATGATCATCCTACTCAAAGGATGATAATTTCAGCAGAAAATTATCAGTCTATCTTCAGACGATCGTCTGTCATATGTACCAAAATGTATTTATAAAAAGCTGAGCATGGGAATGCCCACCTCAGCTAGATCATGAGAATAATGATGAATGAAAAATAATGTATTGTATTGTATTGTATTACAGGGCACTCTCCTCAGCACTGGAACGAACTTCGGATCCTCTAGATAAAGCATTTCACCCGATAAACGGCCTCATACTTTAGGGGGCAACTGTTATAGACATTTTTGTGCCTCGCGTCAAGGAGCATGGAATGTCAATAATTACAGGGATCCTCAGTCCCTAAACATGTTGTTCTTACCCCTAAAAGAACAAGGTCATCAATCAACAGCACTTCCAATCAGTTCTCCACCTGAAAACACTTCAAAACAGGCTTATTTTGGATCATGTCAGCTGCTTAACTGAGCTTCTGCGCTGTATTGCAACTGTCCCACTCTGTACCTGCGCTGGAAGTCAAAAGTAATGAAGGCTACCTGCGCTGGGCGAGATTGGCCAAGTGGCACAGTCATCCTGCAAGGTGTCAACTGCCCAGGAAGCTTCAAAACTGACACTTGGTTCATCAGATTCGCCTTGTGATGAGTAAGAGGTACTTGATCACCATGTGTAACCAAGGATCTCCAAGTGGACTCAAGAACTGAAGATTAACTGAAGAGGGAGAGGACACTAGTCAGCTATATGCCAGCCTCCAGCTGACTCATCCTCTCTTCTTCTCTCCTATTTATAGAGCTCTTCTATGAGGTCTAGGGAGGCTGGAATTTTGTATAAGCAAGGAGGTGCTGTTGGTTTGCAGTCAGAGCTATTGGGTGATTGTTTTACTAGAGGTGAAGAGGAGAGTTCTTGCTGTCGAGGAGGTGCTGCTGGATTGGAGCCATCATCATTGGTTGTAACTTCCTCTGGAACCCTGTTACTTTCTATCAATAAAGTTTGCATGTTCTCCTATATACTTGTTTTACATAGATGTTTTGTGTTTACATGTATATTTGATGCACCCTAATCCATGCTTCAGTTATGAGTACATGTATCTTGTAGTTTGCTCTCTTGTTTTGTGCAGGTTCTGTGTGCAGCTGGATCGGCTAGGAGAGCAAAGAGCTGGGAACGAGATACAAAGAGAGAAGGACAAGGATCGACTAAGCGAAGGACACCAGGTTGGTTGACTTTCTTCCATTCTCTCTGTATTTTCATAAAGAGGAACATGAAAACTTTATCATTCAGTTGTTGCTAAAGACTGTCACCTTTAGAGTAGGGTTAGTGTCATCCGCATCGGATACTTTTCCCCACAACACTAGCTTCACTACAACCTCGAAGTCATACTCCTAGAACAATAACAACCATCAACAAATTTTTCCTCCTAAAACAATCTTATTCACCAAATATTTCAGTGTGGAGTGATCTGTGAACATCTTGAAATGCACTCCCAACAAATAGTTCTTGAACTTATGTAATGTATATACCATAGCTAACCCCTCTCTTTCTATTGTGCTATAGTTATTCTCTGCCTTGGAGAGTTTTCTTCTTGCAAATGCTATGGGTTGATCAATTTCTCATGCTCATGGTTGCGCTAGTATTATACCCAACGATATGTAAGATGCATCAATATGCACATGAAACTCCTTATTCCAGTTCAGGGAAACTAGAATAGGTGCAGTTACCATCTTCTCTTTCAATACATGCAAACTTTTTTGGCACTCTTCGCTTAAATGAAAAGTCACATATTTCTTCAACAATTTCTCCATCAACACAATTATCTATGCATACCCCTTTATAAACTTTTTGTAGTAACCAGTGTGTCCCAGTGTCATGTGTAGTGGTATTACTGTTTTCGGTAATGGCAGGTTCACAATAACTACAATCTTTGCGGGATCCGCCATTAACCCCTACTTACAAACTACATGTCCCAACAATATGCCAAATGGTGCATAGAAGATACACTTTTTCAAGGTCAATGATATCTGCTATTTTCTACATGTTTCCAACATCAACCTCAAGCTCATCACATGCTTCTTCAACATCCCAAAGACTGTCCAGTCATCAAAGTAAACTTCCAAAAAATTGTGTACATATTCTTTGAAGGCTATAACTACAACTCTGGAAAAGATGGCAGGCGCATTCTTCAAACCAAAAGGCATCACTATGTACTAGTAAGAGCCCCATTCTGTATCAAAGGTTGTCTTATGTCTATCCTCTAGCGTAATTCTGATCTGATGGTGCCCCAAAAATCCATCTATGAAAGAATAGACCTCCTGTCCTCCTACGTTTTCCAATACTTCATTTGTAAATGGTGTAGGGAAGGGTTCATGCAGACATGCATCATTCAATTTGATTTCCACTTTTTACCTTTGTTTCTTGAACCACCATGGGACTTACCCATTCAAACACTTTGACAAGTTCGATGATCCCAGCTGCTATCATGTTGTCTAATTATTCCTTCACCTTTCCTTATATTTTGGATTCCATATATAAGGTCTCTACTTGACAGGCTTCACATCCGGTTTCAGAGGAATATTCATAACTCCCTAGTCTCCTACTATGCCCTTCATATCTGAGAACTTAGTGGGAAAAAACTCTTGGTACTCATGCAAAATATCTATTATCTCGCTGACTGTGTCTTCATCCTAGTAATCTACCATCGTTGCAAACTTCAACTCATCCTCTGATCCTATATTCACCCTCTTCGTCTTTAGTGGCTGCATTACATCAGGCATCTGTATTTTAGGTCCATTCACTTCGTAGTGAGCTTCATATTCTCTGATGTCAATTTTGCGAGGATCTTCCTCCTCTTATGTAATGATATTGTAACATTCCATTACATTATATAATAACTAAATTTCATTATAGATCCATCAACCATCTTTGCCTAGCTTGCTACCATGTCACAATTCTGTTTCTAGGTACCAATTCTGAGGAATTGTCTCCAAGGTATGGGTGAAGCGATGCACCCATTCTTCTCGCAGAATTTCTCTCCATGTTTTCATATAGATTTGTATGTGTTATCTAGGATCAGTTTGACCATCATAATTATCTTCCAGTTATGCTTCTACTTGGCCAAACCTTGCCCACATCAATCTTCAAAATTGTTTCCAACCTCCTATGTTCTTCTTATTTGTACCCTGCCATCTAGTAGGAGTAGCTCATAGGGCTAGATCCAAAGCTAACACCCTCTGACATTCTGGCACCTGTCTTTCATAGTCTCTAAAGGAAGTATCGACATTACCCAAACCATCATAAAAAGGTAAATCACATTCCTCTGATGTCATACAATGCACTGCTTTAGTGATCCTTGCACATCGCCTTGTAGACACTTCATGTAACCTATTTTTATAGTTTTCTAATTCCTCTTCTGAATCTAAAGTGCAGGAACTATCTTGCTCCTAACCCAATTTTCCATCTGCAGTAGGGTTGATCCATTATTCTTCTTTTGCTATTATTTAATAAATGTTTTCAATGTCATATGCATTGTACTCCTCTTTAACAAGTTCAGTATACCTCACTCCCTTTAATGGATCTAATGAAACAATGACTCTAACATTATTGCTTTCAAATATCATTTTCCTTTTCTTCAATTTAATTCTAGCCATGTTAAAAAATGACCAATCCTTAATACAAGCAACGAAGGATAGGGATTACTATCATCCAAAATTTCGATCACTTCACAGTTAGTAGTAGTGCACACTCCTTCAATTTCTACTGTGATACCTGACAATTTTCCTAGAGGAACAATATTCTATTGGTTTGTAATCTTCAGTTGGATCAGTGACCATTGCAACTTCGACTTACCCATCAATTCCCAAGTCTGCCTCAGCAAGTCATCTTTATCATATCCTAGATCCAAGATAACCTGATCCATGTCATATTAGCCAATATGTGCAGTAAGCCTCATTTCTTTTCCAATCCTCTTCTTATGTCAATGTAAGTTATTTACTGCATGCATGTTGTTTTGTGGCACTTACTTAGAAGCACAAGGGTCTATCAATTCCTACAATCCCTCCATATCTTTTTGGTTTCTTAACACCTTCATGCAAGTTTATAGAAAAGACTTCAAAATATCTTGATCCACATCTTGTGTCGCAGTTGGTACTATCTCACGGTTATTCTTCTATGTTGGCTGCACAATAAAGGTTGAAGCCCCATCATCCATAAAGCTTCGCCTTGTCTCCATGAATACTTGTTTTTCCTTTTGAATATCAAATGTAGGAGATTTTTTAGTAGTTTTTCTTACCCATGTAGGTTCAACTTCTTTTTTCCCATTGGCTTTATCATTTCCAGTCGCAAATCCACTTCTTGTTACAATGCCAATGCATGTTGATCCTCCCTTGGCTCAGCGATCATCATTTGAATATTTGTTCAGGCCGTTGGTTCCATTTCTCCCGAATCTTCACAATAAGGATGTGAAATTCTTCTATTACGTGATCAAAAGACTTACAACAGTGGCAGGTTGTCGTAGGGTTCTCACAATCCCTTGTGAAGTGTCATGCATGTTCACAGTTATAAGAGATGATTTGGCAGTGTCCTTGACCAGTTCTTCATCATCGTCCTTGGAACCCTCCTTGACCAACATGTTGGCCTAGATCCTCGTGTGTATGTCCTTCATCTTGCAGTCTATAAGCATCGTCAGTGCGCTCCATCATCAAGTCATAACTTTGAAAATTTCTCTCATTATGGCCTACTGATTTACACAAGTTGCAAAAAAATTACTTTGGCATCTATATGTACTTCTGTAATAAATAGCAATATTCAGAGCGATGTTGGCCTCTTGTTCTACAAATATTGCACCACAAACTTGATCCTAGGTTCACTGGATTAGGTGCTCCACTTGCCAATTAATCTCTGAACACAGGGCATTGATCCTTATAATTGCCTTCTACTTTTCATTTTGTGCACCATACTTCTAATCTAGTCTCTTTATCTTTCTTGAGATTTTGTAATTCCAAGGTCAAATTTTCTAGCTAGCGATGAATCTGCTACACTCCTATGTGAGTATCTTGAATCAGCTTCTAGCTTCACCGCAATATCTAATGCTTCAACTTGAGTCATGATCTTTTATTGTGTCAAGGGTAACCTGATATGTGGAAGTAGCATGGCTATAAACCACTCCTTATTTTGTTTTGGAGGTATGTTAAAGCTTACTTGTCCCATTAATACCTTGAACCATTGATCCAACTCCCACATGGACTCAGTATCTGACTGTTTGATCTCGTTCAACTCTGTAGTGCATTATGAATCCAACTCCGACTTCTTAAATTATGATACCAATGGTTTCTTAATATCATTCAGTGAAGAAACCAAGTTAGGCATTGAGTACTTCATGTACCATGTCAGTGCTCTTTCTCGTAGTGTCGTGATAAGTTACATCATCTTTAAATATTCGTTAGTGACTTGTCTTTTTGTCCTTACTACATCAACTACAAATCAGAACTAGTGAGGATCCTCTGATCCAAGTCCTTTAAATATAGGTAGCTTAATGTCATTGTCCCTTTTTCTTCTTGGGGGCTTACGGGGAGGGAGAGGGGGAGTAGGGGAATTATGGAGATGGGGATGGGGGGTAAGGGGAGTAGATGGATGTGGAATCCAAAAGACGCCCCGATTTTTCTCAACTCCTAACTTCGACGTGCCTTCAGGATGAGAGGGGGAATATTATGGGGTTACAGGGTTACTTCCTTCTTCTTCACTCTCAGACCCCCCAACAAGGGACTATAGTCAGTCTCAATAAATTTATTTGGTTCATACTCTACTCTATATCGCTTCTCGATTCTCATAGATATTGGTTCATACTTATTTCCTCTTCGCCTAAACATTAATATGACTGCATTCGTAGTATGCCATTTTCACATAAAATAATTTTAATCCACAACTACAAATAGTTCAAGTACTTACATCGCAAACCCTTGAAAAATATCTACTTATCTTTGTTGTAAGATGCAGACATGTCTATTGCGAATTTAGTGATAAATCCTCCCAAAATGCTATTGATCCATAAATCAACAACTCTTGAGATCTTGTTATTGACGTACTTCAGTCATTGTATCAATACAATATTCCACTCCTTAGATTCATCTTCCTTAAAACAAGTCTTATGCTCAGTCAGCTTTGATACCCACTCATACAGTTCAATGTGAAATGAACCAAAGAAGATTTCATACTACTCTTTGAAGATATACTTCTGCAACCATCTTTCAGTCGACAATCGCGGATTTCTATTTTTCTAAATTGCAAATTCTCTGTCTTTTTATTTAACCCACTCCTAGATTTCCTTCTTCAATGGAAACCAAAACATATCCCTCAAATAGATCCCAGTCCCAACAGCATAACCATTTGTTGGCTTAAGGGGCTTGGACCCAGGTTCAAAGTGTGTTGTGCACCAACAAAACCCTCAACCACTGGCCCTTTAATCAATGACCTGCAAGTAGATCACAGTCTCACCCGAAGCGATTATGAGAGGTTGCAGAACTAGGTTTCTACAGCCAGAGGGATATGCGCAATGTGAGGCCCATATGTTTACTTATGTCTTAGACCTATCTACAACTTCTGACATTCATAAATAACTTCACACTGATGATTTACTTCATGGATTTTCACTTATCACATAAACATATAAGATAATAGTATAACACTTATTATTTCGTATAATTTAGTAAAAAGCATGCATTACAATATGTATAAACACATATACATAAGCTTTTTCCAAAAATTATTATTATTTTATTAAGATATATCTTCAATACATACAAATTCTTCAACTTGTGCACCCAGCTGCAGGCTCTTCAAGGCCTTTGTGCACTTAGCTGTGGAGCCTTCTCCTAAAACCCAAAATAAAGACTAAATATAGAAGATATCAAAGATTCATCTATGACTTATTTTCATATTACTTTCGACAAGGCACCATATGTCCTTATATACATTTCATTACTACAAGACCATGGTCCACATTCCATGGATCCGACATAACAATGAACTAACACACAATACCCGTTACAAAATGAGGGGCTTTGAACCACCCCAAAGCCCCTAAACATCACGTCATAAATATAAATTCACGACTTCTTGTGCTCCTCTCCTCAAAATGTAGAGCCTTTGACCAAAACCAGACCAAGTTGGGTTGCGCCCAACATCGACATCATCATATTGAATCATATTGGTTCTTAAAAAGTTTATTTTGGTTGTACATTTTTCTTAGGATGCCCATTTTAGACCTCAAGATTTCTCTAATGCAACAAAACTTTGAAGCTCCTGATCCTAGGCCAAAGCCTAGCCAACACCTTGGTTCCCAAAATCCCTTTATATGAATAATGAGGGTATATTTATAATAAAAGGGTTGACTATTCATTTCCCTTTGTGACTCTTTGAGTTCCCTCATGACAATTTGAATTCCTTCAATCATGAACTTTGTACTTTATTACAAATGACTCTTCGCATTCCACAATTGACACTTGGAATTTCACTTACAATTACTTACAAAAAATATTACAATATTGCTCATACCCATGTAAGACAAAATTGGGTAGAGTCAACTAGATGCTTGATAAGACAAAACAAGTTAAGCTTAAGTTTGGGGAAACTATAGCTAAACTACCTCAACTTGTAGCTCCTTGGTCACATAACAGTGCTAATCCTTGTATTGTACGATGAATTCCCCAAAATGTGCGATGGGATTAGGCTGGAAGAAGACTCTAGCCTCTGTTGCATCCGGGTTGACTGATTTGGAACCGGTTTGAATTTCCATCTTCAGAAGGAGCAACATGGTGTTGATCTGGACATGGCCACCAATGCACTTATGCATATTGTTCTTGTTCACCTCCAAGTATTCCTTGGTAGTTATCTATCTGAGCTAGTCCAAGTATTCTTCGACCTCCTTCCTGACTTAATTCTTGCGCTTGGCTTTGGTGGGTGATCCAAACTAAGGGATCTTATGTGATTTCACCATGAAATCTCAGTTGCTTTATAATCATGCATATGATGCCTGAATATTGGTGAAGAATGAGGCAAGTTGTTTTTTACTCTGAATGATCATCTGCACTTGTGCTTTCTCTAACTCTGCGTGTTGCTTTGTTTTCATTTCCAATTCAGATTGTGCACCTTTGTGTTGCATTAACCACTCATGCATGACATTGATCATTGTATGGATAGACTTGAGAGATTTAGCATTATCCTTTCAACTTTGTTTCATGTCATGTAAGTGAACAACTGCTTTATGTACAGTGATGAGCTCCTCATAAAGGCTTTGCATGGTTTCTCCCAACATCGATACCTCACCAGGTATGGTTGCCTTAAGTTCTTCAATATATACTTGTGTGGGAGTTTCTTTCTGGACCTCTACTTGTATCACTTCAATATTTTTCCCTGTAGCATATAAGTTCTTTTCCACTTTCCTATTCTCGTCCATGAGATTCTTTGTATTTTACTTGGTAGCACATGCAAAGGCCAAGTTGGCTGCAACAATGGCCTCAATATTTCTCTTGGTATCCATTACAATCACCCTTTCTCTAATGAATGCAAGAGATGTAAGATCATTTAGAAAATTTTTCTTTCATGCTTGTACAATCTTCTTCTAAAGCTCATCGTAAGTTATATTGTATGTATCCATAACTAGAACATCATAAAGAGGAAAATTTTCCTCTTCTTCACTTGGAAATTTCTCTATTGTCAGAGGAGGGGAAGACTAAATGGTTACCTGTTGAGTGTTCAGAATAAGATCACCATATTTTTTTAGAGGCTCTGGTTCCACCTCCATTTCTTGAGTCACAATCAGTTCGACGATTTCTTGAGCAATTTCCTTCCCTTGCATTTGTTTTCTCTCCTCTTCTAGTGGTTGATTCTACTCTTGTTCCTCGGCTTATTTCTATGTTGCTTCTTCTTCTTCTTGTTTCTACCTTTATTCTTCCATTGTCCTATGCTTTTGTTCTTACCTTTACTTCATCTCTTCATCCCACTTCCTCTGTTTCCTCATATTTTATGCTACTATGGCCACTTTCAGGATGATTGGATTTGCTTCCATCTTGTGGATTTCCTCTTCCACTAGACTACCTGCAACTTTCCTCTTTCCATTTTTGCGCACTGGGTTGTGCCTTTCTACTAGTGCTGCCTATAGAGTGACTTATTTTTTAGGAGTAACTTGTGATGTTCTTGCAAATCTGACTGGTTCATGGAACTTGGAGGCATTGTAACAATTCCTCATTTCTTTCTCCTTAGCTCTATAAAATGTCTTGCTTGGCCACTGAAAATGAATCATGGCACAGTGTTCTTTGCAAACATTCCTAGGATTATAAGGATTGAAGTCCAAATGACCGAATGAGAATTTTTCTATCTCCTTGACTTTAGTGTCTGCAACCTTCAAATTCTTGATCTCATATAATCCAATTTGTAGAAGAAGAACGAGCCAAGGTACCTTCTTCCTTCGGTGCAACATTCCTAATAAGCCTATGCACATATGATAAGTGAATTCTTGCATGACAAAATTATCGGTGGAATATGTTAGATACCTATACCAATAGGTTTCATATTTCATGATTGGCTATGGAAGGTCCAAATATGCTCTGCTTTGATGAATCAAAAATCACATATTTTCTAGAGAATCTGATCTGTGCTTATAGCTTGGTATGGACTCAAAGTTTTGATGGATGGTCCAAAAGTCTAATCCGGATCATTCCATGGTTTAAATTTGCAGTTGTAGAATAGAGAAAGGAGTCTGTCCAAACTGTTTAATCTTGGCAGACAAGTAGTTCAGGTAGAGAAGAAAAGGCTCCCAACAGCTTAATCTGGGACCTTGGATGAGATAAGGGTAGAAGTAGATAGAAAAAACAAAGGAAAAGCCAAAGAAAAGAAAAGGCAAGGGTCTGCAAGTCCAAGTGCACCCTCTAAGAAGAAATAAAAAATGCTAGGCAAGTAGTTGGGTAAGTAGTTGGGGTTGCAGAAAGGTTATCTTTACCATTGCAGATGTGTTAACTGTGCTTACCAAGGCAAAGTCTATCAATTGACAAGGTGTTCATCTTCATCAAGTTACAGCAAGGAGCATGACTAACCTCCCTCTTTCCCCCTTTCATTTCATTACTAACATCCCCTTATCAGCTGAGATTCATGGAAGAAGATCATGGTTTCATGGTGGTTCTTGTTCATTCAAAAGCCACATTTCTTGTGTAAAAATCTTTTCATTTTGATCTACTCTTTAAACCAAGTGTTGTACAAACAAATTCAGTATTTTCCCCCTTCATTTACCCCATCCATATTAACTCTAACTTTACTATGTAAATCCCTATATCACCTTTCCCCTACTAGTATTAACACCATGGTGTATAAACCCCAAAATTTGTATAAATATCCCTCCTTTTGGCATTTTAGCCAATAAGTTCTCTGTCAGGGATCAAATGGCATCTGGTCACTTTGATGAACCTAACCCTAACCCCCTCCTCTGAATTCAGTTGGCCCCTTGAAAAACTTCATTTGCTAAAAAGTCTCACAAATGACCTGGTTTTGCCTATACCCACTTCATTTACAAAATAACTCCTAAATACCTATTTCATTCTCTTATCCAAAGTATTGGGGCTGTCTTTTTGTGCATAAGAAAAACCCTATACAAGCCCCTTTTACCCATAACCCCTTTCAAATCATGAAAAGACCCAAAAAACCCACTTTTGACCGCCTAAACCAAAGTTGGCGCATGCATTTGGTTTATTTTTTGAAATACATTGAGAACATTATGAAAACCCATATCCTAAGGTCTCCGCCAGGCGCTGTTCCCAAAAATAAATAATAAAAAATGTACCCGCCCGCATTCATATCCCCTGATCATATCATTCCCCCGGCCACCGTCGGATCAGATCCAAGAGATCCGACGGTCCGTATTAATATCGGAGCGGCCCCCGCGACAGAGGTTTAGCGCCCGAGAAAGTGACGTTGCGTTACGTCAGGGCGCGACCACGCGTCGCCCATTGAGGGCTCTCAGAGAAACCTCTGACAATTGAGGGGCCGTATCATAACCGCCCCGAGAAACCGTGGCGGCTAGGGCTAAACCGTAACCGTTAGGTCACTCACTGCCCGGTTTGATGGTCCAGCGTAACCTCCACGTCATCACCCTGCCTGCCACCGCATCACACTTTTGTCCACATCTGTGCCAACGTGCCCGCCACCTCATTACCCCGTGGACCAATGGCAGCCCGCCACCTCATCCGATGACGTCATGCTGACGTCATCCAAGGCTGACCCCACCCTATGACGTCATGCTGACGTCATCACAGAAAAAGCGCCAAATTGCAAAAAGTCCATATTTATCCAAAAACGCGTTTTTGTGTACTTTTCACTCATTTGCTACTGTTTCCTCTGCATGCTATTTTTACGTCCTGAACTACGCCACCTACGGGAAACGTCCTGAAGACCTCCATAGCACCAATTACACCCACAGTTACGACCTCTGTTCGCGGTTAGCCAGGTATTTCTCATAGTTCATCCTCCATACGCCTAAATTCACTGTAAATTGCTCAGAACGCTTAAGTAACACTGAAACTCACTATTTCACCAACAGTTTTCCTCTGCAACACTTTTAATTACAATTGCAACCTTGAAACCACCAGCAGAGCCTTCATTTCCCGAGTTTTGGTCAAAAACTGTAAACTGCTCGCGCAAACGTGAGACAGTTGGTCAAGTTACTTAAAACCTGCCATAGAAGACAGAGGGAGACCAGGCATTGGTCTTATTTATAATTCGAGCAGTATTTCAATTGCTGCGTGTCCACTCCACCCTCTGCTCCCCATAATTCACAGTTGCATTGCAAAAACTCACCTCTGTGCTGTACTGCTCACTTGAAACTAATTCACCTGCAAGACAGAAACTGAGTAGACCATGGAGACTCCAATTGCACTGAACATCAAGCCTCTCAATGCCCCTCACCAGGAATTAGAATGGAAAGCCCTGGGAGATATGGATTATCAAATGCTAGACTGGTTTCCATTGGGCTCCAAATATAATATTCAGATGCTGAATGAGTTGAAAGCCCAGCACCTTAGTGGAGCAGACATCTTAGGGATTTGGGACTCAAACTTTCCCATCTACAACCTCCCCCAGGTAAATCCTATGCCAGAGTTGATCTACAGATGCCAGGAGTGCTATGACCCAGGCCAAAGAGCTGTCCTCAGCCCTACAGGCTCAGTCCTGTTCCATATCACCCCAGAGAGTATAAATGAGATGCTGCACTTCCATACTGCAAAGCCATTGACCCCCCTCCACATGCAGAACTTGATAAAGAAGGGGAACAAGTTTTCAAATGACCAACTCATCAAAATCAACCAGCTGTTTGTACAACCAGGCTCTGAAGCCATCAGAACTCCTCCTATTGGATATCAGTACTTGAATGAATTGGGCAGGATGTTAGTGGATTTGATCAGCTATGTCCTAGGGTTCAAGGGACTGGAGGATGTGGATGAAATCATAATGGAAATGCTGTCTATATTCTCTCCTGGTAAGCCCCTAGCTGTACATTATGATTATGCTACATACATTGCAGATAAGATCCATGACCAGCTTATGAATTTGAAGAGGGAAATACTGTTCAGGTATACTTCATACATATACCACCTATTCTTGTTTTATCAGCCAGCCAGCTTCTCTATTCCCTTGAAGCAAGTCAATGCCCAGGGAAATCCAAGGTCAGTTGTGTTTTGGACCTCTGTCTTTCATTGTGCCTCTGTATCACCATACACATACTCCGAGTTCATTGACTTATTCATTCATCCAGCCATGACAGTATTGTATGGTGTTCCTCCTCCAAGGTTAACTGATGACATGAGGAGAATTCTCCACCTGAACAAAACCTACAGCATTGGTAATTGGTACCTCTACCAAGACCACACAATCATCAGAATATATGGCTGTGAGTTGAAGCCTTTTAGGTTGCCAAGGTATGTCCCCATGAGGCTTTTTGCCTTAGAATATTTCAGGCAGTTTGGGAATGCCGACTACCTCCACTTTCAAAGCAAGAACAAGAAGTCCCAGTTAAAGGTAAGGAGCCAGCTGGGCCCTTTCCTATACAACAGAAAAGAGGAGGGGTGGAAAGAGGCAAACAGTATCCTAGAGGCCCTCAAACTGCAAACTAGTTTTGAATGGATACCCTATGACCCCAATCACTTTGTCTCCCTCAGGAGGATAAAATACAAATTGGGCAGTTATTCACACGTGAGGCAGCCTGAGATTGAGCAGTATGCCAATACATTAAGCTGGGAAGAAGGTACCCTAGAAGAGGAAATTACTAGTGAGGAGCTGCTAGAGAGAGAGGCTAGAAATATTCAAAAGGAAGCTGACTTAGAAACTTGTGGACAGGTTCCCCTCTCATACAAAAAACAACTTGGAGCAGCTGCCTCGTCCTCAACAAAGCATCATCAAGCTGCCATGAATCCTCCACAGACAGTCAACAAGGGCAAAGAAAAGCAGGTGGAACAGCCACCTCCTATGACCGAAGAAGAAATGGAAACCCTAGTGCAGCAACAAGAAGAGATGGAGCAGCAGGGTGAAGGACAGCAGTAAGAGGAGCAGCAACAACAAAAAGAACAAAGGCAGGAACAGCCTGCCCAGCAACAACAAACAGTGGAAGCCCCTAAATCCACTGAACAAACTGAGCCTCCAAGGCAAGAGACTTCAGCTGAGGCATCCACACTCCAGACACCACAAAAGGAGGACACAAGCAGGAAAAGGGACAGAGAAACTCCCCTTACAACGTCTGCAACTCATGGGGAGAAGAGGCAGAGAATCAATCCTCTTTCAGAGGAAGAGATACCAATAGGGCAGCCGCTGGGTATGGTCCCACCCAGCAGGGAAACATCAGCGAGTTCCTTTCAACAGGAACAGGATAGGGCAATGGGAGGAGAAGTAAGTTCCTCCAGGCAGCAAAGGGAAGGTGCGCCTAGTATTAAACAACAATTCATCGATATTAAGATGAGAAATGAGCCCATCAAAAGACAGCTGTACAACCATCTGCTAAACTTGGCTCCCACCAATCAGCAAAGACTCATGTCTGCATATGATGTGCAGGGAGGCAAAATGATCATGAGTCATTTCATGCCAACAGCAGTACAGCCCCAAACTGCCTCTCATTATTTGAGGACTAACTTGGAAGTCCTTGCCAAGGATATCCACCCAATGGACAAAATAGAACTGCACAAGCAAACGGGTGAGATGGTCTATGCTTCCTTGGCAGACCAGACCTTGGATAACTATAGGCTACAAAATAGCCTTAACAATACAGCCTCTCAACTGGAGTTGGAGAGGGCATCATCCCAGGCAAAGGACAATAGAATAAGGTCCTTGGAAGAAATAATCATTGAGATTGGACATGATCCCAAAGATATCAAAGGGATCCAAGAGATATTGAAGTTGAGGGATGCTGACATGGCAGCATTGAGGAGAAAGATGAAACTCCCTGCCACAATCCACCCTCAAACAGATGATGTGGCCCAGCAAAGGCATGATCAAGAGGCCACAACCCTGTTGATATCTCTATACAAGGAGCTAATCTGGACTCAAGACAAACTAGGAGAATCAGAGGCTGCAAAGGCAGCATTGAAACAAAAAGAAGAGGGTCAAACCTCCCAGCCTCCTCCTGAAATAATCAATCTTGAAGAAGTTGCCCCAACAACTGCCCCTCCTCCTCAGCAAACAGGGCCTACAGCACCAACTACATCAACAACTGCACCAGCAACAGAACAGACTCATAGTCTGGATATGCAGAAGCTCCAAAATGAAATTCAAGTCCTGGAAGCTCAAATGTTGGAGCTCAATTCAGCCAAAGAATCTTTGGCTAAAATAAATGAGAGATATGATAAGAGCAAACAGAATGCAGCTGAAAAATATCGAGAAATAAAAGCTCTAAAGAAGAGGATAACTGAGCTTGAGAAGGAGCTCACACTAGAAAAGGTAACAACAGAGCTAAAAGCAGTCCTTTGGGGCAATATTGGCCGGTCTATCACCAATCAGTGGCAGTACATTGAGACTATAGATGAACAAACAGTACTCATTACAAAGGCAAACAGGGAAATACACAGAGCTAGAGCAAGCCTTGGCAACATGCCTGATGCTGCCACCAGAATGATAAATATTTTAAATAACAGGACAAGCTCTCAACTGGCCACCATGGGAATTGCTCACAGGACTGAGACAATCTCAATGGTTAAAAGGGTCCTGACACTACGAAACCTGGTTGGAACACTGGAAAGAAGAACCCAGGATATGCAGACTGAAATCAACAAGTTCATGGACAGATTTCAGGCATTACAGAACAGAGGCCTCCCCAGCATATTAAGCAGTGTAGGAAGACTGCTTACCCTTGAAAACTACATCAAAAGGGTTGATGCCCATGCTGCAGGACAAATTGCAAGACAGCCCAGCACCTCAGCAGAATCAGGGCCAGCATCAGGGAAAACTTTATACAATAGGGTGGACAACCTATTTTTTATTATGAATGAGATCAATCATCTGTTCGATGTGCCTCCAAACTTTTTTAAGTATACAGAAGCAGATGAAACGATAGAGGCAATTGTGAAGCACCAATTGCCCACACAGGAAGTCTGGAAAAATTTGACACAGATAATATTGTCAAGCCAGAACCTGTAAATGTTAATTTTTGTCCAGTTTATAAGTAGTCATACACAGGCAGAATTTTGGTAGATAAGCATAAAAAGGAAAGATAAAGGCTGAGCCAACTCAGCAGGGCTATTCGGTCACCACAGCAACAATCACAATCACAGGTGGCAAACCCAAGAAAATACAGCGCAGCAAGCATAAAGACATGTTCTCCAGCATTAAAGCAAAGTGGCTCAACCGACTCATTGACCTCCAAAGGTCAAATTATCCTCTGACAGACATAAAGAGCATTTATGCTGCATTCAAAGTTGTAATAACTTCTTTTCTACTTTCTGTATGAAGTTATGAAGATATTTTCTCTCTCAGATGACTCAATGCCTGAGATATTTTGTATAAACATTCCTATAAAGTCCCCTTCGCATGAGCTTGCAAGGGTTGTTGTTGATTTCTCCTGAAGAAATTCTTATGCTGTAATCCTTTCACAAGTTTAATAAAGAAAGTGATGGAATTTCTCGGATTTCTGAAGTGTTGAAAGCGTTCTGGTGTCTGTTGATAACTGCTGGATTCTTGTGTATTTCACCATACAATAAGTCTCTGTAACTCTCTCTGTTATTTACTTGTTTAGTTAAAATTCCATATATGTTATCTGATTTTCAATACTAAGCAACAAGGAAAAAGAATAACTTTCAGGATTTATTCACTGAGTACCCTGAGTTCAATCTGTGTTGTTTATGAATGTTTTCTTCAGCTGTAATCTAGATAAGTGTAATTCTTAATTGCTGCACTTTCAGAATACACCTTTCTCAGTGGCCTTTGTCACAGGAATTCAAGTTTTTCTCCTGTGCAGTGTGTTCACCTTCACCCCACCAACTTAATAGAAAATTCTTAATTTCTTTCTGTTGGTTGACATACATCACCATTTAATCTAACTTTGTTTGTCTAAAATACACAATAGGCCCTGCAGTTTGAACACCACTAATCCTGCATCTCAAACCATTTCACAACTCCAGACTCCATTGCCCAATGGTATTTCACTGTCTAAACACTATATCATAAGACTTGAAAGAAATCCTTCAACCAAAACATAAACCAAAATCTGAGCATAATAGCTAGCCTAAACTACCATTATAACAGAGATAAATCATAAAGAGAGAGCCCTCTCTGATTACAGTTTGGCTAGAAATTGTGATCCAAAGATTGGTTAGTGGTTACCCCGGCCGTATTCCCTTGGGAGTCATAGGGAACAACCTGGGTGTTAACATAATTGGCAACTCCACTGGGGAGTGCTTGAGATTTTTTAATTACTATATATCTTCCATAAGCTACTATCAAGCCTGAAATAAGTCAAGAGGCCTTTGATCTGTTTCTGTATCACATTAACAGTTTCAGGGAGGAGCTTGTTTAGGGAATCTTCATCTTAGCTCTGAGAATATATAGCCATTCCAAAATCTTCATCCAGTCCTTCAGATATAAAAATTTCCCACAAAATCCTAAAAAACAGTCAGAAACTGGCTCCTAAGAAAAATCCTCGACACACTAGGGCAAATCCTGACCCTAATCCACCTACCATTATTGATAATCCAAATACCATCCCAAGAAACATTAGGAGGCAGCAAAAGCAGGAGCAGCCTGCTGATTTGACTTCAGAGCCAGATCATCCTAGCCTCATACCTACTCCATGAAAGGTCCTTTTTAGGTCTACCCCTAGTTCCCCTAGTTCACCATCCACATCTCAAAGTCCCCCTCTCATATCTTCATCCACTGCACATATCCCCTTGATCAACCTTCTAAGTTCACCCCTACCTGTTACCCCTGTGATACCCACTGTTCCTATTGTCCCAGCTGCCCCTGTAAATCCTCTAAATCCTGTAAATATGGCCAACAGATATGCACCACTGCAGATACCAGCTAATGTTGCAGCCCTACCCCAAGATTACCAAACCAAAATTTCATATTTTTACTCCAATGGCCCTCTGACAGCTGCCCAGCATGCCAAAAGGATGCAAGACCATTTTGAGACCTATGAAATAGATGATGACAGTGTCAGAATGAGGATGTTTGTTCAAAGCCTAACTGGGGATGTAAGAACTTGGTTTAGATCCCTGAATGCAAACTCCATTACAACTCCTGCTGAACTGTATCAAGCCTTCACCAGTAGATGGGAGAAGAAGAAAGATCCTCTGCACATACTTGGGGAATATGACACTATCAAAAGAGGTCCCCAGGAGACTGTTTTGGAGTATTGTGCAAGATTTAACAATGTATATAACTCAATTCCACAAAACTTAAGGCCTCCTCCTGATTTAGCCTTGTACAAATTCCCTGATGGCTTTGACCCTGACATGGCCTACCAGTTGAAAGAGAGAGACTGTCAATCCCTTGAAGAGGCCCAAAGGGTTGCTGTCACAGTGGAAGCCAACCTGATTGCCAAAAGAAACAGGGCAAGGTTGGAAAAGAGGACTGTTTTCAAAGAGGAACCCTCTACCTTTGATCAAAAGCTTGATGCCATATTAAATGGAATGAAAAGATTAGGTGATAGAGTGGAATCTGTTGAAAGAAAATCATCATGGGAAGCACCACAAAACAACCCTCCTAGGAATCCAAATTTTAGGAGAAATCAAAACCCAGGCATTGGTAAAACCAGTGCTGATCAAGATATAAGACCCCCTTTCCAAGAAAATTACGCTGAAACCTCCACTTCAGCAGAGCCCAATGAAGATCCTGAGATTAATTTAATAGGGCTAGATGGTGAAAGTCAAGTTTTCTTAACACAAGAAGATCATGAGGATGAGGAAATCAAACTATTCCAAACTAAATCAGGGGAATCCTTTGACTTTAAACAAGGCTATGACACTGCTGTTTATGAAGTCCATAAACAGTACAAGCTAAGGAGCAGAACTGTGAATGTTAGCCAGCCTGAAAAGAAAAAGGATAATCAGCAACATAAAGGAGTTATAGTCACAGAACCTAATGACAAAATAAATTCATCTACAGAAGAGGTGATTGTTGAGGAGATCACTGAACCACTGTCTTTAAGACAACAGTCTCTGGACACTTCACCTTCTCATCCTAATTTAAATGTTACTCCTCAAGAGATGAGTAAAAAGGATAAGTCCCAAGGTCAAAACAAAAATCAGGAAGAAGATGTAATGAACAAGGAAAGAACTGTCACCTATAACCCCAAGACCCAATCTGAAAAACCTTTTGATCTTGAAACAGAAATTGGCAAAATAAAGATAGCTATTCCTCTTGTGGAATTAGCCAAGCATGACATTTATAAATTACAAATCAAAAGGTCCCTTCAACTCACTAGCAACAAAGATGATGTCAACGTGCTGGATGACACCCCGGAACTCCTGTTTGGCCCAGAAGTGGATGGAAAAATAGTGGTCACAGGTGTACTACCGTTCTATGTCAGTTTACATATTCATGACAAAATATATGCAATGTTTGACTCAGGTGCCTCTCACAATCTCATGCCAAAAGCAGTAATGGAGAGATTGAATTTAGACATAACAAGACCATACAAGGATCTGTTTTCCTTTGACTCTAGCCAAGTCAAGTGTCTAGGTCTCATAAAAGACTTATGTGTCTCTCTAGTTCAATACCCAAACAAGACAATCCTAATGGATGTGGTAGTTGTTGATATCCCACCTAAGTATGGAATGTTGTTATCAAGATCATGGGGAGCTAAACTCCAAGGTTCCCTGCAATTAGACATGTCATATGCTACCATCTCTGTGTTTGGGCAACCAAAAAGACTGTACAGAGAAACACTAATGAAGTACATGGTCAGCAGTGAAGAAAAACCTCAAAATTTTCCTATATATGCTGTCCATTCAGACATAGACTCATACATTCTCTTCAATGATACAACTACTCCCTCCAAAGGTGAAGTTGAAACCAAGATATTCATACAAGAGGAAGATGCAAATGAAAGTAGTATCACTTATGAAACAACAGTCAATCAAACTTTAGATAGTGCTGCTGCCTTAGTTGTCAAGAACATCCAATTAAATGATGAGACTGCCCTAGATGACAAGCTAGAGAAAAAACCACAATTGCTACTTACATTACCAGCCCATGAACAGATCATAAAACCTCCTTCCCAACAAGATATTCTATGGTTCCTTGAATTTGATGGCTCAGTCAACAAATTAGGGGCAGGAGCTGGAGTCTGGGTACACAATAAAGAAAATAGTCATGCAGAGGGCAGAGCCTATAGACTAAATTTCAGATGTACTAATAACATGGCAGAATATGAAGCCCTTTTACTAGGACTCAAGTTGGCAAAATTCTTACAAGCTGCTAGGGTTTCAATCATGGGAGATTCAGATTTAGTCATCGAACAAGTGAAAGGAAACTTTGTCACCAATGACAAAAGACTAAGGACTTATAGGTCTGCTGTTGTCGAGGTACTAAACTTCTTCTCTGAATTCCAAATTACTAAAATTCCCAGAACCCAGAATCTACATGCTCATAGTTTAGCCACCTTTGCAAGTACCTGCAAGTTGCCTTTTGAGCCCCACCATTGTTTTACAGCTGAGGTAAAACACAGACCCTCCATACCAAACAACATCAATGATTGGCAAGTATTTGAGGATGACAAGCAAATAAACCATTTTTTAACTCTGCAGCAAGAATTTGCAGGACTAAATATAGACATTGAGTCAGCAAGTCAATCACAAATACTTGATCCAGCAAGTCAATCACAAATACTTGAGCCAGCAAGTCAATCACAAATACTCAATGGAGCAAGTCCATCACAAATACAGTTTCAACAGACTGCTCAGCCAATATCACCTAGAACTGCAAAACAAATGCTGAATCCAACTATTTTCAATATAGAAAACATCCAGCAAATTCAACAAATTGACTGGCAAGAGGGAGTATCCAATGCTGAAACTGAAATCATTGAGCTAAAAGACAATTTTCTACCAACAGGCCTAACCCCACTAGAGGACATCTTTGATTCAAATGATATTCCCAGAAAACCAAAAATGCAGCCCCTAAATGCAGCCATTGAAGAATGTAACATAGGTACAATTGACAAACCCAAGATAATTAAATTATCTGCTTCCTTACCTCCTGACCAAAAGCCAAAATACATTGACCTCTTCAAAGAATTCCAGGATGTTTTTGCATGGAGCTATGAGGACCTAAAGTCCTATGACACCTCGGTAATCCAACACACTATCCCTCTCAAACCAGATCAAAAGCCCTTTAAACAAAAACTGAGGAGAATCAATCCAATGCTTCTCCCAGCAATGGAACTAGAGGTACAAAAAATGTTCAAAGCAGGCATCATAGCACCAATCAGATTCTCTGAATGGATTTCCAACTTAGTCCCTACAAGAAAGAAGACAGGTGAGATCAGGCTGTGTGTGGATTTAAGGAATCTAAACCAAGTATCCTTAAAGGACAACTACCCCTTACCCAAGATGGATCACATTCTTCAAAGGGTGGTAGGGGCCTCAAGGATCTCATTACTGGATGGATTTTCAGGTTTCAACCAGATTTTAGTTCACCCTGATGATCAGGACAAAACAACATTTACAACCCCATGGGGAACTTTCAAATATGTAAAGATGCCTTTTGGATTAAAGAATGCAGGGGCAACATTTCAAAGAGCAATGGATATTGCCTTTGCCAAGGAAATTCATGACTTTTTAGTCATTTATCTAGATGACCTAACACCTTTCTCAAAATCAGACCAAGAACATATAAAACATTTGAGACAGATCTTCCTAAAATGCAGAAAATATGGAATCTCCTTGAATCCTAAGAAGTCCCTCTTTGGTTTAGAAGAAGGCAAGCTCTTAGGACACATCATCTCAAAAGATGGCATCAGAATTGACCCAGATAGGATACAAGCTATCTTGCAAATGCCTCACCCTAGGAATGTCAAAGAATTACAAGGATTCTTGGGAAAAATAAATTTCTTGAGAAGGTTTATCCCAAACCTAGCTGAGCTAATCAGATTATTAAATAACATGCTGAAAAAGGATTCAAAAGTGAAGTGGAATGTTGAAGCCAATCAAGAATTTGAAGGTATAAAATTGGCCCTTACCCAAACCCCAGTCTTGACCAATCCTCAGTTTGACAGAGAATTTATCATTTTTTCTTTTGCCTCCCAACATACTATTGCTGTTGTTCTATTACAAAAAGATGACCAAGGAAATGAGAATCCAATTGCTTTCTTTAGCAAAGCTCTTAGAGATGCACCTTTAAAGTATCAAATCATGGAAAAGCAAGCTTATGCTTTAGTCAAAGCAATTAAAGACTTTAGGATTTATATCCTTTATTCCCATGTCAAAGCATATGTGCCAAGTCCTATTGTCAAAGACATTCTCACCCAAGAGAATTTAGAAGGCAGAAGAGGAAAATGGATTGCCAGCATTTTGGAATTTGACATTGAAATAAAACCAACAAAACTAATAAAAGGGCAAGGCTTGGCCAAATTAATGACAGAAGAAAATTTTCAAGCCTTAGACATCAATCAGCTAGACAGTGAAACAGAGCTGGCGACTCCAAAGATCAATGTAGCCTTTGAACAATCCCCCTGGTATTTTGATATCTGTTATGTGTTACAAAACCTGTGTGCTCCCCCAGGACTATCCAAAACTAAGTGTAGGTTCTTAAAAATGAAAACATCAAGATTTTGTGTGATGGATGGCAATTTGCTTTGGAAAAACCATGAAGGTATATTGCTGCACTGTTTAATGGAAAATGAGATTAACAATATCATGCAAGAGTTTCATGCAGGAGACTGTGGTGGACACTTGTACTGGAAGTCCACTGTGGATAAAATACTAAGGGCTGGATACTACTGGCCCACCATGTTCTCTGATGTCAAAAAATTCATCACATCATGTCATAAATGCCAAGTGTTTGAGGGAAAGAGACAACTGCTGCCACTTCCTTTAAGGCCTATTGCAACAGAGAGACCTTTTCAACAATGGAGATTGGACTTCATTGGGGAAATTCATCCCTCATCTTCAGGCCAACATAGATGGATCTTAACAGCCATAGACTACTTCACTAAGTGGATTGAAGCTGCCCCATGCAGACAAGCAAATGATTCAGTAATCATTCAGTTCTTGGAAAACAACATATTGGCTAGATTTGGCTGCCCTGATAAAATTATTACAGACAATGCTGCTGCTTTCAGATCCAAGGAAATGGTGAATTTCTGTCACAAATTTCATATTACTTTGGGCCATTCTACTACATACTATCCCCAAGGAAATGGCCTTGCTGAGTCATCAAATAAAAGCCTGGTAATTATCATAAAGAAGGTGCTGGAAGAGAACAAAAAGAACTGGCACAAGAAACTAGTCAATGCCTTATGGGCAGATAGACTAACAACAAAAAGATCAATTGGGACCAGCCCATATGAGTTGGTTTATGGACTAGAAGCCAAATTTCCCTCATCACTAGGAGTACCCGTTATGAAGCTTCTTCAAGAAAGCCAAGCAGAACCAAATGATATGCAAAGAAGGATAAATCAAATCATATGTCTGCAGCAAACCAGAGATCAAGTTTTCAGCAGAGTTCAGGTATTACAAGAAAAACTAAAGAAGGCTTTTGACAAAAGAACCAAAGCAGAAGATTTTAATGTTGGTGATAAAGTCCTCAAGTGGGATGCAAGGAGAGAAGACAAAGGAAAACATGGGAAATTTGATTCCTTATGGAGAGGACCATTTGCTGTCCAAGCAGTGCAAGGAAACAATACTTACTTCCTCAAAAGTCTTAGTGAAACTGACTTGGATGAAGGTCCTGTGAATGGCAGGATGCTGAAGCACTATTTTGAATACCACCCCTAAGTGCAGCATGAGCTTCCATTGTACATACCCAAATGTATATATCATTTTCTGTTTAATTGTAAAATACAGTTTCTCAAGTGTTATTAGTTGTCAGCAAAGGGTGAAAAGAATCAGAGGTTTACCAAGAAGAGAAGTACACAATTTTGGCATCTCAAGGCAGCAAAACTTCAAGTTCATAAAAGCAGTAAAAGGCCAAGCCATTCTGACCTGCTGTTCTTGGTCTTTCAAAAGAAAAACCATCCCCATGTGGAGCCACTGTTAGATACCTATACCAATAGGTTTCATATTTCATGATTGGCTATGGAAGGTCCAAATATGCTCTGCTTTGATGACTCAAAAATCACATATTTTCTAGAGAATCTGATCTGTGCTTATAGCTTGGTATGGACTCAAAGTTTTGATGGATGGTCCAAAAGTCTAATCTGGATCATTCCATGGTTTAAATTTGCAGCTGTAGAATAGAGAAAGGAGTCTGTCCAAACTGTTTAATCTTGGCAGACAAGTAGTTCAGGTAGAGAAGAAAAGGCTCCCAACAGCTTAATCTGGGACCTTGGATGAGATAAGGGTAGAAGTAGATAGAAAAAACAAAGGAAAAGCCAAAGAAAAGAAAAGGCAAGGGTCTGCAATTCCAAGTGCACCCTCTAAGAAGAAATAAAAAATGCTAGGCAAGTAGTTGGGTAAGTAGTTGGGGTTGCAGAAAGGTTATCTTTACCATTGCAGATGTGTTAACTGTGCTTACCAAGGCAAAGTCTATCAATTGACAAGGTGTTCATCTTCATCAAGTTACAGCAAGGAGCATGACTAACCTCCCTCTTTCCCCCTTTCATTTCATTACTAACATCCCCTTATCAGCTGAGATTCATGGAAGAAGATCATGGTTTCATGGTGGTTCTTGTTCATTCAAAAGCCACATTTCTTGTGTAAAAATCTTTTCATTTTGATCTACTCTTTAAACCAAGTGTTGTAAAAACAAATTCAGTATTTTCCCCCTTCATTTACCCCATCCATATTAACTCTAACTTTACTATGTAAATCCCTATATCACCTTTCCCCTACTAGTATTAACACCATGGTGTATAAACCCCAAAATTTGTATAAATATCCCTCCTTTTGGCATTTTAGCCAATAAGTTCTCTGTCAGGGATCAAATGGCATCTGGTCACTTTGATGAACCTAACCCTAACCCCCTCCTCTGAATTCAGTTGGCCCCTTGAAAAACTTCATTTGCTAAAAAGTCTCACAAATGACCTGGTTTTGCCTATACCCACTTCATTTACAAAATAACTCCTAAATACCTATTTCATTCTCTTATCCAAAGTATTGGGGCTGTCTTTTTGTGCATAAGAAAAACCCTATACAAGCCCCTTTTACCCATAACCCCTTTCAAATCACGAAAAGACCCAAAAAACCCACTTTTGACCGCCTAAACCAAAGTTGGCGCATGCATTTGGTTTATTTTTTGAAATACATTGAGAACATTATGAAAACCCATATCCTAAGGTCTCTGCCGGGCGCTGTTCCCAAAAATAAATAATAAAAAAAGTACCCGCCCGCATTCGTATCCCCTGATCATATCATTCCCCCGTCCACCGTCGGATCAGATCCAAGAGATCCGACGGTCCGTATTAATATCGGAGCGGCCCCCGCGACAGAGGTTTAGCGCCCGAGAAAGTGACGTTGCGTTACGTCAGGGCGCGGCCACGCGTCGCCCATTAAGGGCTCTCGGAGAAACCTCTGACAATTGAGGGGCCGTATCATAACCGCCCCGAGAAACCGTGGCGGCTAGGGCTAAACCGTAACTGTTAGGTCACTCACCGCCCGGTTTGATGGTCCAGTGTAACCTCCACGTCATCACCCTGCCTGCCACAGCATCACACTTTTGTCCGCATCTGTGCCAACGTGCCCGCCACCTCATTACCCCGTGGACCAATGGCAGCCTGCCACCTCATCCGATGACGTCATGCTGACGTCATCCAAGGCTGACCCCACCCTATGACGTCATGCTGACGTCATCACAGAAAAAGCGCCAAATTGCAAAAAGTCCATATTTAGCCAAAAAACGCGTTTTTGTGTACTTTTCACTCATTTGCTACTGTTTCCTCTGCATGCTATTTTTACGTCCTGAACTGCGCCACCTGCGGGAAACGTCCTGAAGACCTCCAAAGCACCAATTACACCCACAGTTACGACCTCTGTTCGCGGTTAGCCAGGTATTTCTCATAGTTCGTCCTCCATATGCCTAAATTCACTGTAAATTGCTCAGAACGCTTAAGTAACACTGAAACTCACTATTTCACCAGCAGTTTTCCTCTGCAACACTTTTAATTACAATTGCAACCTTGAAACCACCACCAGAGCCTTCATTTCCCGAGTTTTGGTCAAAAACTGTAAACTGCTCGCGCAAACGTGAGACAGTTGGTCAAGTTACTTAAAACCTACCATAGAAGACAGAGGGAGACCAGGCATTGGTCTTATTTATAATTCGAGCAATATTTCAATTGCTGTGTGTCCACTCCACCCTCTGCTCCCCATAATTCACAGTTGCATTGCAAAAACTCACCTCTGTGCTGTACTTCTCACTTGAAACTAATTCACCTGCAAGACAGAAACTGAGTAGACCATGGAGACTCCAATTGCACTGAACATCAAGCCTCTCAATGCCCCTCACCAGGAATTAGAATGGAAAGCCCTAGGAGATATGGATTATCAAATGCTAGACTGGTTTCCATTGGGCACCAAATATAATATTCAGATGCTGAATGAGTTGAAAGCCCAACACCTTAGTGGAGCAGACATCTTAGGTATTTGGGACTCAAACTTGCCCATCTACAACCTCCCCCAGGTAAATCCTATGCCAGAGTTGATCTACAGATGCCAGGAGTGCTATGACCCAGGCCAAAGAGCTGTCCTCAGCCCTACAGGCTCAGTCCTGTTCCATATCACCCCAGAGAGTATAAATGAGATGCTGCACTTCCATACTGCAAAGCCATTGACCCCCCTCCACATGCAGAACTTGATAAAGAAGGGGAACAAGTTGTCAAATGACCAACTCATCAAAATCAACCAGCTGTTTGTACAACCAGGCTCTGAAGCCATCAGAACTCCTCCTATTGGATATCAGTACTTGAATGAATTGGGCAGGATGTTAGTGGATTTGATCAGCTATGTCCTAGGGTTCAAGGGACTGGACGATGTGGATGAAATCATAATGGCAATGCTGTCTATATTCTCTCCTGGTAAGCCCCCAGCTGTACATTATGATTATGCTACATACATTGCAGATAAGATCCATGACCAGCTTATGAATTTGAAGAGGGAAAGACTGTTCAGGTATACTTCATATATATACCACCTATTCTTGTTTTATCAGCTAGCCAGCTTCTCTATTCCCTTGAAGCAAGTCAATGCCCAGGGAAATCCAAGGTCAGTTGTGTTTTGGACCTCTGTCTTTCATTGTGCCTCTGTATCACCATACACATACTCCGAGTTCATTGACTTATTCATTCATCCAGCCATGACAGTATTGTATGGTGTTCCTCCTCCAAGGTTAACTGATGACATGAGGAGAATTCTCCACCTGAACAAAACCTACAGCATTGGTAATTGGTACCTCTACCAAGACCACACAGTCATCAGAATATATGGCTGTGAGTTGAAGCCTTTTAGGTTGCCAAGGTATGTCCCCATGAGGCTTTTTGCCTTAGAATATTTCAGGCAGTTTGGGAATGCCGACTACCTCCACTTTCAAAGCAAGAACAAGAAGTCCCAGTTAAAGGTAAGGAGCCAGCTGGGCCCTTTCCTATACAACAGAAAAGAGGAGGGGTGGAAAGAGGCAAACAGTATCCTAGAGGCCCTCAAACTGCAAACTAGTTTTGAATGGATACCCTATGACCCCAATCACTTTGTCTCCCTCAGGAGGATAAAATACAAATTGGGCAGTTATTCACACGTGAGGCAGCCTGAGATTGAGCAGTATGCCAATACATTAAGCTGGGAAGAAGGTACCCTAGAAGAGGAAATTACTAGTGAGGAGCTGCTAGAGAGAGAGGCTAGAAATATTCAAAAGGAAGCTGACTTAGAAACTTGTGGACAGGTTCCCCTCTCATACAAAAAACAACTTGGAGCAGCTGCCTCGTCCTCAACAAAGCATCATCAAGCTGCCATGAATCCTCCACAGACAGTCAACAAGGGCAAAGAAAAGTAGGTGGAACAACCACCTCCTATGACCGAAGAAGAAATGGAAACCCTAGTGCAGCAACAAGAAGAGATGGAGCAGCAGGGTGAAGGACAGCAGCAAGAGGAGCAGCAACAACAAAAAGAACAAAGGCAGGAACAGCCTGCCCAGCAACAGCAAACAGTGGAAGCCCCTAAATGCACTGAACAAACTGAGCCTCCAAGGCAAGAGACTTCAGCTGAGGCATCCACACTCCAGACACCACAAAAGGAGGACACAAGTAGGAAAAGGGACAGAGAAACTCCCCTTACAACGTCAGCAACTCATGGGGAGAAGAGGCAGAGAATCAATCCTCTTTCAGAGGAAGAGATACCAATAGGGCAGCCGCTGGGTATGGTCCCACCCAGCAGGGAAACATCAGCGAGTTCCTTTCAACAGGAACAGGATAGGGCAATGGGAGGAGAAGTAAGTTCCTCCAGGCAGCAAAGGGAAGGTGGGCCTAGTATTAAACAACAGTTCATCGATATTAAGATGAGAAATGAGCCCATCAAAAGACAGCTGTACAACCATCTGCTTAACTTGGCTCCCACCAATCAGCAAAGACTCATGTCTGCATATGATGTGCAGGGAGGCAAAATGATCATGAGTCATTTCATGCCAACAGAAGTACAGCCCCAAACTACCTCTCATTATTTGAGGACTAACTTGGAAGTCCTTGCCAAGGATATCCACCCAATGGACAAAATAGAATTGCACAAGCAAACGGGTGAGATGGTCTATGCTTCCCTGGCAGACCAGACCTTGGATAACTATAGGCTACAAAATAGCCTTAACAATACAGCCTCTCAACTGGAGTTGGAGAGGGCATCATCCCAGGCAAAGGACAACAGAATAAGGTCCTTGGAAGAAATAATCATTGAGATTGGACATGATCCCAAAGATATCAAAGGGATCCAAGAGATATTGAAGTTGAGGGATGCTGACATGGCAGCATTGAGGAGAAAGATGAAACTCCCTACCACAATCCACCCTCAAACAGATGATGTGGCCCAGCAAAGGCATGATCAAGAGGCCACAACCCTGTTGATATCTCTATACAAGGAGCTAATCCGGACTCAAGACAAACTAGGAGAATCAGAGGCTGCAAAGGCAGCACTACAGGCAGCATTGAAACAAAAAGAAGAGGGTCAAACCTCCCAGCCTCCTCCTGAAATAATCAATCTTGAAGAAGCTGCCCCAACAACTGCCCCTCCTCCTCAGCAAACAGGGCCTACAGCACCAACTACATCAACAACTGCACCAACAACAGAACAGACTCATAGTCTGGATATGCAGAAGATCCAAAATGAAATTCAAGTCCTGGAAGCTCAAATGTTGGAGCTCAATTCAGCCAAAGAATCTTTGGCTAAAATAAATGAGAGATATGATAAGAGCAAACAGAATGCAGCTGAAAAAGATCGAGAAATAAAAGCTCTAAAGAAGAGGATAACTGAGCTTGAGAAGGAGCTCACACTAGAAAAGGTAACAGCAGAGCTAAAAGCAGTCCTTTGGGGCAATATTGGCCGGTCTATCACCAATCAGTAGCAGTACATTGAGACTATAGATGAACAAAAAGTACTCATTACAAATGCAAACAGGGAAATACACAGAGCTAGAGCAAGCCTTGGCAACATGCCTGATGCTGCCACCAGAATGATAAATATTTTAAATAACAGGACAAGCTCTCAACTGGCCACCATGGGAATTGCTCACAGGACTGAGACAATCTCAATGGTTAAAAGGGTCCTGACACTATGAAACCTGGTTGGAACACTGGAAAGAAGAACCCAGGATATGCAGATTGAAATCAACAAGTTCATGGACAGATTTCAGGCATTACAGAACAGAGGCCTCCCCAGCATATTAAGCAGTGTAGGAAGACTGCTTACCCTTGAAAACTACATCAAAAGGGTTGATGCCCATGCTGCAGGACAAATTGCAAGACAGCCCAGCACCTCAGCAGAATCAGGGCCAACATCAGGGCAAACTTTATACAATAGGGTGGACAACCTATTTTTTATTATGAATGAGATCAATCATCTGTTCGATGTGCCTCCAAACTTTTTTAAGTATACAGAAGCAGATGAAACGATAGAGGCAATTGTGAAGCACCAATTGCCCACACAGGAAGTCTGGAAAAATTTGACACAGATAATATTGTCAAGCCAGAACCTGTAAATGTTAATTTTTGTCCAGTTTATAAGTAGTCATACACAGGCAGAATTTTGGTAGATAAGCATACAAAGGAAAGATAAAGGCTGAGCCAACTCAGCAGGGCTATTCGGTCACCACAGCAGCAATCACAATCACAGGTGGCAAACCCGAGAAAATACAGCGCAGCAAGCATAAAGACGTGTTCTCCAGCATTAAATCAAAGTGGCTCAACCGACTCACTGACCTCCAAAGGTCAAATTATCCTCTGACAGACATAACGAGCATTTATGCTGCATTCAAAGTTGTAATAACTTCTTTTCTACTTTCTGTATGAAGTTATGAAGATATTTTCTCTCTCAGATGACTCAATGCCTGAGATATTTTGTATAAACATTCCTATAAAGTCCCCTTCGCATGAGCTTGCAAGGGTTGTTGTTGATTTCTCCTGAAGAAATTCTTATGCTGTAATCCTTTCACAAGTTTAATAAAGAAAGTGATGGAATTTCTCGGATTTCTGAAGTGTTGAAAGTGTTCTGGTGTCTGTTGATAACTGCTGGATTCCTGTGTATTTCACCATACAATAAGTCTCTGTAACTCTCTCTGTTATTTACTTGTTTAGTTAAAATTCCATATATGTTATCTGATTTTCAATACTAAGCAACAAGGAAAAAGAATAACTTTCAGGATTTATTCACTGAGTACCCTGAGTTCAATCTGTGTTGTTTATGAATGTTTTCTTCAGCTGTAATCTAGATAAGTGTAATTCTTAATTGCTGCACTTTCAGAATACACCTTTCACAGTGGCCTTTGTCACAGGAATTCAAGTTTTGCTCCTGTGCAGTGTGTTCACCTTCACCCCACCAACTTAATAGAAAATTCTTAATTGCTTTCTGTTGGTTGACATACATCACCATTTAATCTAACTTTGTTTGTCTAAAATACACAATAGGCCCTGCAGTTTGAACACCACTAATCCTGCATCTCAAACCATTTCACAACTCCAGACTCCATTTCCCAATGGTATTTCACTGTCTAAACACTATATCATAAGACTTGAAAGAAATCCTTCAACCAAATCATAAACCAAAATCTAAGCATAATAGCTAGCCTAAAATACCAGCATAATAGAGATAAATCATAAAGAGAGAGCCCTCTCTGATTACAGTTTGGCTAGAAACTGTGATCCAAAGATTGGTTAGTGGTTACCCCGGCCGTATTCCCTTGGGAGTCATAGGGAACAACCTGGGTGTTAACAGAATACCTAAACAAAACTAGATGTGGAGACTTCTAACCCCCAAACACTATGAGGAAGGTGCCATCCAGTGAGGCAAGCCAATATGTTAATTCTGACACCACTTCCATTTCCCCATGAGACATGAAAGGTGGATCTTCCTGAAAGATTAACCTGTACAATGGAATGAGGAAGTGATCAGTCAGATTTTCCATCACTCATTTCTAACTTCCATCTGAAAGCATCTTGCAGTAAATGTGCACAACAGGTTCTTTTGCTGACTAGGTCCAATTCATATCGGGAAAAGTGTTTTGAGCACAGATTGCATCCAACAAGTAGGTAGACATGTAGAACCTGGCTTTCTTACCCTTGGGAGGGTTTCTGGAATTGCTTACATGGGTTCTCAATTGTTGATCCAACAAATTTGACCAGTTTAATGGTTTTCTTCATTCACAACCCGTTTAAGAAAGAATGCCTAGCCTTCTAGAAAGGTCTTAGTACAACTCTAGCCATAGATCCGACAACATAAGATTATCAAGTACCGATTATCCTTCCTGAGGTATTTGGTCTTGTAAGTGTTTTTGGGTTTTTGGTGGGGTTTAGAAGGCTCATTCACCTAACTTTTGATGGTATCATTTATGCTTAAGTAATTTTTGACCACATAGAAGTGGGAATCCCTATAATATTTTGGAAGTGACAAATGATACATGAGATGGTAATCTAGTGCTAGGAAAGAGGAAAGCCTTTGTCCAGTGGCACTACTAAGAGTCATGGTCTTGGAATCTGTATGAGATAGTACCAACTGACAATGTTTTGACATGGGAAAGTAAGGTACCTACATGCAATATTATGTAACCCTAACCTTTGGATATTGATATACACTTGCTAGTCTTCAAGGTCTTATTTGAAACTTCTTGTTGAGAGTGTATAATTCAATTTCTGCCATGTAATGTATGACTCTTTCTCTATGAACAACCAAGTATCTGAGAATACTAGCAAGTTCACTGGAGTACTCTCAACTACCTCCCCAGTGCTACTTTTTATAGTTTCCTTTGAGAAAAATATCTTGAGAGCCATAGTGATAGTAACTAATCAAGAGAAGTTCTCAACAACTGTAGTACTTGTAGGAGAAAAATGCACTTATGGAAGAGATAAATTAACTCAAGAAAAATGACTCACAAATCAATATCAAGGCAACAACCACAAGAATAAGAGGGAAAACTGTGCAATTCCTGAGCTGAAGGTGGGAGACTGGATTGATGAACTATGCATTGCGTAGTCTTAGTAGTCAAGGGGGTAGGGATAATTTTAAGGATGGAAGTTTATCTTAATGTTTAGAAACCTTGGCGAATCTTACTAGTTTCTAATATGAAAATTGTAAAACTTTTTGGTGATATTTTTGTAGAAATATTTAGATTTCCAATGATTTTATATTAGTTTATATAATATTTTGGCAATTTTTAAGGTAAAATAATGGTGTACTGTAGAATTTTGGTAAACCATTTTAGAGAAAAAATGGATATTGGCAAATTTTTTTTGGGAGAAAGCATGGAAATTAGGCCATCTGCAAATATTAGCCCCTAAATTTTTTCCTGCAAGGGAGAGGATTGAGGCTTGAGACTGCACCATGCACAATCTCAGCCTAGGTAGATTGAGGGAGAGACTACACATTGCGTAGTCTAAGTGGCCAAGGATGAGGCTTGAGCCCTGGAATTGTGCAATGCGTAGTTGGGAAAGCCAAGGAATTCACATTGCACAGTATCAAAGGCAAAGCATGAGCCTTGAGCACTGGACATGCACAATGCCCAGTTGAACATGGAAAATGTTGGCCAAGAGAAGGGAAGATCTGCGTAGGAAGAGGATGGGAAAGTGAAAGTTCTGAGTGATAGTGCAATTTAGAGTGTAGATTTGACTAAGAAAAGATATATTAGTGAAAATTAAGTGCAAAAACTCAACATTTAAAAGAAAAAGAAAACATGCACAAGGAGTCAACAAAATGACGACTACTAATTGGGAAAAACAAGAAAGTTGATGTGAGACTTGTAAAAGGTGAAAGAAGGATTGAACCAACACTTGTACAACCTAATATAAGTTAAAAAGCCAGAAACCATGAAAGGAAACAAGAAAAACAAAACTCATAGAAATGAAATGACAAAAAGCGACAAAAAAGTGACAAAATACGTCAGAAGCAAAACTCACCCAGAAAAGTGTCGCAAACTCCAACAAAGCCTCCTTGATATCCTTGGGAAGGCTAGATATCCAAGATCGAATGTGTAAATGAGCTCTAGGGGCATTTATTATATAGATCTAGATTTGTTAGGGTTTCTGGCGCACACGACTAAATCAAGGAAAAAGTGATACTTGGTGGAAGATAAAAAATAATAACTTGTGCCAATCTTTGGGAAACTAATTAATCACTCCCTATTTTCTAGGGATTACTTTTTTCTTTTTCTTTTTATTTTTTTGGAAACAAAAAATTCACACTTTCAATAAGGATTTTTTAGTTCCCAACCATAGGGGACTAAGAAACTCCTTGACTCAGTGAATTGTGCAGTTTCTGAGAGCAAGGGAAGCTTTTCATAATTTCTGAACTCAAGGTCGGGATGTCTATGAGAATTGCATAGTTTTTGAGCTCAAGGCTATCCTACCTATCTAGATTGTGTAATTAAAATCCTCGAGGTTCGCCCACCTTCCAAGGTTACACAACTTCTGAAGGGAAGTCTGGTAATGCTTCAAGGTGTGGGCATAAGCTTGGTTGTGATTGAAATGATTCAAGTCAGGATCAAAACAAGAAATCACTAGCACAAAATGAAAAGATAAGTCTTAATCATAGCATAAATACTTGACGATAGTGAATGATAAGCTCTTGTGGACAGAAGGGAGGCTCCAAAATCGAATCATGGAAAACAATTTGGAGGGTGGTTGTAGCAGCTACAACACTGGGCTACTGTGATCTTCAAATTTCCTTCTGAACAAAGTGACATGACCTTGGAACATGCGAGAGTTGGCTTCTTTAAATTTAGATCTATTAGGTCAACCTTATTTGCAATGAAGGTTTCAATCATATTTTATGTATAAAATATTAACATCAGCTGGAGAATTCAACTTCCATGGAGATAACCTTAGAATTATATGTTATCATACTTTAGTGATACAATAGCCTTGAATGATTCAATACAAATAAAATCATATTACCGAACAATGATCTTGAATGACAAATATAAACTTCTAATCTATCACAAGAACTTGGAATTATCACAGAGATATCCAACCCTAGGATTTGTATGGATTTGACACTTCAAGTTGATTGTTTCTGAATGGAGCTCAGGGTTTAGATTTCTATCATATCTGAGTGTAGTATGGATTATGTTTATGATATGAATTCATACCATATAGGGGATCTTGTATACCACACCATAAAGAATCTCCCATGATAGGATCATAATTATTATTGCAATAAGTTGGATCACAAATCTCAGATCCACAAAGAGAGCTCAAATGCTTTTAGATTCAACACAAAATTTGCATGTCTTACCTCATAGGGAATTAACATAGTTTCATACTTCTTGATATGGAAAAAACTTCATACCTTTCTAATATAAGTAGCCTTAGTTTTCCATAGCTTTGTGCACATACAATTCCTAAGGCTTGTCTCTGTTTCACAATGAAATAGATGATTTTGATGCCATAGATTGAAATTTTTAGGATGCCCTGGAGGGATTAGAATTCACTAAAGTAGCTTGCATATCCTATCCTCAGATCTTTGTGCCTTTGAGATATAAGAAGCCTCGGGAAATTTTCATACCATGCCACAAAGAAGATTAGATGCTCATCATTCTAATTGTTGTCATTTGAGTAGACATATTCATGTCTTGCAAGAGATGCCATAGATGGCTCACACAATTATAAGGAAAAAAATGGTTCCATAGATCTCAAAAAGTATTTGATACTTTGTTACTATAGGTTTGGTCTTTTTACATAGAATTCAAATCTCTCTTAATCATAGAATTACTTTCCATAGAATTTACAAAACTCACACATTACCTCAAACCAAGGAGATTTAGCACAAAGATGGATGAGTGGACTTGAGTTTAATATATAACTTCTGATATTCTTCACTTCCTTTGAAGAGGACCTTGACCTATCACATTAAATAGGGTCTCTCTAAAATTTTCTCAGCTATAACATGGAGTATCACATAGCCCAAAATACATATAGCCTTGGGATCTTTGCATGGACTTATAAAAATAGATATAAAAATCCGTATAGGAGCGCATAGGATTGATCATGATGCTCCTATTCCCAACTACTTTTCAGTCTCCAACTCTAATACCATGTTGATTTTTCTAGGGCACACAATAATTTCCTTCAAAAGATAACTACTTATAATGGTTAGTTACCGTTAAAAACATTTAATATCATTAAGTGGTTACACAAAAGAAAATGTAAACCATTAAACATGAAAGGGAAATAAATATAAGCATGAGACAGAATAAGACAAGAGACACATAAAATTTAGGCACGAGGCCAGGGAAAACCCACAATGGGAAAACCTATAAAATTCTTTCCTTATGAGAGAGAGAGAGTTACAGATTCATCAATACATCAGAAATAATCATAACATGATAACAACCAAACCAATAACAAGATGCAATCCTCCAAGACCTCCTTCTGAAATTTGTCCCTCCTATTTTTTTCTTCCTTTGTTGGATCACAAATATCAATTTATATGTGTCAAATGATGGAGGAAGGTTCTCCTTTATTTAGACATTAAGGGGGGTCAAATTGGGGCCTCTTGGGGGCCTAACTAACCTAAAATAATATGAGGGTGACTTTGAAATTTTTTTGTATGCAAATCAAAATTTCAAAATTTTAAATTCTCCTCATGATGAAAATACTGACCATGGCTACCATATTTTCCAACAACAACTTTTCCTTTCTACAAAATTCTCCACAAGAGTGTCAAAAGTAATGTTCTTAAGTTGGGAATTAGCTTTTAAGGATTCAAGATAGTAAGAATGTGTGGGATAGAGAGACTTAACAAAATTTGTGAGAGGAATGTCTATTTTAACTCTTGTGGCTTCTACACCATGCATGATAGCTCTAATTTCTGAGGCTAGGGCCAAGGGATCATCATCCTTCAACTCTAGGTTGAAAATATTGATCATTAATTAGACTACCTCGAGCTGTAAGTGTGAGTCATGTAAATATTTCAACTTCATTAATGCATCAAAAGCATTTGCAATTGGAATAATATGGAAACTCACCTCTTAGTTTACGCGAGTAGCAATGTGGTCATATGATTTGTTGTTCTTATTCTCCCATATGGTAAGATATTTATCTAATATGGTCTTGGAAAATGGATTGTCACCTTCTCCATCATATACACCTTTCCATAGGTCATTAAAGATAAGTGTGTGCCCGACCTTTCTTGATTATTCAAGGTAGTTTTCTTTCCCAGTGAGTACATCTCCAACAAAAAAGATGAGAGAATGCATTTTCAAGATCAACTTAGATAAATTTAGGCTACTGCAACAATAATTTCTATTTAAAATATAAAAAATATCTCTTTGTTCACTAAAAATTGTTGCAATATGACTTTCAATTAATATCTAAATCGATCAATAATTCACTCAAAATTATTTCACCAAAATTTAATCAAATAATGCCCATGGTAAGATCAAATATTTAATTGACAACCTGTGCATCAATTTTAGTGCCACACTCATAATTTTTCCATTACCTCCAAATTCCCACCAGTGGAAGAAAAGTGTATAGGAGTGGCTCCACAAAAAAATTGGACCCAAAGTAGGTACATTCACATCCTCACCCTCATCCAAGGGACACCATTCAACATAGAGGAGATGTTGTATGGGAAACTCTCATAAAATATTTGATGAGGCCACCTGGTGCCAATAAAGCGGCTACTGACTCCATGGAAATTGATGGTTTACCTTGACCTTTTGATGTAATATGCTAGTGGGAAAATTTCTAAACATTGTGTACTTCATGGAAGCTATGGATTACTACCAAATTACAGAGCACAAAATCTTGATTCTCGTAGTGCAAAATTTATTCAGCTCTAATCTTTGGTTTCTACTTCAATTATTTGTTAGCACAACTATTTTGAAAATCGCAACTCTCCTTTCACCATTTCAAGGCCAAAAATATTTTTAAGTTGATAGCCAGCTCCCACTGAATCGCTCAACACACAGGCCATGTAGAAACACATAACATTTATGAGGTGATTTTGTTGTGATATTAAATATAATTACTATGAAGGGTGATTTGTGTAAGGGAGATTCAAAGGAAAACTACCAAGAACCTTTGATTCTAATGACAAGATCTAATTAGAAGAAAAATTATGATAAGAAGGGTTCATAGAGAAGAATACATAGTGATGTCACAAAACATAGTGTATAACATATGTGTTTGCTCACAAAATAATGCACCTTGAGTCTAGGACAAGTCTAGAGGAGTAGTGATTGCATATGGAATAATTACGAGTAAGGAATTATTATGAGAAATAAATTATGGAAAGGGAAAAGGATTGGTGTAGCTCTACACCCCTGATAGATAGGGAATCTATAGTGAAGGAGTTACTAGGGTAGAGGAATGCAAAATTTGGAACCTATGCTCTGATACCATGTCAAGCTAGGATGGAAACTCTCGAATTGATGCATTTCGTTAAGATGAATGTAATTATATATAATCAGGATGGTAACCCTTGGGATTCACATTCCAGGGTCTCTTCCTATTCTAATTTTCTATTTACATATTTACAATATTTTTCCAATCCCAGTGGATTAGGTATCCAATAGGGAGGACAAAGATAATTGCATTTTTATTTATGAACTTTTATTAATACAAAGATCATGCTTCTGTTGCATTTCTTGTTCTATTTTATGCAACTAGTGTTCTACTAATTGAGGTGATATGATTTTATAAACAATGCCTCCCTTGATGTAGGCCCCCCTTGTTAGTCATGTACTTCCTTATATATCATTTTTTAGTTTCATTTTGTTAACTTATATTATTTACATTTTTGCGACTCCTTATTCTAATAACTTACTATGTTTTGTTGTAACTCATTATTTCAATAGCTTACAATGTTTTGTTACAACTTTTTAATTCAATAGCTTACTTTGTTTCATTGCAACTTTTTAATTCAATCACTTTTCTTTGTTTCGACTCTTTAATCTAATAACTCACTCTATTGTGTTGCGACTCACTAATTTGATAAGTTAGTTACTACAACACACTAGTCTAGTAAGTTACTTTGTTCCTATATGTTGTTGCAACTCTCGAATCCAGGTAAATAACTTTATTCCTCTATGTTATTAATCTATATGAGAAGTAGTTTTTTTTTCTTATAGTTTTGCAACTCATAAATTTGAATAGGTAACTTACTCTTTTTTCTAAAGATTGCCTTTCATTACTTTGTTTCCCAAATTTGTAGTATTACCTTTGGTATATTCAATTGGATTGGATTTTGTATAATGCAATTTACCAACATTCTACCATTACATATGCATCTTTTATACATGGATTAAGATGACCATAGTCCTTGAGAAAGTCACCACTTTACATTTTATGTTATTTACTTTCTACCTGTGTGGATTGTTCTACCTGTGTTGAGGATAACAACATTAAGCTTTCTACTCCCACTATGTAAAAGTGTGCTATTCTCAATTTTGTGAGTGTGATCTTTAATTTTCTGCAAGTGTGGTTTTATTTTCTTTTTGAATTGTAAAATACATTAATATCTTTCTTTTAAACACATCTAAAATAGTACAACTTCATTGACCCTTAACAATATAATACTAACTTATACAATGCATGACAGTTGACAAGTTCTATATGAACAATAGATTGATAATTAAATGCATAGTTCTTTAGTTATCTACCAAATAATTAGAAGCTAATTGAAGAGCCCATCAATTAGGCACTTGGTTGAGTAACACCATATTACAACCTAACCACTAGTAGGCTATCCAAATGTGTTATAACCAATTGTTACGAGGAAAAAATATTCCATTCTTTTAGGGTGCATTTGTTCCATAGACAAGCATAGTAGCTGAGAGGGATAAGGAGAGAGAACACATAGTGGATTTTTTCATTGAAGTATCCCATAGGCCACGAGCCATACTTCTTTGTACTTGCAACCATTTTATATTCAAATAAAGAGAGTAGAGCGACCTCACCTTCTAGCTAAGTTTTCTCCTCAAAAGGTTTCCCATGTTATATCTTGTGTCAAATCATGGTTTGTGAGTTTCTATTTATTTTTTTCTCTATTTTCTTCATAATTACAATTTGCATATGCAATAAAAATTAATTTATAGATCCAAAAATATAAAGATAAATAAACTCTAATAGTGTAGATTTTTTATTTTTAAGTATAATTTATCAGATTTGTTGTGACGAACTATCTAGTGGACTATCCATGGCGATTTATGAATCATATTAGTATTATAACTAATTTCTTTCAATATGTTGTGGAGATTTCTAAGGGATTTAGACCGACTAAGTAAAAATTCATAAAACCCTAGTAATGGCTGACGAATATGTGAAGAACCCTCGTGATCCTATAGAGGAGAGGGTTTCACAATCGTAAGCAAAATTTGTAGATGTAAGGTGTAATTTGAATCTCCTAAAGTTGAACCTAAGTAATAAGCTTAGGCTATTCAAAGAATATAGGGGTTATAATGTAGATGATCAATTAGAGGGGAGATCAAGAGATCCAGAAGAGGAGCCAAAGAACGAAACTAAAAAAGATCAACCCAGTTCGAGTGCCATGAACCATTCACAATCCCTATTTAAAATGGAAGAAAACCTCAATATCAAGTTGTATCTTGGTGAGATCTACGCTCTGAAGCTAAATCACTAGTTGTAACAATTAGAAGTCTATTTTAGTTTTCATCATATAGAGGAAGAACATAAGATTTCAGCTATGTGGATACAATGAGAAGGCGATGCCCTAACTTAGTAGGAAAGCCAAAAAGAGACCTTAAGGTTAGAGGGAGATCCTTCAGTGACTAGCTGGGAGGACCTTAAAACCCTTATAAAGTGACAATTTTACCTTATTGGGTATGTAGAGGACGAGTGGATCTGGTGCACGGGGGTTTCACTAGGGGAGAAATACCATACCATGTGGTTTCATATTGGGGGATATTTATTGAGGAAAAAATGACATAATATAATGGAGGATATATACAAGGTAGAGAGTTTTTATATTGACAAGTATAAAAAATGGAACCTAAAGTTAATAAAAAAATATAAAGGGGTATAAAAAAATTTAATGAAAAAATGGATACCTACAATATCTAGTGAAAGTAGGGGTTTTTAAATTGGCAAGGTATATTGGGTTCATATTGGTAATGAGTTAAATAATGTGATTTTTAGAGGTATTTTCCAATATGTAGTCAAATTAAGGGTATTTTTTAATATGCCAGGAACGCACATGATAAGTAAGAGGTTCATTGAGTGAAGCCCCCATGATCTGGTGGCAATACTTTAGACATATGCAAGTGTGGAGTGTACAAGAGTACACCATAGAGTTCAGAAACATGGCCATAATGTTGGGTATCTTCCCAAAGAACCCAAATATACTCCTCAAGTATCTGGGGAGTATAGAAAACCATATCCGAAAGAAAGTGATGTTGTTTAAGCCTAGATCAATGGAAAAGGCATGTATATAGGCATAGTACCTAGAGAAGATAGGCCATAAGGAATGGAAATTAAGTGGATCGAAGTTGGAGCGCCAGGACACTTCTAAACAGGCGAAGAAGAAGTGGAAAGGGGAAAAATAAAAAATAAAAAAAATAGTAGCCACAAAACTAATGCAAGGAGCCCAACAACCACTATAACCACTTTAATATTGGTGGTCATACAAAGGAAAAGTGTAGGAACCTACATCTAGAGCATAACTTGAAGAAAAAAAAAGAGATAATAAGAAGAAGAATATCATGACCAATTATTTGAGCAACTAGATTGAAAACAACTTAGTTGTTGATGAGAAGATTGTTTGTACAACAGTGTAGAAGGAGGTGAATCTGAGTAGCATTCATTGAATAGGAAGAGAGAACTGACCTAACTATTCCACATAAAGATACAGGTCAAAAAGAAAAATATTGATGCTCTCTTTGACTCAATATTGCAGGCAAATCTCATTGCAATAGAGTCGGTCAAAAAATTGGGACTAGGAGTTCATGATCATCCAAGACTATATTCATTGGGATGGCTAAATAAGGATGCATAGTTAAAGGTAAAAAAGCATTGCAAAATTAGATTTCCTATCAGTGTTGATTTTTTTGATGAAGTATAACTAGATGTAGTTCCCCTTGATGTATATAGAGTAGTGTTTAGAATTCCCTACATGTACATGAAAGATGCAATATTCATGTGGAGATGGAACCAATATTCGATAGTCAAGGATGGGAAATCCTTCGCTATTAATGCACACAAACAAAAGTCAAAAATTTCATTGGTAAGTGCCACCCAAGACAAGAAATTGATTAGGTCCAACAAGAAGTATGTTTTAATGTTTTCTTGAGAAAATCTATTTATAGAAGAGTCAGTAAGAGGCAAGGCATCCCTAGAGGGTTTTAATAAGAAACATAAACAACAACTACAAGATTTTCTGCATGAATACAAGGATGTGCTCGAAGAGCATAAAGGGTTACCACTTAAGAGGGTAGTAGAGCATGAAATCCAACTATTGTTCGAATCCCCATTTCCAAACTTTGGGTTGTACAGACAATTTGTTATACAAGCAAGTGAGGTGAAGAAACAATTATATTATCTAATAGAATAGGGTGTCTTTCAACCGGGTACATTACCATGTGGGTCACCCATCATCATTTTGCCAAAGAAGAATGGAACTTGGAGGATGTGTATTGATTATAGGGTGTTGATAAAAATCATGCTCAAGAAAAGGTAGCCCTTTCTAGAATAAATGATTTTTTGGATCAATGGCAGTGAGATAAATACTTCACCAACATGGAATTAAAGTCTAAATATCACCAGGTTCAAATTAGAGGAGAAGATACCTGATCAAAACTAGGAAAGGTTTGTATGAGTTGTTATTGATTCAATTTTTCCTATCAAATCCACCAACTACACTTATGAGGTTAATAAATGATAAATTGCACCCGTTTATAGATTTATTTGTTATTGTTTATTTGGATGATATATTAGTATGTAGTGCTGCCTGGAAGGATCACATCCCACATTTGACATAGGTTTTGGAGACATTAAAGAAGCACCAACTACTAGCAAATCTAAAAAAATGTGAGTTTTCACAACAATATTTGTTGTATCTAGGGTACATGATAGGTGGAGGAGTGTTGAAGATAGATCTTGTGAAGATGAAGGCCATCATGAAATGGCCAATGCCAACTAATGTTTATGAGGTTAGAAATTTTATTGGGGTTGCACAATATCTGAGGAAATTCGTAGCCTCATTTTCAATGGTAGTAACACCACTCCACGCCATAACAACAAGTGGCAAGAGTTTCTAGTCGTGAAAGGGCCAGCAATGGGCCCTTGAGGAGTTAAAGTAGAATACCAATCAAGCACTAGTTCTAACATTACCAAAATTGCAACAACCCTTCAAATTGGAGACAAAAGCAAGTGGGTATGCTATGGGAGAAGTCTTGATGTAATAAGGTGATGATATTTATAGAATCAATAGGTAATCTTGCATACCAAAGAGGTCTCCAAGTCATCCTAAGAAAATTAAAATTAAACTTTTATTTTTGGAGTGAAAATTGGCTTAGGAAATCAAGTTAGCCCAACCAAGTGAAGTGGTGTGTCCCTTGGCTTATTTTATCCCATTCGATGAGTATAAATACATGATGTGACATTTAATTTTTATCATCAAGCAAGCATGTTCCTTCTTCATTTCTAAGGTCTCTTGGACAACCACGTGTGTGGAGAATATAAGGATAAATTGAATCTTTTTGAACGATTTGATTCACTCTCTATTTGACCAAATTTGACCAGAGTTAACCAATTTGCAGGAGGGTCGAGTTTGACCATAGTCAACTACAAGTTGATCTCAGAAGCCATAGGTTGAATTTTGACTAGTTTGACCATAATTGACCACAATTGAATGCAGACTAAAGTTTGACCAATTTGATGACATCCAACTATAGATTGATTGTAGAAGTTGCACGACTGATCTTAACAAGAGTTGGTTGGTTTGATTGAGTTTGACCATTGTTATATTACTTTTGATTTTGACTAGGTTTGATTGGTGTTTTTTGAATTGGACATTGGCACATATTTCTAGAAAATTTGGATTTGTAAGCCTTGCTAAAGAATAATTTCTCCTGAAAGAAAAGTTGTTGGGTTTTCTTCCAAGGTTGGGTTTCCCAAGGTAAGGTTATTGTCTCTATTATGCATGGTTATCTTTCTATGACTATTTCCGCTACATTCACTGTTGAGATTTTTTGTGCATAATTTCTCAATGATATTAGTGACATGAGATAAATTTATTGAATATCACTAGGTAGTATTTATCAAATAAAAAATATGGTTTCTACTTTGCATCTTGTAGAAAATTCAACATGGCATCAAATCCTTCTTTTTGAAAGAGTAGTCATTGAATACAACCTAAGAAGCAAGTGTTCCACAACTTGATTTGATTTTTGATCTCTTATGGCACCAAGTCTTAGAGTTAAAGATAGGTTAGATGGTCCCATAAACTTTATATCTTGGAAGACTAGTATACTCCTTATATTGGAAGAGAATGAGCTTCAATATCATGTTAAAATTCATTCTAGAGATAGAGGGAGTTAAGGATAAAACCAAGTATAAAAATAATATAGCCAAGGCCAAGAGACTCTTGGTTGATTCCATAAAGGACCACTTTATTCCTCATGTTGTTGCATTGAATATTGCGAAGGAAGTATATGATGCTTTGGTAGAATATTATGATAGTGACAACACTAGTAGGAAGTTAATCTTGAAAAATCATCTCCATAATGTCATGATGACTAAATTAGATTCAATTGTCTCATATCTTATGAGTGTATCCTATATTAGAGATGAGCTTGTAGCCATTTGACATACCATTGATAATACAAAGCTTGTTACAGTGACTCTAAATGGATTTCCGTTATGGGACCATTTATTCAGGGAATTTGTGCACGAGAAAAAGTTCCCAAGTTTGATAAGGTATAGACTAATTATGTCCAATATGAGACTATAATTCTATCTAGGAATAGCTTGTAGAATCCACTGGATGAAGAAACTCAATCTCTTGCATCTCTCACGAGGAAAGGAAAGGGGAGGAACTTGGAAAAGTTTGATAAGAAGAATACAAGTACGATACTTTCTCTTGTTCAGGATTGTAAGGTCCCACCTTACCAACCATCAATATAATAGAGAAGTAAAACTCCCATTGAATACTAAGACTCAAAATACGATTTTATTTTTTAATTCTTTATTTTATTTTATTTTCCTTTCAAGATTTTGTGGATATTCATATTATATAATATAAGATTTATATGTTCCAACAACCAATTATCTTATTATGGATTTAGAATGTCTCATCCATAAGAATGTGTGCCCTAAAAATCAGAAAACATCCTCATGCAAAAATGCGAGAAAGATTCTATTATAAGATGGTGTTTTAAACAATCAAAGTTTAGAATGATAAAAAAAACATTAATCCAATGAGTTGGGTAATTCCTAGATCCATCATCTTGGAAGGTGATTAACACAAATTTCCCAACATTAATTAAATGTCAAGTTTAAATACCATTTACTGAATATTTCTTGAAAGGAGGAACAACACATGAGTATTCATTTTTACAAGAGACCCTTCAATTAATGAGTAAGAATGTGATGTAATGTTAATTGAATATTTTAAATAAAATCTCCAATTTGTACCACAAGACAAGTAGATATGCCTAAAGGATTTTACTTGAAATTTGAGATGCAAATGGTTGAAAGAAAGAAGTGAAATTGAAATATTAGCCTCTACTCAATTCACAATCCAGTAAGAAAATGGTGCCCAAAAAATAGATCTCGGGAAAATAAGGGTAATAATCATCCAATTTCAAGCTAATGTGCAACATAACTGCACAAAACATTATGTAGCTCATTGGAAAAACATTGTAACATTTTATTAAGCTTACTACAATTACATAAAATTTAGCCTTTCTTTTTAGAAAAGACAAAGAAGACAAATGTCAACAATATTTGCACATATTAATGGATACATACTAACTATTTTTGTAGTCTATAAATTTTAAAACATTATATTAAAACCACACTCCATATATTCAACAATTAAATTTTACTGCAAATTACCATAACATGGGACTTCAAGGATAATACTAGTTTGAGTCATAAATGTAATAGTTATTTAATTAAATAATGAGTGAACTAGATAATTTCCTTAGTTATGCGATATAAGGGTAGAAACACATAAATGGTCAAAGGACAATTTATTAAACCACAGAGAAGGCTTGGTTCGTAATTCCACAAAGATGCCCATTACTTGACATTTATACTCAACGAAACCTAAAAGTTTGTCCTAGATGTAGTAAAATTATCACTATGCTTCACAATATTTGTAGGCAAGTCTGGAAATATAAACATGGTGTTCTAATATTATTTAACCTTGTTGAGCGTTCAACCCATAAATTGCATACTTGTGTTGATTAGTTTGATTCAAACCAAGTTCCACCATTGTAACACAACTTGCTAACACATTAGCAAACTTTAATTCCATGCCTAAAACATAGTATTATATCCATAGACATCTAATTTCATATTTAATCCAAAGATTAAATACACATTACAATCAATGTGCGAATTTGGAATGAAATGGATGCATATCAATATAAATAAAAAAAACAAAAGATTACATATAATGATCTAATTTCAATCTTGTTACACATTTTCTTTAAATACACATTTGAAAAAATTGTCTCAAAATTATTTCCTCTTTAGATCACCCTTCTCATACTCCAAGAATTACACTTTATATAAATATACATATGTACTCTTGAATTTATGAAATTCAAGAGAACTTGTCAAATTGTCCAAAATTATACAACATAACTAAACATATTTAAATCACAAGTCAAAGGTAAACAAAAATGCACTTTACTAATAGTAAATTAAACATATATCTTGTTAACACATTTTGTATCATGCCAAGATTCACATCTATGTATCACATGTAATGATACAACACTTTAATATGGAAAATATAATATTCTCAAGCTTAAAAATAAGCTATAATAACAAATTCAATCTTGTAAACATGGTTGGGTAAAAAATATATTTGAGAATAACAAGATTTGTAAATATCATTGGGTGAAAAATATATTCCAAAATTAGCTTAATTTGTAATATTTATTCTTCTTTCCTAATAATAATGAACATAATAATATTCTTTGCAAAAGACAACAAAATTTTTCCTTCCATAATCCAATTATATTGGACGTTTAATTTGACAAGGAATTGATAATCACTCGTTCTACTTCGTTGAAAACTTTGATTACCAACTCCAAAAAGATGAGAGTATGCTCTAGCTCCAATGTCCTTACCAACTCATTATGAACCATCCAATTTTCCACCCAACCATATTTAGGGAGAACTTCTCCCCCCTCAAACCCCCGAGTTGTAAGAGCTCACATGAAATACCAAAATACACAGTAGTAGAGAGAGAAAAGAAAAGTTAAGGAAGATAATTTTTATTTCCTCTAAATACCACTCATTTTCAACTCAACTAGGTAGAGCTACTAAGTAGATTTAGTTTAGGAAATATTAGATTCATTTTGGCAGCATTTGGCTAGTCTCCATCCACCCCCACAAACCATGGGGATGCTTCCCTATTTATATCATTTGAGTGGGATGACACATCACCCCTTTCATGCAAAATTAATTTATTTTTAAATTCAAATATTTCATATTATTCATCACCCTCCCTTGATGTGACAATCTCTTAAAGTTTCTAAATTATATAATGCCATAAATTAATTAAAATTCATCACCACATGTGTCATGTTTAAATAATTTGTTTATTATTTTTTTTCATAAATAAATAATCTACCTTTTTATTAAAATAATATGAAAGTTAAGAGCACTTCCAAAGTGGGTAAATTTAGAATTTAATTCATTTATGGGTTAAACAAGGTTGGATTACCTATTCAATTCATGCCCATGAGTGGTATTTTTCTTCCAAAGAATATGGGTTTTTCACCCCAATTGCATGCCTCTTCATGTCTTGGTAGATTCAAGACTCTATGCCCTAATCTACTCCAAAGATCCAAGATTCTACACCTTGATATTTCAAAGATTTAGGACTCACCACCCTAATATCTTTAGTATAGATACAAGGCTCCATGTCTTCATCCTTCATGGATTAAAGACTCCATGCCCTAATTTCCATGGCTTCACATCTCTATGCTTTGAAACTATGTGCTTCACCTTAAGATACTAGTTGTGAGCTCATACCCATTTGATGGTCAGTTGGTAAGGTCTTGTTCCAAAACCTACACACATCACAATCTCATAGATCAAAGGAATCAAATGAATTTCATAATGAAATTGAATTAATCAAATTTTACCCTAAAATTTTCATGACTTCCATAGTCATTTTGGTTTTTAAGAAATGCCTTCCACAATCATTTATAATTTGAGCATCCTTTTTGCCAAATGACCAAGTCCCCTACCACATCTTGGTCAGTACAAGATTAAGCATATATAGTCATACAAATAATGTATCATTTGTAAACCATTCTTACCCATGTGTTCCACATAACCATGGTCATCCATGGATCTATATGTCTTAATCTTGGATCATAATCCATGCCATGCACCCATGTCATAAGTTAGATGCATAAATAAAAAATATTGTATAGCAACTATTTAACTAAAAAAATATGATAAAGATAATCGAAGATACCACTATATGTATATATGCATCAACCATATGAACAAAAAATAGGTCTACAACCTATAGGCCTATTCCCAAGTTTTAACATGCATAATCCATATATCAGTCCATAGAAAATCATCCTCTCTAAGTGTCACAAAATTAACCTTGCCAAGGTGGGACATTACATACTCCCCCTTTTGGATTAAACTTGGACCAAATTTTTCTTATATATATATCCAATCGGGTTGTCCATGAATACATACACAAAAAAATAAAATAAAAAACATACCATTATTAATCAAGTACCATGTATAGTCATTCCATACTATATAGATTTGATATACACTACAATACATATTATATCAAAACAATCATCTAATCAAGCATTTTTTATCTATATATTATTATCTATAAATGATATAGAATATAGAACATCTACTCATATAAATGACAATGATCTCACGTTACACATGGTTGTCTTTCCCCTATCTAATGCATTAAGAATTCAGTAATATTTCACATGTCATTCTCTTAGTTTTCTATATAAAATTTGAGCTTTCCAACTCACAAAAAACTCCCACATTAGTTGTATAAACAACAATGATGGTCCATCCCATCTCACAATCAAATTTGCATGCAAGAAGCATCAAAACATCCACATAAAGTTGCCAGTGAAACTACTCAACAAAACATGATGCCATATATATAATCCACTCTTACATCCCACTTGATTTATGTCTTCTCAATCCAATTTTCCCCTTTTTATTGCATAAGACATCTCTCTGGTCACAACTTTAACTAAATGTTTACTCTCACAATAGGAGGTTCAATACACAATTGTTATTTTTACTCAAAACAAGTGAATTAGATACCTTAATTAAGATCCCTCTACTGCCAACTAGGTCTATAACCTAAGTTACCCAAAATAGGTGATTTTTAACTAAAGATTCTTGTTGTTGCCATTGCGTGTTGCATGAAACAAAATCAACGTATATCCTTCCTTCCTATAAAAATAAAAATAATTAATTTAAACTTATTCCAAAAGGCAACTATTTAACAATGAATCTTAAAATGACCAAATACCAATAATCAATGTAAAATATTACAAAGCTTAACCTCTTTCAAAAACTATTCTAGACTAATACTTTTGACAATAACAAAAACTTTAAACCAAATAATGCAAATGGAGAAATCATAAAATCATCTTTGTCAAGAATGTATATAAAAGTTATCAAGGTTATAAAATATTACCAACGTTATAAGACATTATCGAGATTAAATTATTTTAAAAATTGTTCGAGACTAATAATTTTGAAAATAATCAAAACTTTAAACTACATAGAACAAAGGGAGAAATTATAAACTCATATTTGCCAAGAATGTATACAATGTCTTATAGTAAAAGTTACAAAAGTTTACCACATATTTATATCACAAACAATAGGTATCTCAAGCATTAACCGAAGTAAATGTAACATGCCAATGTTTGCATCAATCAAACTAAAAATGTTATCAAATGTTTCATTTATTAATAGGACACTCTAAATTAGCACATTGATATTGGAAAAAATTAAGGGGAGATTTATATTTTAATTTTCTGCAAAAGGAATAAGTGAAATATTTCAAAGAGAACATAAAGTAGAAACAATGTGCCAAGTGCCTTCAAAACAACTATTGCCAAGCAAACTTTTGCATAACACCACTATTATTAGACGAAAGATAAAAATAAAACCTTTAAGGGAATCAACTAACTGACAAATATAAATATGAATAACATTTATTCCAATTGTATTTTACATAACAAGGTTTTTTTTTAAGTAACATGTTAAAGATCCATATACTCATTGACCCACTTTTGTATTATAGACCATTCCTTGAATTGCCATAATATTCATTATTATTCACTTCTGTTACTTGAGAATAAATTATGAATGACTCAGTTAGAAGATCTTCATTCCAAAAACAAATTAAAAATGTATTTTTGCAATCAAGAACAACTATCATCATTATGCAAATGCGATATTAATATTATTGAATCTATCTTAATAACTGCAAGTCAACCTATTTTCCAACTATAAAATCACTCATAATTTCTATTCAATAATTAATCAATTCATTTGATTTCGTGCATTATTTCATAGCATAACCACATATACAATAACCTTAAACCAACCTATGAAAATATACCTTCGCAATATTATTAATAATCTTCTTAATTGACATAATATTTAGTTTAAGCATTTACTTCTTGAAGCTAGGTTCATTTTTGCCCCAAATACAAAGGAAAATTACTTCCACCTCAAAATATTACAACAATTTTTAGGTATATTAACTAATCATGCAACTATACATCCAATCAAAACCATGGCAAATCCAACAATCTCTTTCATTCTACAAACTAGACAATTATTTTAGCTTTCCAATTCATGCAAATTTTACAATCAAAATTATTAGGGAGGACTCTTCTTGAATTTTTATTTTTAAACAATTACAAGCTAACTAAATTTCAATCAATTCAATGATCAAATTCATATACAACATGAATTGTTAGCTCTATCACATACCCAACACAAGTTTAGTTCAATTCATGGATTCAATCTATTCGGTGCAGGAATTACACTTAAGTAAAACTCCTCAACACTTAAATTTTCAACTCAAGGGATTCGTAAACTTAGAGACAAAGCACAGGAAATGCCAGAGATGGTATGAATATTTCTAATATCAACTCCTACTTTCTTTAAAGGAAAAATTGCAAAATCAAACTATAGAGGAAAAAGGCAACTCGAACCATCAAAATAATCCAAGGCTGGAACAAGAAGAAAGGTGCTTGCAAAAGAGATTCAGTAAAAGGAGGAAATTACTCTAGTTGAATATTGATTAACTACTGAGAATGGTTTTCTTTAGAAAATACACCTTAGAAGCCTTCAACAGATGGGCCCCTTCAAACTTGATTATGTAAAGATGTCCTTCTTGTAGGAATCGATCTTGCACTAGTGTAGTCTGCTTGCACTAGTGCAGGAACAACAATTTATGCAGAAGGTGTGAAGTAATGTCTTGTACTAAAAGTGCTTTTCTTTGTGCAAGGGATTTGAACTTTTCCAAGTCCAAAGCACTCAAATCTAGTACCAAGAAACTGGTTCTTTTACCCGATCAGAGCTTCTTACACTTAAACTTTTTAATTCTTGAAACCAATGCTTAATTACTACAAGTGTTATGAAACCAGATTGCATATCAAAAAGATGAATATTTGTAGAAATGAAGAAAAAATCTTTTTCAACTTATGTTGTTGTGAAATGTTAATGAAAGCAAGAAAGTTGTTAGAAGTAAACTAAAGAGCCTTACTGCATCACACTATCTAGCACTGGTGCAAGAATAGCTCTTCTGCTTGGACCAGGTGGAAACCAACCCAATCATGTAGAAAGTGAATAGCACACCACCATGCAATGGTGCGGGTAATTTCTCTTGCTCGAACCAGGTGAGGAGAACCAAACCAATCGTGTAGAAAATGAATAGAACACCAACGTGCACTGTTAGCTCTGCTACTCAGTGATCATTTTCTGAGGTCAGGAACAGGCTTGGTCTGCTTGATTATGCACAAAAGGACTCGACACAGGTCACTTTCTCCTTCCTTCCCCTATCTTGCTTATCCTCCTTCAGTTCCGTTCCCTCTATTTCTCCTATAAACTCTGTAAAATCACCCTTTCAAACCTTAAGCCCCAGGTGCTTAACCCATGAACCCATGCCCATACGACCCTCCGCGATAACACGACCTCGCGCTTCCGCAACCCTTCGTCGTCCTTTGATCACAGCCATTGATCGTCCTAATCCAATGGTCCCCGCTGCCAAAACCTTTTTCCCCTGCGTGCTAAACCCCGCTTATTTCCCTGTTGTCCGATCATTTGCTGCGCGATCTGATGGAATTCGCACCTCCTGCACCCATAAGATGCCCGCACATTAACCCTTAGGGAAAGCAGTTTTCTGCCAGTCCCATCTGCCACACGTCGCGGGATGGCTCGTATCGTGAGCCCGCATGCGTTTACCACCCACCTTCGAAAAGAAGTGTGGGAAATACCACTTACCACCCATCGTACCATCCCCCGCTCATTATCGTCCGTGTATCTTCCACCCTCGACAGTTGTTAGATCTACCCGTATAAGATCTGACAGCCCTCATTTATCCCGCTCACATACCTCCCGATACTCCTTATCAAGCGCTCTCCACCATCCATCCATGCGATCCAATGGCTCATCTTCCTCCTCTATTCATCGGCCATGCAGTTCTCTTATCCTCGACCTATACCCAACATAGTTGCTATTCAACAACTACATTCAAGAGCAGTATGGCTGAAGAATGAGAAAGAGAAGCCTCAAGTAGTTAAACGCATTTATCAGTTATGGAATGTCTTCCATATTGCACTCCACCTGCCCGAGAAGTACAATAGAACATCCGATAATAACAAATCCGTCCACTGAAGCAGGAAAACTACACCAAAGACTCCATCAGACAGTTAAAGCGGTTGGTGGTCAATTATGACCCCTCCACGCATAGAACAACAGAAGATATTTGTAATCAAGCTCTAAATATACCCAGAACACAGATGTAAGGGGGGTGGATGGTTGTTGTTTTGATGTAAGGTTCAAATTCTGGAGACTATAACTACTTTGATACTTGCAACGTCTGGTCTTCATTTCCAGCTAATACAAGCTTCTTTTGTTGTTAATTGCTCACTTTCCATTTCTACTCTATTCCAGGCTGGGCCTATTATGCATTTGTTCATATGCTCTTGATATTTAGCATTAGAGGGGCTGTCATACCACCTTTGTGTTGAAGTCTAGTATGTATCATTGAATGTGTTATGTAGGTTTCTATTTACTTAATGCCAGAGAGTTGTCATCATGTCTGTGCATTAGGAAATAGATTTTCAGACCTCTTTACTGGTTGCAGCCGGCCATCACATGGTCTTGTGCATCTGCTGGTGTGGTCAGTATTCTCCATGTTCACCTAATCCTCAAACTAAGAGTAATTGGTGGTCTAACGCCTTGTAGTCTGGGGTGTTCACCCATGTCTGGAGTTAAGCATAGTAGAAGTGGTTATCTAGATTGAACAAGCATCATTGCTTCCATTCATCCATTTCCAACATTTTGTTGAGTTTGTAACGTTCCCGAGCATCTCTGAGATACAACCTAGGAGAGTTTCTTGGGGTGATAACATTAATTGGCACTGTTGCCGGGGAGAGGAGATTGAAGCTCAGCTTCCCTGGGAGAACGACACAATTCTAGGTTTTGATGATAGATGAGGCCTGGACACATTTCTGGTTGTATTCATCTATCTGGTGACTCCACTGGAGGAAGACCAACCTTTGGCGACTCCAAATCACAGTCCTGGCTCAGTGTGTGAGGTATGCTTGGAGAAATCTTCAGAAATCACCAGCTGACCCAATGCCTGATCCTGAAAAGATCGTTAAGCAGAAGAAAACTTTGTAGAAAGGAGCATCAGGATCAGGTAAGCCTTTAAAAAAAATCTCATGTATCTCCGCTAGTGAAGAAATCACCTTCAGAGATTCATAAATCTCCTGTTCATTCATTTCCCTCTCATATTTCAGCCCAAAGAAAGTATCCCATGTTGTCCATCATATTCCTCTGTCTCTGTTATCCATTTCATTGATCCATACTACTCAGTCTACCAGTAGCCATCCACCTACCTCAGTCATGGCAGGTCAGCAAGCTCCTACAAAGATAGAAAGAATCGTTGCTGCTAGGTATGGACCCTTGGTCTTGCCTGCCCCTTTAAATGCCATGACTATAGGAGATTATATGAAATATATGCCTAAGTTTACTAGTAAAGAAGGAGTAATAGCTGAAGAGCATCTAGAGTCCTTTTATAGCTATGTTGATAATCTAGATATTAATGAAGTTGATGTATGGATGAGGGTTTTTGTCCAAAGCCTAGATGGGGAAGCGAGGAAATGGTTCAGAGAATTAGCCCCTAGGTCTATAGCAGATATTGAAGCCTTAGATGATGTGTTCCTAAGGCACCGGGGGGGGGTAATAAAGATCTTCTCTACTATCATACTAAATTTGGGAACTTACAGAGAGAGAGTGGTGAGTTGCTGTCTAATTTCAACATCAGATTCAACCATATGAACAGCAGAATGCCAACTGAAGTGAAACCTACCCATACTTCTTCTATGCTTACTTATCCCAATGCCTTCGATTCTCAGTTTTTCCTACTATTAAGAGAAAGAAGATGTGCTTCTTTGGCTGATATGCAAGATGTAGCCTTTGAAGTAGAATCAAACATCATGGCTGTAGAAAGACTCGAAGGTGATGCTGAAAGGAGAATACAGGGAGGAGAGCTCTCGTCATCCTCAGATCTTAAGATCGATAAATTAGCCAAGATGATAGAGTTACTAGCCTCTGAAGTTTCTAGATTAGAGGCTAAGTAGTGTTCTGAGGAAGCAGGAGTTCCTTGTTCCTTTACTCTTCCAAATCCAAATCCATATAGAGGAGCAAAGGAGCAGCTGCAGATTTTGCAGATAAATAAGGATGTAAACAAAGTCAAAAGGGTAAAGACCCTTTTTCATAATATAGTCATGGAAGAAGAGCATGTTCAAGAAGAGGATGAGGTCCATGGTTTGGAAGTTAAGGGTAGTGCCCCTTTCTTAACCTAAGCTGCCTTTGAAAGGTCATTATCCAGAGGCACTGCTCATGAGTTTGTTGTACCTGCAGAACAACAAGCTTATCAGTAGTAGCAGCTAGCAGAAGACCTCACCATCCTTGAAGAGCCTAAAGCTAGCCCATCTTCCAATGACTATGCAGATCTGCAAACTGACCAGCCTGCTGTGATCCCCAGTCCAGTGACCAAAAAGGGAGAATAAAGCTCCCCATCATCTTATGTTTCTCTGTCTTCTCAAGTGACAATCCCTCATAATTTCCCATTAGGCATTGAAGCAGGCCAGAATTCAATGCCCAAGGCTGATATGGATAATATCTGTCTTGATATTCCGAAGCCTACCCAAGTGGCCTCCACACAACTTCAAGGGGTAGTTTATCAGGTCACAGAGGAAGAGGGTGCAGAAAGATGGAACACCTCCTTGGACATGGACTGCTCTAAGAAATATGCAGTAGAAAATGAAGTCTTTATGTCCTCCACACAAGAATTCCATGGTTCATCAGTCATACTAATTGTGCAAGGCACAAAGGGCACAAAGAAGTACACAGTAACCATGGTTATTGAGCAGGTGTACAAAAGCTCCCATGAAGAACATCCAAGGAGTAGAGTATACAGAGAGGGGGTGAAATATAAGCCATCTCTACCTAATAAGGTCAAATTCCCTAAAACATTTGAGTTAGAGGATCAAATAAACCCAAATTTGTAGATCTATGATGAACCGGCCAAGAGGCAGAGAAACAGTTTTGATGGCCCAACAGATGGCCAGTTTTTGAAGATTTATGTTGTTTAAGGTTCTCATGCCTTAATGATTGTAAGAATTTTTTTTTATAGGCTTTAGCATAGACTTAATTAGACTCCATGCCCAATGGAATAATAGGAAATGTTTTTAAGCTTGTTTTGAATGAAGGCATTGGTCTGCAGATCTTGAGACATCACAGGGAGGATCTCATCCCCAGAAGGAGCCATTGTTAGCTCTGCTACTCAATGATCATTTTTTGAGGTCAGGAACAAGCTTGGTCTTCTTGATTATGCGCAGAAGGACTCCACACAGGTCGCTATCTCCTTCCTTCCCCTATCCCACTTATCCTCCTTCAGTTCTATTCCCTCTATTTTTCCTATAAACTCTGTAAAATCGCTCTTTCAAACCTTAAGGCCCGGGCGCTTAACCCATGAACCCATGCCCATATGACCCTATGATATCACATGACCCCACACTTCCGCAGCCCTTCATCATCCTTTGATCGTAGCCGTTGATCGTCCTGATCCAACGGTCCCTGCTGCCAAAACCTTTTTCCCCTACGTGCTAAACCCCGTTTATTTCCCCATCATCCGATCGTTTGCCACGTGATCCGATGGCATTCGCACCTCTCGCACCCATAAGATGCCCACACATTAACCCGCGGGGAAAGTGGTTTTCTGCCAGTCCCATCTACCGCGTGTCGCGCTATGACTCGTATCGCGAGCCTGTGTACGTTTACCACCCACCTCCGAAAAGCGGTGTTGGAAATACCGCTTACCACGCATCGTACTGTCCCCTGCTCGTTATTGTCCGCATATCTTCCACCCCCGATGATCATTAGATCTGCCCATATAAGATCCGACGGCCCTCGTTTATCCCGCTCACATACTTCCCAATACTACTTATCAAGCGCTCTTCGTCGTCCATCCATGCAATCCAACGACTGATCTTCCTCCTCCATTCATCCGCCATGCAGTCCTCTTATTCTCGACCTGTACTCGGCGCAGTTACTCTTCAAAAACTACATTCAAGAGCAGTATGGCTGAAGAGTGAGAAGGACAAGTCTCGAGCAGTTAAACGCATTTATCGGTTATGGAATGTCTTCCATATTTCACTCCACCTACCCGAGAAGTACAACAAAACATCCGATAATATCAAATCTGTCCACTAAAGTAGGCAGACTACACTAAAGACGTCATCAGACAGTTAAAGTGGTTGGTGGCGATTATGACCCCTCCACGCATAGAACAACATAAGATATTTGTAATCAAACTCTAAATATACCCAGAACAAAAATGTAAGGGGGGTGGATGGTTGTTGTCTTGATGTAAGGTTCAAATTTTGGAGACTATAACTACTTTGATACTTGCAACGTCTGGTCTTCATTTCTAGCTAATATAAGCTTCTTTTGTTGTTAATTTCTCACTTTCCATTTCTACTCTTTTCCAGGCTGGGCCTGTTATGCATTTGTTCATGTGCTCTTGATATTTAACATTAGAGGGGCTATCATCCCACCTCTATGTTGAAGTCTAGTATGTATCATTGAATGTGTTATGCAGGTTTCTGTTTACTTAATGCCAGAGAGCTGTCATCTTGTCTGTGCATTAGGAAATAGATTTGCAGACCTCTTTACTGGTTGCAGCCGGCCATCACATGGTCTTGTGCATCTGCTGGTGTGGTCAGTATTCTCGATGTTCACCTAATCCTCAAATTATGAGTAATTGGTGGTCTAAAGCCTTATATTCTGGGGAAGTTCACCCATGTCTGGAGTTAAGCATAGTAGAAGTGGTTATCTGTCTTGAACAAGCATCATTCCTTCCATTCATCCATTTCCAACATTTTTTTGAGTTTGTAATGTTCTCGAGCATCTCTGAGATACAACCTAGGAGAGTTTCTTGGGGTGATAACATGCACTAGTGCAGGTAATTTCTCCTACTCAAACTAGGTGGGAAAAACCAACTCAAAATCAGATGCAGAAAAGGAAATTTAACTACTTCAAGTTTCAGATCTGCTTTCACTCAGACAGGAATTTAAATGTTGTAAAGTAAATCACACTTGGCAGTTCAAAAACATAAATTACAAGATTAGAAAAGAGGGAAAACGTGCTAGTTGGCTAGGCCCTAGCCAACCATCGTGTTTCCCTTTCAAATGGAAACGCTACTCAGTACTGAATCGATTCATCAACTGTTAAACATAAAGAATAAAATTCATGAAGCGTAAGGCAGAGCTCTTCTTATTAAATCATCAAAGCAAGTACATGCATGATTACATATCTAGCCTAGATTTGGGTGATAACAAATGACAGGCCTGTTATTGTCTTCCCAGTTCTACTCTCTATTCAATACAATTCTATCAACCATTTTTCACTTCGTCCTATTTACATTTCTTCTTATATAGATCCTTCGCCGAAGGCCAAAAGGATCATTTAACTCGTTACATAGCCGATTGTAGAATAAGCTTTCGTTATAACAAAATACATAACTAATTAAAAAATAAGCTTTAGTTACACCAGATTACATAACCAATTGCAAAATATGCTCTCAGCCTCCACAATTAGACATTTTAACAGAACAGGTTATGGCTATCTCTAGCTGTTCGTTCCACCTAAGTCCGATCTCAACTACTCCAGATTGACTTGCTGTTATAACTAGGACTTGGCTGCCTTCAGATATGTTCTACTATTCGTGGCTAAGGCGGTGCAAAATTGGGCGGCAATCTAAGAGATCGGATTTGCTTCCAAGATTTGCGGCACTAGCACTGGTGAGATATCTGATCTGCACTTATAATCAGTAGTCAAGATGAGCATTTAACTATTAAATAACATAGGAGGTAACGACAAGTTACAAAAGTAATTCTAATCAGGAAATCACGTAGTAAATAGTTAATAAATGCTAAGGTAAAATAAAAAATGTAAAATATGAAGATAATGCAAAATGTGTCATCATTCTTGCACTAGTGCAAGATGAGGGCGCATAAGATAAGAAAAACAGGGGTAAATGGTTATGATCTGGGAAGGGAAAAATGGTCAAAAAGGATGCAAATTAGGGAAATAATATCCTCCCATCCCTAAATTGTTGTGTGTCCTCACACAACTCTTTACCTCTATAAAAAAACTTTAAAATTCTGAGCACTCCAACTCAATCCTGTTCTGGCACGTTCTCCTCAGGCTACACTGTTTCAGCCTTCTTCTTCTTGATGTGCCTTAACTTCTTTGCTACCTTTTTCAACTGCCTGAAACAGCGTCCAACCTGGTATTTCCAAACTCTAACCTCACTTTTCTTTTGTTTGAGCTCTGCCATTAATTCTTCCCTACTTTGTTCTTTCTCCTCCTATGCTTTGGTCACAAGTTGCTCCAAGTTTTTCACTTGGAGCTCTAACTCAGCTATTTGAGCAGCAGGAATCACCAATTATTTTCCTCCCTCTGTCTCAGTAGGGGCTGTCACCTTTTTAGGGACTTCCATATCTACCATGGTCATATCAGGGAATTCTTCTTCCTGTGGTCCCTCTTTTTCCAGGTCTCCTTCCTTCTGCTCTTCTTCTGATTTTTCCTTTTCTTTTTCAGGTTCTTCCACCTCTTCTTCTTCCTCTGGTTCTTCTTCCTCTGGTTCCTCTTCCTCCAGTTCTTCTTCTTCCTCTGGTTCTTCTTCTTTTGATCCTTCTTATTTCGGTTCTTCTTCCTCTGGTTCTTCTTCCTCTATGGGTTTTGTCTCTTCTTTTTCAGGCTCTTCATTGTCTGGTTCCTCCTCTCCTATCTCTTCTTCTCCTGCGTCTTCTTTTTCTTCAGATCCTCCTTCTATCTTATGTTCTTCTTCTCAGGTTGGTGCTTCCTCCTATACTGGTGCAGGATGGGGTTCCATACCTTGTGGGGGTTGTGTTTCTTTACCTACACTAGAGATTTTACTCTTCTTATGGGACCTTTTGATAAAATCTGCGAGCGGAGGCCTGTGCCTGTGGAGAAGGGGTTTCTTCAATGAGTGCACCAACTATTTCCTTAGTGGAGGACAAGGCCTTCTCTCCTGTCTATTTCTATTATCGCTTCCTTCTTGCACTAGTGTGAGAAGGACTTCCCTTTTCGATTATGTTCGGGCCCTTACTTGTACTAACAGGGGCCTCTGTCTTCTTTCCTCGGTTGACTCTTCGTGTAGCTATTTCAACAGATTTTCCCATGACATACCTATGCTCTCTAGTTGTTTTAGGATGAATATCTTGATTAAGCCGTGATGGTATAACTGTGTATCAACCTGGTCTTCCTTTCCATCTTATACACTTCTAGCCATTTTCTCCAGGCTTTTGAGCAAGAAGTGAGGGAAGTTAATCCTCCAACAAATGTGTTGGCCTATGTCAAAGTGTTGCAACACTCTGAAGTGATACACCAGGGTGTGGGTGTATCTCCCTTTGCAGGTCACAAATTTCGGCAAAATAAACAGGAGGTTCTGCCATTAACCCAGCAAGGCTTTGCACGGGACTCCGCATTTCCAGTTCACCTCTATATTTTTGTCCTCGACGAAACGCTACCAGCATTTTCTTTCCAGCTTCTGGTTCTTGAACCACTTTTCTCTCGTATTCTCCAAACCTGTTGCTGCTGCTACAAATTTCTTCGTGACTTTAACTTTTTGTGGTCCAATTCTCACTTGGTTGTTCTTATAACTTATTGCAAATTATAGGGTGACCTCTCTATCATACTCATCGAGCTTCTACAGGAACTGTATAAATCCCGACTCTTGCAACAGTGCAAGACTGTTGCGATATTTGACAGTTTGCTCATTTTTTTGAGAGATAGGGGTTCATTTCAGACAGGTGGCATTACTGCTAGAGGCTGTGAATAGTTGAGCTCTGAGACTTTGCATGCAATACTGAGGAATCGGCCTTCATAAATAAAAATATAACCGCTCATCCACTGTATTTACGATTTATTTGCCGTAGGTACTTCTCATTTTTGGTCAGGCCTAATTGGCATGCACAGCGGCAGTTTAACGGTTAAGTGCAATAATAATCACAGTGAAGGGACGTTTAGGATAAATGGAAGAGCGGGGGAATTATGAGTGAAATATGTTTCAAATCATGGCGGAGCGGGGTAGATTATATGCAAGCAACAATTAACACAATTCTTACATTTCTTCATAATTACAAAAAAGGACTTAGCATTCATTAAAAAAGATCATGATTTCTACTTAAAAACTTTGTACTTTTAACTAATTTCCTCCTAGGTAGTATAATAGCATAAATACTCATCGATGACATGAAAATACATCATATAACTTTCCATAATGACCACTTTCTTATGTCATATGATAACTTGTACTATGCTGTCGACGAAGTGCATGCTCATACTGATCTTTGTACCACTTAAATCATATCGTTCTGTTGGTACTTTTCTGCTCATCTTATCACATAGGACAACATGCTTGCACTAGTGCAAGCATAATATTAAGATAGAGAATTAAAATGTAGGCTAGATTTCACATGATTTCCTCAACTTCTAAAGTTTCCTTCGCCCTTTCTGATGTTTCAGAGCACATCCTTTTGCTCTTCGTATGCAAGATCCTACAATAAACTCATGAGGGAATAAAGGAGTGGGAAAGGGGAATTTTTAGAATGGGAAGGAATTTTGTTACAGGGATTCCAGGAAAGTACCAAAAGAGGGAATAAATAGAAGTGGGATAGGAAAAAAAATTCAGGGTTAAAGTGGGATTTCTTTGAAATGGACAGGGTAAATTTAGAAGAATGTGGGAAGGTCAATATTTTGGGATCAAAGAAGAAAACTGAGGGAGTATTACGAAAGGCAGAATTTGTTTTGGAAAACCTGCCTGCACTGGTGCAAGAAAAATAACTACAGTGAAAATTAAGCGTTACTTGAATAAAAAATATCCATGCTAATTACCCCAACTGTATAAAGGTTGGTTCTGATGAACCTGCTTCTACTTGGTGGTAGCTTAGCATATCTAAAGGTCAAGCAACAGTTTCTTTTTATTAGGAATTTTTGATCTTTCTGCCAACAAGTTGGTTTCAGGTTGATCCTTTTACAATCATGTCAGCAAACTGATTTTCATAAGTACAGGAAAAGATTTTTTCTTTATATATATATATATATATATATATTATACATTTCTTTCTTATCTATATATATATATATATATATATATATATATATATATATATATATATATATATATATATATATATATATATATATATATATATGAGAAGAAGAAAAATTCAAGTCTCCAAAAAGTTGGTATTACCATTTTCCACTATCGTCCCAAATTGTTGTTGGACTTGTGAAAAATCCTTCTTGGTAGGTGGCTTAAAGTGCTTCTTTAACCTGTGTCCATTTACCAAGAAGACTGAGTCTTGTCCATCAATAGTTTTAACTTCAACTGTTCCATTATCGAATACTTGAATCACTTCATAAGGTCCCATCCACCATGTATGGAATTTCCCTTTAAAAATTTTAAATATAGAATCACAAAGGAGCACCCAATCACCTGGTTGGAACTGATTTTTCTGAATAAATTTGTCATGAAATCTCTTACGTTTTTGCTGAATTAGTATGTTTTGCTGAAAAACATCCCTTCGAAATTCATCTAGCTCATTTAATTGGAGAAGACGTTGTTGCTGTTCCTCAGAGAGATCTAGCCCTAACTGGACTACTGAGTTCTGAAAGTTTTGATTTGGAATTCAATTGGTAACAGAACCTGTTTGCCATATACCAGCTCATATGGTGTATGTCCCGTGCTATTTCTCCAAGAGGTTCTGTATGTCCACAAAGCTTCTGGTAATCTTTCAGCCCAGTCTTTTCGATGCATATTGACTGTCTTTGTAAGAATGGACTCGATCACTTTATTTATAGATTCCACCTGGCCATTTTCTTCTGAGTGATATGACATGGACTTCCTGTGTTGGATCTTGTATTGCTCCATTACACCCTGTACCAGATTAGAAATAAACTGCGGACCATTGTCAGAAACAATTTCTCTAGGCACACCAAATCTAGTAAAGATTTCAGTAAAAAGAAAATCAACAACAACGTTTTCTGTTGCAAAAGAAACGGCTTTAGCTTCTACCCATTTTGTAATGAAATCTTTACAAACCAAAATATGATTTTTACTTAATGATGTTGGATTTATTGGCCTTATAAAATCAATAGCCCATTTTTCAAATGACTCAATCATAACTTGAGGGCATAAAGGCATTTCGTTGGTCTGATTGGGCTGGCCCATTCACTGACAGCTATCACAACACTTGACATATTGTTTGGCATCCTTAAACAAGGAAGGCCAAAATTAACCACCGTGCAATGCTTTATATGCCATCCACTTATCAGCGAAGTGGCCTCAACAAGGTTCATCATGAGCAGATTTCAAAATGTCAAACACCTCCTCCTCTCCTACAAATCTACGGATAATTAGATCTGGGTCGGTGTAAAAGAGATCTCCTTGAATCCAGGAATATGCAACACTTTTCTGAATAATATTCCACTTTTCACGGGTGGACAAGTGGGGTGGTGTTTTCCTAGTAACCAAGTAATTAGCAATGTCAGCAAACCATGGAGAATCTGTTGACATAGAAAAGAGATGTTCATCTAGAAAATCATCATTAACAGGAGTTGTTTCACCAGGATTATCTAATCTAGAAAGAAAATCTGCTACAACATTAGATTTTCTTCGTCTATCAACAATAGTAATATTAAACTCCTGCAACAATAGTAACCACCTAGTCACTCTACCACTAGTTAAAGGTTTGTTCATCAAATATTTAACTGCGGAATGACCAGTATGTACAAACACTTCATATCTTGTAATATAGTGTCTGAACATATTAATTGCAAAAGTCACAGCTAAAAACTCTTACTCTGTAACTGTATAGTTTAATTCAGCAGAAGACAAATTTTTACTAATATAATAAATAACATAGGATTGCTTATTTTCCTCTTGTCCTAGAGCTTCAACAATAGCCAAATATAAAGCATCAGAGGAAATATGGAAAGGAAGAGACCAGTTAGGACCTATCAGAACTGGTGACTGTACTAACTTTTCCTTTAATGTTTCAAAAGACCGTTGGCAAGCTGTAGTCCAAGAAAATTCACTATCCTTAGCTAGAAGTCTAAAAAGAGGAGCAGCTATCTTAGAGAAATTTTCAATGAATATTCTATAGTAACCAGCATGTCCTAAAAAACCTCTTACCTCCCTTTGAGTTTTGGGTGTAGGAAGATGCAGAATGATTTCAATCTTTGCTGGATCAACCTGGATACCTTTACTGGAAATCAAATGGCCAAGTACCACCCTTGCTTTGCACATAAATTTGCATTTCTTGTCACTCAAAGCGAGATGGGCTTCCTCACACCAAAGAAGTACTTTTTCCAAATTTTCAAGAGCTTCCTAAAAAGAATCACCAAACATAGAAAAGTCATCCATATAAATTTCCACAAATTCTAGATCAGCAAAAATAGCCAAGACTGCCCTTTGAAAGGTAGCTGGGGCATTACATAAACCAAAGGGAAGCACTCTATAAGAAAATGTACCCCATGGACATGTAAAAGTAGTTTTATCTTGATCTTCGGGTGCAATCTGTATCTGGTTATAACCACTAAAGCCATCCAAAAAAGAAAAGTATTTCTTTCCTACAAGGGTATCAAGCACCTAGTCAATGAATGGGAGAGGGAAATAATCTTTGAGAGTGGCTTTGTTTAATTCTCGATAATCAATACAAATATGCCATCTTCCATCCTTCTTAGGTACTAGAACTAATGGAGAGACCCACTGACTATCGGAAATAGGATAGATAAAACCGACATCCAAGAGTTTCTATACTTCTTCTTTCACAATATCTCTTAGAGCTGGATTCATTTGCCTTTGGGGTTTTCGGACAGGTCGGGCTCCTTCCTGAATATAGATATGATGTGTGTAGGTTTCAGGAGGGATACCCTTCATATCTTCATAACCCCATGCAAAGGCACTAAGATGGTTTCACAACAAATTCACAAGCTGCTCTTGCTGAGATGAGTCCAAATTTGAACTAATATACAAGGATTTACTAGGGATAATCTCAACAAGAGTAGTATCAGGCTCAGGAGTATTCAAGGGAGTGGTCAAATGTAGTGGTGCAGAAGAATGAGGATCATGATCTTCTTGAAAATCTAGGCTGAAAATTTGGCTCAAGGGCTCAAAATTATGCATAGTGTCTAGATTATTTAGGAGTCTTAAATCTCATCTTCTTGTGAGGACCCAGTATAATGATGGATAAGGGAGATGGGCTAAGTATCGTCATTTCTACATTAATCCAACCACAAAGTATCTCGAAGGTCCTGAATGGATCTGGCACGGGGATATAGGGTAAATTTCTTCCTAGAGTCTCCATGTGAAATATACATATCACTTAAACGACATCCAATATATGTGTCGACGGTAGCAAGCCATGATCAACCCAAGATCAAAGGGCGTCCTCCTAATGGGTTCTTTGGCTAAAGCACAATGAAATCAATAGGATATTCCCAAGAATATAATGTAATGATCACATCATCCAATACTCTTTCTGGCTTAATTTCATATCTATCTGCTAATTCAAGCATAGTGGGAGTAGGCGAAGGTGGGTTAACTGAAGTTGATCCATGGTTTGCTTGGTCATGACATTAATCGCTGCCCCTAGGTCTATAAGAACATTAGAGACAAGGACATTACCAATCTGAACTGAGACAACAGGGTTTCCAGGATCAGTATATTTTTCCATAGATACACATCCTGTCATTAACTCTGCTTCCCTACCAACAAATTGAATGGTTTGGGGTTCCAATTTATTCCTCCCAGGTTTCTTGTGACAGAGTTACTTAATAATCTTAGTGAAAGTAGGGATCTCTTTGATGGCTTGAAGCAAAGGTATATTAATGAAAAGATTCTAAAACTCTGATGCCAAGCTAGTCTTAGAAATAGGCTCACTTCTTTCCATAACTAGCCTCTCTAGGAAGGGAGGTTGGCTGGAAGAAGGTGGTAAGGATCCAGAGGATGAGGGTTATTTGGTGGTTGCTTTCAGAGAATGGTTAGGAGTTTCCTCTTCTCCTTTCTCTTCAACAATCACCGTGGGTTGGTTCTGATTTTTTGCTGTTACAGTCCTTCCCAATCTTAATGATATATCATGAAACCCAACTGGAATAGATTGGTACTCAAATGATAAAGGTGGGTTTGTTACATAAATCATTTACACTGCTTTGTTATTGTTAGGATTAGGCAAAGGTTGAGCAGGCAATTGAGGAGGTCAAACGGGTGGAGGTAAAGGCAATGGTGGATTAGAATGACTCAGAAGTTATGGCATTGAATTTTTTGTATGAGGATATGACTACATATGTGGCTGGTAGGAATATGGGGAATGAGTTGACCCTCTCCAACCTGGCTGCCATGGTTGAGAAGGTTGTCCATGCTGATATTGATTTCCATACTACCACTGCTGATTAGTGTTAGGATAAGAATATGCATGTGAATTATAACCAAAATAGTGTGGAGAAAATTTAGGAGCCATGCCTGCACCTACTTGAGGTCAATTTCTTCTTGCTTCCATAGCATTCAAGTATTCGGCTTCATCCTGTCCTCCTATGAATACAGCTTTAAGTCCTGGTATGGAGGGACATTTTTCAGTGATATGGTCTTCTACACAAATAGCACACTTATTAGTTTCTTTTAAATTAAGAGGACACTCTTTAGGCGGATGCTTATCTCTAAATTTAGGATAGAAAATACATAGTGACTCTTGTTCTTTTATGAGTTTTTGCTGAAATTTTAAAGGGTCCAACTGTTTAGAAACAGCATTCATTATATCAATTTTCATATTTTCCATTTTATTTTCTAGTCCAATAACCATAGCATCGGTATATTCAGTTTTTCTATTTCTATTTCGAGTTCCTCTACCAGATCTATATTGATTTCTTGAAAATTTCTTGCATAATTCACAAATTTGATCAAAAGTTTGCTGAGAGATGTCACCTTGTCCTAGTAGGTTTAGATTATTTCTAGCATTATCAGTAAGTCCTCTTAAGAACAAGGTTCTAATAGTGCTCGAATCAAGCTTAAGTTTCGACCTTTGTAGAATATACATAAATCTTTCTAAGTAATATTCAAGAGTTTCATCATCATCTTGTATGATCGTAAAAATTTCATCCTGCATGTCCCAAGTTTTGCAATATTCTTGATATTTAGACAAAAACACTCTCTTCATCTGTTCCCAAGAGGTTATAGAGTTTCCTCTTAGCCCCATGAACCAGTGCAAGGGTGAGTCCTTGAGGGTAGCAGGAAATAATCTTAACTTCTGAGCATCAGTTGAATAATCATAACTTCTACACAAAATATCATACTTGAAGAGAAAAGAGTCAAGGTCTTCATGAAATTTACGATGGATATGGGGGAGAGCTGATGGTGGAATATTCTTCATCTCCGCCACAGTATCAGGATCCACAATTAGAAACACAAAAGTGTATTGTTCTTCACTTACCTGATCTTGGTTTTCACCAGACCCTTCCACATAAATTTCATGATCTACCATTATCTCTTTCTTACTCTCAACAGGCTGAACCACACCTAAGTTGTTGTCACCAGAATCCAGGTGGATTGTTCCTGCGTGATGGGTTTGATTGGACTTCCTACTCACAGAAGGAGACTCAATATGAGAAATGTTTTCAAAATTCTTTTGGCCCTTAGTGGGCTTTGAACCCTTACCTTTCCTAGGCATTCATTTCAAAGAAAGAAAAACAACAAGTAATTTCTAATAAAAATATGTTGTCATAAATCAATTAACACCAGTAAAATTCCTTCAAAAGAAAAATCTTTCCCAAACAATGCTGAAAGAGAAAAAAATTACCTCTATTGTACAATCAAAAAATTCTTACCAAATCAAATCGCCTCCTCAGAAATGGCACCAAAATGTTGGGTGCGGGAATTACACTTAAGTAAAACTCCTCAACACTTACATTGTCAACCCAGAGGATTCGTAAACTTAGAGATGAAGCATAGGCAATGCCAGAGATGGTATGAATATTTCTAATAGCAACTCCTACTTTCTTTAAAGGAAAAATTGCAGAATAAAACTATAGAGGAAAATGGCAACTCGAACTATCCAAAGAATCCAAGGCTAGAACAAGAAGAATGGTGCTTGCAAAAGAGATTCAGAAAAAGGAGGCAATTACTCTAGCTTATTATTGATTAACTACTGAGAATGGTTTTCTTTAGCAAAGACACCTTAGTAGTCTTCAACATATGGGCCCTTCAAACCTACTTATGTAAATATGTCCTTCTTGTAGGAACTGATCTTGCACTAATGCATTCTTCTTGCACTAGTGCAGGAACAACAATTTATGCAGAAGGTGTGAAGTAATGTCTTGTACTAAAAGTGCTTTTCTTCGTGCAAGGGCTTTGAACTTTCCAAAGTCCAAAGCACTTAGATATAGTACCAAGAAACTAGTTCTTGTACCCAATTAGAGCTTCTTACACTTTAACTTTTTAATTCTTGAAACCAATGCTTAATTATTGCAAGTGTTATGAAACCAGATTGCATATCAAAAAGATGAATATCTGCAGAAGTGAAGAAACAATCTTTTTCAATTTATCCTGTTGTGAAATGTTAACGAAAGCAAGAAAGTTGTTAGAAGTAAACTAAAGAGGCTTACTGCATCACACTATCTAGCACTGGTGCAGGAACAATTCTCCTGCTTGGACCAGGCGGAAACCAACCCAAACATGTAGAAAGTGAATAGCACACCAACGTGCACTAGTGCAGGTAATTTCTCCTGCTCAAACCAGGCAGGGAGAACCAAACCAATCGTGCAGAAAGTGAATAGCACACCAACGTGCACTGGTGCAGGTAATTTCTCCTGCTCGAACCAGGTGGGAAAAACCAACTCAAAATTAGATGCAGAAAAGGAAATTTAACTACTTCAAGCTACAAATCTGCTTTCACTCAGATAGGAATTTAAATGCTGTAAAGTAAATCACACTTGGCAGTTCAAAAACATAAATTACAAGATCAGAAAAGAGGGAAAACGTGTTGGGTTGGTTGGGCCCTAGCCAACCAGCGCGTTTCCCTTTCAAATGGAAACACTACTCAGTACTGAATCGATTCATCAACTATTAAACATAAAGAATAAAATTCATGAAGCGTAAGGCAGAGCTCTTCTTATTAAATAATTAAAGCAAGTACATGCGTGATTACATATCCAACCCAGATTTGCGCGATAACAAATGACAGACCTGTTACCACCTTCCTGGTTCTACTCTTTGTTCTATACAATTTTATCAACCATTTTGTATTTCGTCCTATTTACATTTCTTCTTATATAGATCCTTGGTTGAAGGCCAAAAGGATCATTTAACTCGTTACATAGCCGATTGTAGAATAAGCTCTCGGCCTCCACAATTAGACATTTTAACAAAATAGGTCATGGCTATCTCCAGATGTTCGTTCCACCTAAGTCCGATCTGAGCTACTCCAGATTGACTTGTTGTTATAATTGGGACTCGGTTGCCTTCAGATATGTTCTGTTATTCATGGCTAAGGCGGTGCAAAATTGGGCGGCAATCTAAGAGATCTGGATTTGTTGCCAAGATTCGCGATGCTGGCATTGGTGCGAGATTTGATCTACACTTAAAATCAGCGGTCAAGGTGAGCATTTAACTATTAAATAACATAGGAGGTAACAATAAGTTACAAAATTAATTCTAAGCAGGAAATCACGTAGTAAATAGTTAATAAATGCTAAGTTAAATTAAAAAATGTAAAATATGAAGTTAATGCAAAATGTGTCATCATTCTCGCACTAGTGCAAGATGAGGGTGCATAATATAATTAAAACAGGGGTAAATGGTTATGATTTGGGAAGGGAAAAATGGTCAAAAAGGATGCAAATTAGGGAACTAACACAATCCTCATAATTTCTCTAAATAATTTATTTAAATATAATTTAACCAATAATAAATGGTTTCCTAAGAAACCAACACAATGACCAATGAGACTACCTAATCTTTCCTTGACACAACAATATGAAATCTCCTTCAAATGCTATGATATACCTAATTTTTCATAAGCCAAAGAGAAGATATATTGTCAAATTACCACAAGAAAATTTTCACAATTTTAAGCATTTCAAAACAAATTAAATCTAGATCAATCAAGAACATAAAAATAAATAAATACAATACTAGGGTATAATTACCTAATTCACACTTGACCAAGAAAATGAAGGGAATAGTCCCAATTGCAAGCTAATGTGAAACATAACTGCAAAAAACATTATGCAGTTCATTGGAAAAACAATGTAACATTTTATTAAGCTTACTACAACTACATAAAATGTAGTCTTCCTTTTCATAAAAGACAAAGGAGACAAATGTCAACAATATATTAACGTATTAATAGATACATACTAACAGATTTTGTAGTCTCTAAATGTTAACAGGTTATATTAAAATGACTCTCCTATCTTCAACAATCAAACTTTACTACAAACTAGCATAACATGGGACTTTAGGGGTAATACTAGTTTTAGTAATAAATTTAATAGTTCTTTTAATTAAATAATGAGTGAACTAGATAGTTTCCTTAGTTATGCAATATAAGGGTAGCAACACATAAGTGGTCAAGGCCAATGTATTGAACCATGCAGAGGGCCTAGTTCATAATTCTATAGAGATGCCCATTACTTAACATTTATACTGAAAGCCACTTAAAATTTTGTCTCAGATGTAGTAAAATTATCACTACTCTTCACAATATATGTAGGCAAGTCTGGAAATATAAAAATGGCGTTCCAATAGGATTTAACCTTGTTGAGTGTAGAAATTCCTTGTAGGTTGAAACTGCAAATTGTAATATTAAAAAACTTGACTTGAATCTACTCCACTCATCAGGGGAAACAATAAATTATCGATGAAATCACGAAGCATATAAGAGAAATAATTCAATCACACATAACATAATGATTTCATGGGGAAAGCCAAAACTAAAACCCCTGCTATCTGTATATTACATTAATCAGAAAATATGAGAATATTACAATGATTTTCTCAAGCATGAGCAACCTCTGCACTATCTCCATCTATCTCATTTCTTCCTAGACAAACTCATGCCAATACTTAGTCAATTTCTTGCTTTCCCAAGTACCTATTTCCTTGCTTTTTTCCAAAAGGAATTAGCTCCTATTTAATAGGGAAATTCCTCAATTATGAATTACACAGTCATCATAGGGCTTCCTCTGATTGCATGCACCATCGATTTAATTTAGATGATTTTATAACTGATAATACACTGTCCCTAAACTCCAATCCCAAATGGGTCTTTCTATGATCTGACATGCATGAGTTAATTATGAGTGAATATCTATTTATTGGTTGATCACTGCAAGAAACACCACACTGCACTTCAGGAAACACCCCACTATACTTTAGGAAGCACCACACTACACTTTAGGCAACACCACACTCGACTGTAGGAAGCACCACACTACTAGACCTCCCACTAATTCCTCCATTAGTTGGAACTAGTTTAATTGGATTTAACTCAGTTAGATTGAATTAATTAATCACAACTCAAAACAAAATCAACTAGTGTTCCTAATTGTAGGATACACTCTAAATGAATCTAGTTAGACCCTAAACTTGAATAAATTGAGCCAACTAAGTCAAATTAACTTAGTTAACTGTTACAAGTTGTCATGAGATGTGGAATTACAATTTTCTTCCCAATTTAATACAAGGACAAAATTAAATTAAGATTTTCTTGTTGCATTTTAAACACTCCTCTCAACAGGAAAGGCATTATCTTCTACCCTAATCTTGACTTTGTGAAACTCAAATTTTCATCTTCATAACACCTTTGTCAAAATATCTGCATCATGTTCCTATGTAGGAATGTACCCCAACAACATGATTCTCCTTTGCACACAATCTCATAGATGGTGATGCTGGATGTCGACATGCTTGGACCAATCATGAAAAATAGGATTCTCAGAGAGTTTGATACAACTCTAATTATCACAGTAAATCACTATAGGATCCATCTTCTAACCAAATAACCCAACAAGGATCTTCCTCATTCAAATAGCCTCACAAGTTGCTTGACTAGAAACCATGTACTCTACTTCTGTTGAAATGAGTGGACCTAATATTTTCTTCCTTTTGTACCAAGAAACTGTTGCTAACCCAAAACTGAAGATTCCCCCTGATGTGCTCTTCATGTCAAATGGAATCCTAAGCTAATTTTCATTCGTAAAGCCTTGAAGTTGCACTCCCTCAATCCATTTTTACCAAAGACTAAACTGAGTGGTCCCTTTGAGGTTTCTAAACACATGTTTACATGCTTTCCAATAGAGTTTGGTTAGCTTGACCATTTCTTGACTAATTTGGTTAATTGAAAAACATATTTTCGGTCGTCTGTTCATGAAATACATAAGTGAACCCATAAGTTGTTTATAAATAGTAGCCTCCACTACTTCACCTGAAGTAGCATCTTCGTTCTTCCAATTAGCTGCTAGAGGAGTCTCCATTAGTTTGTTGCTCCCGATGTGGAACTTCTTCAGTATCTCATTGGCATACTTTCCCTGAGAGACAAATAATTCCCCATCTCCTTATCATACTTCCATACAAAGAAATTATTGCATGAGCCCCAAGTCCTTCATCTTGAATTCTCTTGCAAGATCCTCGTTGAATATTTTATCAGTTTCTCATCACCTGTTAGAATCAAATCATTGAAATATTTGCACCTCTTGTGCTGCCTCAAGTTCTAGATGATATGCCTGCAGATTATCAAAGCAAAATCCCTTTGTTTGATGGTGCCCCTCACAGCATTATCGCTCAACAACATGTGGACAGAATGGCAGATTTCTATGACCTTCATGAGATCAATGCAGAAAATGTAGCAATGAGACTCTTTGTTTAGACATTTGCAAGTGAAGTTAGGAAATGGTTCAGAGGTTTGCCAGTTGCACGTATCACCACCTTGGCTGAACTGCAAAGAAAATTTTTAGACCGCTGGGAAGTGAAAAAGAATCCTCTTCAAATTCTTGCTGAGTATGAGCAGATCAAACAAAATGCTGGTGAGTCGGTCCAAGACTACTGCATTAGATTCAATTCCGTTTATAATGAAATTCTTGATCATCTAAGGCCACCTGTGGGACTAGCCATGATGAAATTTCCGGATGGTTTTGATGCTGACATGGCTTATCAACTGAGAGAGAGAGAGCTGGCCACAATGGAAGACATGCAAAAAATCGCGGTCAACATTGAAGCAAATCTGCCGTCCAAAAGAGCTAGAGAGAAAGCAGAAAAGAAGGTCACAGTCAAGGAAGACTCTTCCTCGATGGATCAATTACTCAAGAAGGTAGAGACGATGCTTGAAAGGGTGAAACTCGACAAACCTGAGCCACAAGTTAGAAATCCTAACTTCCGTGGCCAGCAGCAGCCATAATATAGGATAAGGCAGAGAGATCAACGAGCCCAAGATCAAACAGCACAGCAGCCAGTACAGACACCTCTTCAGAAAAATTTTGTGAATGGATCGAAATCTAATGAGGAAGGGAAAGTAATAGGGGAAGAGAATCACTTCTTTACTCTGGATGATCTGCCTACTTATATCACCGAAGAGGAGGAGTATGTAGAAAGTTCAGCTGCACACAAAGATGCAGATTTCATTCTAGCAAGTGACAGTTTTAGAAGAAGAATCAGAGGAGTATCAAAGGGGCTATATGAATGCTCTATCCACTCAGCAGCGGCAATATTCACTTAGAAACAGAGATGTGCCGGTTAACCCAATTCAGAAGAGGAAGGAAGTTTCGACATCAAAGAATGATTCGTCAGTTGCACAAAAGAAAGGCAAAGAGGCACTTGGACCTGACAGCAACAATTCACCATCAGCAGAAAAATCAAATCAGCAAATTGTATCGAGAGAAAAGGAAAAGAAAGAAGCCTCGGTCAAAGAGGTAGAAAATACTTCCGCTTTTAGTTTAGAAAATGAAATTTCTAAATTGAAGGTATCCATTCCCTTGATTGAAATAATGAAGAATATAAGTTATAGAGGGCAAGTTTCTAAAATTTTGAACTGTGATCCAATGTCTGATATGGTGAATGTTGAAGATGATCAACCCGAAATGATCTTTGGACCAGCGTTGAATGGTGAGTCTCCAGACAATGATGTGCCACCTTTTTATATTAGTTTAATATTGCATGATTTTGTGTTACACAATGCCATGTTCGATTCCGGAGCTTCTCACAATCTCATGCCCAAGGCTATCATGGATAAGTTGGGTTTGGACGTCACCCAAAAATACCATGATCTCTATTCATTTGATTCCAGCAGAGTAAGATGTATCGGGCTCATCAAAGACTTGGTTGTAAGTCTGGATCAAATCCCAGTGAAGAATGTTTTGATGGATATTGTGGTAGTGGATATTCCTCCCAGGTTCGGTATGCTTCTTTCCAGGTCTTGGGCAGAAAAATTAAAAGGGACACTACAACTAGATTTCTCCTATGCAACAATTCTGGTGTTTGGCCAGACGAGAAAACTGTATCGGGAACAAAAAATGAAATACATGATTATAAGCAAGGAGAAACCCATTAATCATCCAATTAATTATGTACATACAGATCTAGAGTATTTTGTTTTGTATTCAAATAGTTTTAATGATGTAGATAGTCAATTAGTTGAAGCAGAAAGCATTCCGGAAATAGTAGAAAATTTCAGAGAAGTTTTGAAGAAAGAAGGACGAGAACAACGAAACACCATCGAGAAATCAGCTGAAGATAATGGACAGCAAGTAGGAAAAACAGAGCTAGCAGAATTTCGACACTTGGAAGAAGAGGAAGAAGGTTTGTGGACCATGGATTTCGATGGTGCAGTGGGAAATGATGGTGCTAGAATTGGTATTTGGGTACGCAGTCCTTTCTCCGCCTCGAACAAGGTGCCTGGTAATGTGCGGGTATGCTCTTACAAATTAGCTTTCAATTGTTCAAACAATGAAGCTGAGTATGAAGCTCTGATTGCTGGCTTAAAGATTCTAAGAAAGCTGAATTCTTAGAGGATTGCAGTATATGGCGACTCCGAGTTGGTGATTAAGCAGGTCAGAGGCGAATATCAAGCAAAGCATCCTCGAATGCAGGCTTACCGAAATGTAGTCCTAGACATCCTGAAATTATTTTCAGAATATACATTGGCATGTGTACCTCGTGGTCAAAACAGCATTGCTGATGCTCTTACAAAGGTAGCCAATAGTTTGAAGATTCCAATGAACTCCAGTAATAAATTCGAAATCCATGTCAAGCATCGTCTGACTGTTCCTGACAATCAGAGGTATTGGCAAGTCTTCCAAGATGATGAGGAGATTGATGATTTTCTGCAAAACAAAGGTAAGTTCAAAGAGACCTCAATTGATGAATAAAATGATGATGGCAAAGATGAGGTGCAGATAAATCAAATGGACGTATTGCAGCTGAAGGACAACATCATCCCTAAAGGCTTGATACCTTTAGAATAACTTTTTGATCAAGATGATGTAGCCCGCAAACCAACATTGCAACCAACGGAGAAGGGTGTTGAAGAGGTCAATATCGGAACAACTGCTAATCCTGAAATGGTAAAACTATCTAAAGCATTGCCACAAAGGATGAAAGCCAAATATATCAGTTTGCTGTCTTCATTTGCTGACGTGTTTGCTTGGGATTATTTTGACTTGAAGACATACGATACTAATATCATTCAGCACACTATACCCATTAAGCCTAATCAGAAACCTTTTAGACAGAAGTTGAGAAGACTAAATCCAAAACTGCTACCATCAATCGAAAAGGAGATAAACAGGCTGTACAAATCAGGAATCATCGTTCCCATCAGATTTTCAGATTGGATCTCCAATTTGGTGCCCGTGCGGAAGAAGATAGGTGAGATTCGCTTGTGCATCGATTTTATCCTCAATAAAGTTTCATTGAAAGATAACTACTCACTACCCAAAATGGATCATATACTTCAGCGAGTAGTTGGAGCATCTCGTATGTCACTACTTGATGGTTATTTTGGATATAACCAAATTTCAGTCCATGAAAATGACTGAGACAAGACAGCGTTCACTACTCCATGGGGAACTTTTCATTATGCTAAAATGCCTTTCGATTTGAAGAATGCAGGTGCCACCTTTCAGCGGGCAATGGACTTGGCTTTCGCAAATGAGAAGGATTTCTTTTTGGTTTTATACCTTGATGATCTGACGGTGTTTTCCAAATCTAATGAAGAACACATGTATCATCTGAAAACTGTTTTTCAAAAGTGCAGAAAATATGGTCTATCGCTGAATCCGAAAAAGATCTTGTTTTCCATGGAGGAGGGAAAACTACTTGGGCACATTATCTCAAAAGATGGCATTCATATCGATCCTGCACGTGTACAAGCTATTCAACAAATTGGTCTGCCCCGGAATAAGAAGGAGATTCAGTATTTCAATGGTAAAATGAAATTTTTACGCCACTTTGTACCTAATCTTGCTGAGCACCTAAGAGAGATCACAAACATGATTAAGAAGGACAGCCAAGTGAAGTGAATGGAAGAGGCTGTAAAATCCTTCAATTTAGTCAAATTGGCTCTTTCGTCAGCTCCACTTCTAATCAGCCTGGAATACACTCAGGATTTTATATTGTTTTCATTCGCTTCGGAGCATACCATGGCAACAGTGTTGATGCAGAAAAGAGATGATCACGAAAGACCAATTTCTTTCTTCAGCCGGACTATACGAGATGCAGCCTTAAAGTACAATATCATTGAGAAGCAAGATCTTGCACTTGTGAAAGCATTGAAATACTTTCGGGTATACATTCTGCATTCTCATATTTTGGCTTATGTTCCTAACGCTGCTGTCAAGGATATTTTAGTGCAGACCGATCCGAAAGGAAGACGAGGCAAGTGGATTGCAGCTTTGTTGGAATATGATGTGGAGATAAAGCCCACAAAGCTGGTTAAAGGACAGGGATTGGCAAACTTAATGGCCAAATCAAACTTGCACGCCTTAGACATAAATCTGATCGCCGCTATGTTCGATGAGAATGAGGAAGGTTCGTCAATTCAGGTATCTGAAATGTTTGCTCTTTCTCCGTGGTATTCAGACATCATATATGTGCTGCAAAATTTGTCACCACCACCTGGCATGACTAGAAACAAAGCTAGAACTCTCAAATTAAAGGCTGCCAAGTTTTGCATTCTAAATTCTGCACTTTATTGGAAAGATCCCAGTGGTGTTCTTTTGAATTGTTTGGTGGAAGAAGAAGCAAAGCAGGTCATGGAGGATTTCCACGAAGGGGATTGTGGTGGTCACCTTTTTTGGAAAACAACAGCAAATAAAGTTTTGAGAGCAGGATACTATTGGCCAACATTGTTTGCTGATGTATATAAGGTTGTCAAGAGCTGTCATAAATGCCAGATTTTTGAAGGAAGGCAGAAATTACAGCCTTTGCCGCTTAAGCCCATTGAGGTGAGTGCCCCTTTTCAACAATGGGGGTTGGATTTCATTGGTGAAATTCATCCCGCTTCTTCTGGTCAGCATCGATGGATTCTCACGACAATAGATTACTTCACAAAATGGATCTAAGCAATTCCCACCAGACAAGCTACAGATGCGGTAATTATTTCATTCCTCGAAAATAACATCTTGTCTCACTTTGGTTTCCCGAATAAGTTAATCACTGATAACGCAACAGCTTTCAAATCAAAAAGGATGGTAGAGTTTTGTCATAAATATCACATCATTTTTGGTCACTCAACTACCTATCATCCGCAAGGCAATGGATTGGCAGAGTCCTCTAACAAATCTTTGGTCAACATCATTAAGAAGCTGCTGGAAATCAACAAGAAGAGCTGGCATAAGAACCTGGTCAATGCACTTTGGGCAGATCGGGTCAGTCAGAAGAAATCCATTAGTATGTCCCCCTCTGAGCTTGTGTATGGAGTTGATGCCTTGTTTCCTACCTCTCTTGCAGCCTCGGTAGTCAAACTTCTTCAGGAAGCCAGCAGTGAAGATGATCCTATGTAGAGAAGATTGAATCAAATTATCCATTTGCAGCATAACTGGCAAGAAATTTTCCAAAACACATCCAAGTTGCAGGAGAAGGTTAAGAAATTTATGACAGAAAAGCAAAGGCAGACAAATTTCAGTTGGATGACGTAGTGCTGAAGTGGGATCAAGAAATGAGGAAAAGGGTAAGCACGGTAAATTCGAGAATCTCTGGAAAGGTCCCTTCAAGATTGCAGCATATCGGGGTCAGAATGCCTTTCTTCTGAAGGAAATGAACGGGGAAGATTGTCCAGGAGGGCCGATCAATGGTTGGCTGCTCAAGCGGTACCACTTCTAAGTTGTTTCTACTACCTCCATTGTCACTGTAAATACCATTTTATTTCAATTTTGGTTTGAGTTTGTCTAGTCAGTCTTTGAGTCATTTTAAGTCCATATTTGAGTCAGCCTGAGTCAAGTTTCAGTCAATAAATGAGTCAAGAGTTGCATGTCGTTTGTCGAAATGATGACTCCATAGCCCAATGGATGAAGGCACTGTTTGGTCTCCCAAAGATCTGTCGTTCTTGGCACCTCCAAGGAGCTACCATCCCCATTGGATCCAATGTTAGAGTCGGTCTTGTCAGTCCTCCGTCAGAGATCAAAACTCTTTCTGCATTTCATTTTTAGGTGTCTCGCTCCATTCACTCAGCTGCATTCCACTAGGGGCAATCCATAATCTGTCGGAAAGGTCATGTTAGTCATTTTCCCTCATGTCCGGCACCTGCTGGCTTAGGTATTTTCATCAATGTTCACTAAAGTCCATTACAGTCAATGTTTGATATTTTAATGGAAGAGAGTCATTTTCACTCATTAGGTCTAGGGATCAGATAAATTGGTCTTCAAAAAGTTCAATAAAGCCATGCAAGCCAGAGGGAGGCCCTTACAAAGTTATGATTCAGAGATTTTCATCGTCATGTTGAAAGATTACGAATGTTCTTCAAAACTCTGTTTTGAAGAAAAGTCAAACACTGTGTCATTTGTGATAATTTTCAAAAAAGTCTCCAGTTGATTTCTTCAGGTGCAGTCATGGTTTCCTTGGCTAAATGCCATGTCGTGCGACCCCTGCAAAAGTGCCAAAAAATTTCATCATTTTAGCTAAAAATTCAAAGGGAAAATTGAAATTCAGTGTTGCATTAAATCAGTGAAAAGTGTCAAAACAAAACATTAGCAAAATGGGTTTTGGAGAAGAAAAAATCAAACCCATGACTTCAAAGCCTTTATATACAAGTTTCCACAAGAAACAAAGTCATTGTGAACTCCAAGGAAGAGATAAACATTGCAAAGTGAGTGTGAGAGTGCAAGCATGCGTTTGGAGTGAGCTTGGAGTCATTTTCAGGAGCGCGACGCACACACAAAGGTGCGTGGCGCATAAAGAGTGACCCCGCAGTGTAAAGTTAACACGGGCATGACGCATATACCGAGTGTGGCGCACTGGGTTTGTTGCGCGGTGCACACCCACAGAGGCCTGAATTTGTGCCAAACTTGCAGCCAATTATTTTGAAACCCTTAAAATTGACAGGTAGGCTCTATATCTTGGCTTGCTCATCAAATTTTATGGAAGGTAGTGATGGTTCATGGCCGTTTAGGGTTGCAATAAAAATGCCTAAAACCTACCACTAGAAAACATCAAAGCCATTTTTGCTAGGGTTGTAAACTTGTGGTATTGATGCCAAGTCTCCTCTTTCAACTCTCATTTTTTCACTCCTTCCCTTCCCCCCTGTCCCATTTTTCCCTATTTTCCCTACCCTAAAACATTACTAAACCCATTTTCCCTATCCCTCCACTCATTGGTCAATGTAAACCCCAAAACCCTACCCTATAAAATCCCCAAACCCTCCTACATATCTCTAAACAAAATTTCCCCCCATAACCCCTATTCCCATCATATTATTCCCCTTCCTAACACTCCCTTTTTGCATTGTTCCCGTTGGTGGCAGAGTTCATAACAACACATAGTTTCACTACCATCATCAAAGGGCAGTCCAAGCACAGTCCATATACAGTAGTCATGGCATCTGAGCATTCATCGAAGTACGAGGTGGAAACTCAAAGTGATTCATCCTCAGAAGAATAGGCTTCCCGGAGACATCATAAAAGTGGAAAACATGTTAGGGATGATCCAACCACCCTCACAGAATTGCAGGCATGCCATCTTGCTATGTTATGTTTCCAGCATCTCTCATGTTTTGAGTTTTGTTAAAGAGTGGCTAATGTTCGAGTTCATCATGATTTGCCCCGTCTTTTTGTGCTTCACCTACATGGAGATCACTCTATCTTGGCCGATGTCACCTTCACACTGATGCCTGAAACTGTCTCATTAGCAACCGGCATACCGAATGTTGGAGAACCATGGCACAAGAAACAAAGGTTGATCAGCAACATTATGAGCCTTACATTAAGGCCACTTTCTTGAGGCAGCTCACAAGAGTCTTTCCATTCTGATATTTGAAAGATGAATATGCTCCACTCATGAAGTTGATCATGAAGTACTTCAGCTGTGAGGGGAGGTTCTCTCATCTATATGCCTATCACATCAGGTTGCTCATGCACTTTACCAGGGTACGGATGATGAACATCCCATATTTCATTTGCAAGAATGTAGAGAGGATGAACACCTTCATGCAACACAAGACCCCTCAGCAGCAACTTAACAGTGTTTATCATTTTTCTCTTATTAAGATTTTGGTGGATCATGAGCTGGGATTGCAGGGCATTACTTGGGATGATTTCATCTCCCGTGACCTCTTCAGCACTTCACAGGTATTATCAAAGGTTAAGCATGAGAGTGAACCTTCTCGTTGGTATGAGTGCCATGAGACTGCTAGTGTGCCGGTTTTCATCACATATCAGAAAGGCACCAGACGTTTGTTTGCAGTGGCAAAGCGAGTGTTATCTCCACTCGGGGTGGAAGGGGCCTCGCTTCCTCCATCAGCATCATAGGAACAGGAAAAAGGCAAGGATCCAATGTAGGATGAGGGGCCTTCAGGTGATCCATCAGGAGAACGAGAGACCAAATTCGTTCTCTTTCATGACGATGATACAGATACAGAACCGACAAGTGCACAACTTAAAGAGATCATCCAGGAGTAGCAAGCAGAGATTCAAGCCTTGTCCCTTGATTTGGAAAGAGACAAATGGAACATGAAATATCTGGAGTAGAGGAACAAACAACTGGAGGATTAGCAAGCGATCATGGAGCTACAAAACATTCGTGAGCATCGCCAAGCTGCACAAAGGAGAAGAGTTGAGCTCACGTCATTGGAGCAAGAGATTAATGAGGATCGGGAGGCCAATCTCGAGAGACTTAACATGCACTTGGAGAGGCTACTGGAAAAATCTAACAAGGACCATGCATTGCTAAGACACATGGCTTTCCAATACATGGCGCGAAACAAGGTGTGCAAGGCCCGAATCAGGAATTTGAAGGCGAAATTGAGGAAGGCAATCAAGAAGCAAAAGAGGAAAAGGGAGCTCGATCGACTTTAGATATTGGTCAAATCCTCTTTTTCCCAACACAACACTTGATAAGGAAGCTCCAACCCAAATTTCAAGAAATTTGGGGCATTTTTGGTGTTTTTGGAAATTTTTGTGCAAAAAACAGGGTTTTTCTCCCTGTGCGCCGCGCCACTAGCGTGGCGCTTAGGATTGGCAGATCCAAATCACAAACTGTTTGAATTTTTGGATTCAACATGAAAAATCATGACTGCTGGTGCATGGACAAGAAGTTTGGGCAAGTTTTGAGTCCCAAGGAGGTCAAAAATACCCAAAAAATGACCTCTCTGCCCCTATTTTGACACACAGGAAGCAGTCTTGGGAGAATGAAGTTTTGGAGGGAAAAATGAGCACCAAATTCAGAAATTAAACTTGGGTTGGAAATTAGATAGGCAAGGATTTCCAACAAGCACACTTGGGAACAATTTGGACTCCATCAGGTACCTCAAAATCACCTCCAAAGTGGCACGGCGCACAGGGACCCAAAGGCCAAAATCACTTCCGCTCCGCGACATATCGATTCGCAGCTTTCTCCAAGTGGGCCCACTCATTTACACTATATTTTTCTCGAAAAATAATGCAATGTTTAAAAATTATTTTCACTAAAGGTGGGCTCCTATCCAAGTGGCAAAGGAAGGCGAGCAGTCACCCAAGCCATTTGTCATTTCTATAACACTGCACCTGTAACTAATGGTTGGCTTTCCATTTCTAGTTTGTAATCATTTGAAAAACTCCCCAATTATGGGTCATTCTATTTCCCAATGACATAGTCTATTTATTGTATGCAACACTATTTGCAAAGGGTTGGCATTTCTGGGAACTGTGGGAGAGAAACTCAGTCACTCACTGTACATTTTGACAGAGAATTAATGAAAGATTGCAGCTCTGGCTCGTGAGATTCCTATGGTGTGAGTTTAGCAAATGTATCTTCTTTATGTTTCATATGTATTTCGTTATGTTTCATATTTTCGTTCACATTCATTTCCAGTGAAAGCTTTCTAAGTAAAAAAGGTAGAATTCAGTGCACTGCTCTGCCTTGGGATAGTTTTCATGTTCTATGTTTTCTTCTGTTGAAAAGGATTCATGTATTTATGCCCTTTTCACACTCTCAAACAATCTCTCCACCTCACATTTTTTCAACTCTAATTGGTAGACTTTCTGCCTGTCTTGCCTCATGAAATAACCTGCGTCTTTGAGTTAAATTCTCTTCTCATGTTGTTCCTTGGCCCCACACATCCCAGAAAACTCAGTTATTCTTCAAACATCTCCATCATATTTATTTACCTAGCCTAAAATCAGTATCCATTTTTTGAGTCATCTTAGACCCTATTGTTTATTTTCCTGAGTGTGACCCGAAGAGAACCCTCTCCTATTCTGGTAGGGCTAGCTACCAGACTGAGCATGATTTGTGGTTACCTTGAATTTTGCCTTCCTTCAACCTAAGGCAAATTTAGGTGCCAACATACTAAACACATCTGGAAGGTCCTCTTGCCTCCCATTCTCCAAATCCTCAATATGTCTCTATCGATGAACTCAACTCCTTTAGGTTTTTGAACTTGTCTCAACAAAAGTTTCCCTCTAACTACCTCCTTTTTCCTTCAATGTCTATAATAGTTAGGGTCTTCGATCAACTGTTCACAACTACGTTTGTGAACAGCTCTTTAGTATGCCCAATTTTTCCATATTGTTGCTCTAATATGATATATCTAGGGCTATGGAGGCTTCCCTTCTTCTCACTGGCTCAATCTTCTACAATTCAATCAACTACGGTTAGTTTGCTATCCGAATTAACTGCTATTTTAGTCCTTCAAAGTATGCACGTCCTTTGGCCCAATACACCTACTTCTACCAATATTTTTTTCCTTCAAAAGTATAGTACTTAGTGCTCTTCTTTGATAATTACCTAACAACCCTCAAACTGTACTTGGATTGCCATCAATTTTCCAAAACATAGTCAATTATTTTACTGATATAGGGCCCAAAACACCGTCATCATCTAGGGATCTTCAAATCTACCACCTAATAGTGATTCGAGTCCTCTCAAAATCACTATTATTTTGTATAAATTTCTTTTTTTTCCAATCTATGAACAAATCTGAACTAATCCTCTTATCATCCTTCTAACAATTTGTATATGATTGAACTAGGCTCACAAATCATCCACTAAGATTCCATTGACTAACTGTTTATAGGATGCTTCAGATATTTGTCAAAAACTCTATGGACAATCCACCAAAATCAACTCCTCTTCATGTAAATCTATTCCTCATATGGCACATTTCTTCTGCTCAATCTTCTACTTAGGTTCTACCCTCCTTTGTATCTGCTATCTTCACACATACTTATGCAAACCATCCTCTGGATTTGTTGTCTATATTGTAGAGATAAACCTCGCTCTAAGGGTCATAAATCCTCTTCTTCTACTATCAAAGCCTTAAGGGAATTCCTTATGGACTTAAAATGATAGGAAACCACCCTAAATAGGGCATTATACTTATGTTCTAATTGCTTTAGAGCAAACTCTATCCACCCATAGGAAAAACAACTCTTGCCTCCATAAGGGACTCGACCTAGTTCATATGGATCCATAGATGGAAATTTATTTGACTAAATGTTGACCTGAACTTTAGATCTCTATGGACCTCAAACTATGATTACCTTAGTCAATATTACACATGTGACTACTTCTATTCTGGCCCTAAATTCTAGTGCAGGCCCTCCTCCATATGTGTTGGTCTTTATCATAGAACTTCTACTAACCACCATAAGGCAAGGTCTCAACCCTCTCTGCTATTTCATAATTTGATGTGGCCTTCACATAGAAAAACCATTGAAATCACATGCCCAAATTCTCATGAACTTCCTCTCTTAAGATCGATCTACCAAAATGAAACCAACAATATGCCATCCTACTTCGTAGCTCGAACCCATTAAGGTATGTGACATTTTTTGAACCCTCACATGATGATCTTGCTCTTGGTGGATGATCATGGCCTCCCTTTAGAAACCCTTATGAAACCCTCTAACTCGACCTACTTTAGAACTACATCTCTCCTCGCCTCCTTAATCAAATGAGTTCCTTCTCACTTTATGTTCTTGCCTTCATACTAAGGCCACCTTAAATATATTTTCCTAGCTAGGCCTCTTAGGAACCCTCTAGAACTTACGAGTTTTATCCACTTAGACCTTAGGAAATATTAATTTTCTTTTAGATTTTAAACACCATCTTGGTTCCAAAACCCCTTCACTTGGGTTATTTTCCCACAAATCCTTTTGTGACCAAACTCACAAACCCATCTCACTAGGCTTGTGGATTACCTCCCAAGCTACACAATTCAACAACATATTCTATTTGTAGTAACTGTAACTTGGTTAAGGTATTGTAGTCAAGCGAGGACTTGGTTGGGTTCCCAAGTTGGAAATTAAGTAAGGGTAGTTGTGAGGGCATGATAGTCAGGGAGGGTCATGGCATGCCAAAGAATGAAAAGGTGTGCTAACACATGCGAGACAATGTCAATGCATAATGAGGAGTGTTAGGGAGTGTTGAGGCATCACAAGGGAGAAATAGGTAAAAATGCATGGAAATGAACAAATACGAGTGTGTGCCAGGGAGTGTCAATGAATTCAATTGTTCCAAGGAAAAAGTGTGTTAGAAGAAGTTCATGATAGGATTTCAAAAGGAAAGCTTATGGTTGAAATAAGGGGCTCAACAAAGCAATTTTAGATAAGGGGAGACTTTGTGCTAGGCACAACATTGTTTTTCCTTTGTCTATCATTTTTATATGACATGTGGAACACTTTCGCTGAATGCTCATGTTTTAAACTATTTTAGACATTTTCATATTGTACATTGTTGTGTATAAGTTTTGGGGCACTCAACTTGTGTTAGCTTATATCTTGTGTCTCTTGTGCATCTTGTGGTTCTTGCAAACTCTCAGTTAATGCTTTACTGTTTATATGAACTAGACATACATGTGAAATATTTCCTATGTAAGCTATGTTGCTTAGTTGTTTTATGGACATGGCTAGATGTGATCCTTGTATTGGTAAGTTCTTAAGTGGGACAAGTTGATATTGGAGATGAGTGGCCTAAGATGAGTTATAGGAAATTCTTAGGGGAACAAGGCACAATCTACTTGTGGTAGGTGTAATTGGTCAAGTTGTTGGGGTCAAAGCAGGCCAATGTCACATGAACTGCAGTAGCTAAGGACTTGATTGGGTTCCCAAGTCGTGAAAAAATGTAAGGCTATTTGTGAGGGCATGAGTTCCAAGGCATACTAGGGAATCCTAACATGTTCTAGATAGTTAGAATGAATGCCAAATATGCTAATATGTGTCAAGTTCTAAGGCATGCCAAGATGTGCAAGGGTGTGACAATACATGCCAGGGACTGTCAAGGCAACAAAAGGGAGAAAAATGTTAAACTATAGGGAAATGAACACATAAGAGGGTTAATAAGTCATCAATTTACCTTTTCCAAGAGGGGAATGTTAGGCACACCAACACTAGGTGCCAATAGGTTCCTAGTGCCAAGTGTTAGTGCATTCTAAGTGTTAAATATCCCATTGTTACTTCTCATTTACTTTCCAATAATTGATCTCAAATAAATTTAATGTTAAACAATGCTAAAGCATACTGACGCATCTCAATGAATACTAGACATTCTAAGACTTGCCAAGTGCCAACACGTGCCAAGTTTCAATGTGTGTTAGGGAGCGATACAAATGTTATGAAGTGACAGGGCATGTCAAAGAGTGTTAAGGTGTGTTAGAGAGTGATAATTGTTATCGGGAAAACTAGTGTCCATTCAGAGCTGCTAGTCCCACTAAGACGGGTAGCTATCTTAGAAACAAACAAACTAAAGTCATTTTTGTTTTCCTTTATGAGAGATAGATGAGAAAGAAGCAAAGAGTACCAACCTCAGTCTTTTGCTTGGCTCCTTACTTGTTTCCTTTTCCCTTTGACAATAATTTGCCACTCCTTCCTTACTTGTCCCGCTTAAAAGAGAACCTGTAGAGTCAAAGCAGCATAATACCATCAAAGCATAGAGATTTATAACCATAAACAATATAGGATTAGATGTATATTAACCATACAAATTCATATATCAATACAAGATTCAGAGATATACAAGAATATGGAGGAAAACTCAAATAGCTTTATTGATAGAAGTAGTAGAAGAGAGGATTACAGCCCATTGGTCTGACCCAGTGCCATGCTCCCAGCATGAAAGCTCTCTTCACCTCATGAAAATCTTAGATCACCCAACAATACAATGTTGCACAGAGAAACCAATATCACTTCCTTACAAAATACAAGATTCCAGCCTCTGGATCTCTAGGATGAGAGATCCATATATAGATGTTTGTAGGGGGGTGAGTCAGCTTTTGGGATTTTGGTTAGTGTCATCTCTCTGATATTTCTTGGTTCCACTTGGAGATTTCATGATCTCTTACTCATCCTTGGGTGAATTCAGAGAGGTAAGTGTCAAATGAGCATTTTCTATAAGATTCTCAGGGTCTCCACCTAGCAAAGTGCTTCTTTCATTTTTCTACTTTCACTCATCGCACCCTATAGAAGGGCTTTCCAGTATGCATCACACTTTTTGCATGTGGCAGGTGAGATGCATTGCACCCTCAGCACTGAGCAGTCTGTATGGTCCAGTTTTGACCAGTTTTGAGTAGTTTTTCAGGGAGAACTTCTGGGAGATGATGTAATCAGCTGACCTTGCTCCTTTAGGGTATAGAACAACAATTTTAAGGACTTAGAAGCCCTTGGTTTATGGGCATATGTGATTGGGGTCAGTGCCCAAATAGGTCTATAACAGTTGGCCCCTAAAGCATGAGGTCGTAAATCTTTTTGATGTCGGGTGAAATGCTTTATCATGAGGATCCGAGGTTTTTCAAACTGGAAGGTGACCTGTAATAAGATACAATACAATACATTATCTTCATAATATTTTCATGATCTAGCTAAGGCGAGAATTCCCATGCCCAACTTTATAAATTCATTTTCATGTACATAGGACAGACAACCGTCTGTGTAGCAGACTGATGATTCTGGTAGAGCCATCATCCTTTGGTTTGGATGATTATCTGTGCAGAAATGATGTACATTTGATGTCTTTATTTTCCTAAATATATCGTAGCCCAGATGGATGAAACTAGATCTAGGGTCTTCAAAACTCATTCAATATTCGCCTGAAGTACAAGTCGGCCCATGTGAAAAGATGTTCTGGCGTCGAACATGGAAAGACATCGCCTGATTACCAGCCAATGATGTAAGCTATTAACAAGCGCGAGAGGAATCACTGATAATGATAATGACCCTCAGGGTGCTGCAGTACAATTCACGTGGTGTGAATACATGAGTCGATGTCGAACACCATGCAAAATCTTTCGGTCAAAGGCCATTAACGTAAACCTGTCACTGGAAGTGAGAAACTTGCCATTGAGGCATGCAAGATTCAAAGTACTGGAAGGGTTGTCCCTAAATCAACTTCTTGGATAATGAGCTGATGTTGACAAGAAGTGACCCGTCGTAGGAGGGCCTTAATTAATCCCACATCTACGACACAGAACAGAGCAAATGATTTTGTGGAGGTGAAAACGATCTGATGATACAAGGTTCAGGGTGGCGATCATGAAAGAATGAAGCGTGAAGGTATTGTAGCAGATGAGACACAAGCTGGGTTGGTGAATTCTCTGAGCGACTTCTCTTGAACATATCAGAGACACTGAAATGGATTGGTAGCGGTAACCCCAAAATTGGATGGTACGGTGGACCAATGGTGATATGATCGGTGAACGAAATAACCCAACCCAACTCAATCATGGTGATGGAGTGAAAGTGTCATGTTCAAGAGCGACCTGCTACCAATAAAGTTTCTTCAAGTTTTCTTCCCAATTTTCCCCAGTCATTTCTGACCAGTACCTCTTTATTTTTGTCAAGCTTGAGGAGGATAACAAATGATTGTTCTATAAATTTCCCTTCGGGCAAATCCGTCGCTATATTTTAACGAGCCTAGTGACAATGAGACTCGCTCTTGTCTGCATGGACAAGGTTGTCGCTATTGTTTTAACGAGTTTAACGACAAGGATAACTCGGTTCTTTTCAATTTTAGAGAGTCTGAAAAGAGACGGAAAGGAAACTTCAATGTTCCTTTTTCGTAATATAATCCCTTAAGTCCGAAAAAGTATAAAACAATACGAAAGGGATGACTTTTCGATAGTTTTAACGAGTTGAACAAGACAAGCGCTCAATCTTTTTGTGTAATAATCCCTCAGTGTTGTTGGGAAAAGTATCCAATACGGAATGACCCTATCCCACTCTAAGGGTGATAGTACCTCAGCAACAACTGAATGCAAATCTATTCAAGATTACTTCTTTATGGGATGAGAGAGAAAAGAGAAGGATGATCTACTAATCGTTATCTTGCGCTAATAGTCGATCCAATCCTCACTCCTTGCTGCTTGCTCCTAGCTCCTTGCTCTTTCACCGGCCCAACTACACAAAGATCCTGTAAAAGCACAAGAAAAGGAAACTACAAGAAGCATACATCCATAATCGATTTAGGGATTAGCATAAATCAAATATACAAGCATCAATTCATCATAGAGACACATGCATATAGAAGAACCTCAAATGCTTTATTAATAGAAGAAGCAAAGTTCTGAGAGAGTTACAACCATAATAGGCCCAATCTAGCAACACCTCCCAGCAGAAAGAAATCTCCTCTTCACCTCCTTCAAGCAAATCACCCAATAGCTCTATACTCAAACCAACAGCACTTCCTTACTTGCACAAAATTCCAGCCTCTATAGACCTCATGAGAGAGCTCTATATATAGAAGTTTTGGAGAAAGCATGAGTCAGCTTGAGACTGACATGAAGTTGACTAGTGTCCTCTCCTACTTCAGTTAATCTTCAGTTCTTGAGTCCACTTGGAGATTCTTGCTTCCACTTGGAGATCAAGACCCTCTTACTCATCACAAGGCGAATTCCTTGACCCAAGTGTCAGTTTGGAAGCTTCCTGGGCAGTTGACACCTTGCAGAATGACTGTGCCACTTGGCCAATCTCATCCAGTGCAGGTAGCCTTCATTAGTTTTGACATTCAGCGCAGGTACAGAGTGGAGCAGTTGACATTCAGCGCAGATGCTCAGTGGAGCAGCTGACATGATCCAGAAATAGCCTGTTTTTGAGTGTTTTTAGGTGGAGAACTGATTTTTAGTGCTGTGGTTTGCTGACCTTGTTCCTCTAATGGTAAGAACAACATGTTTAGGGACTTTGGATCCCTCATATTATTGACATTTCATGCTCCATGCTGTTAGGCACAAAAATGTCTATAACACTCAGGTCCAAAAAGATTAAAATCTAAAGGAGGGATAGCACTTCCGATCATTTTAATGAGCTGGAGAGGCCAATTGCTCAGCAATCTTTTCATATTTTACGAGTCAGATGAAAGGAGCTTAAAGGAGACTCGCTTTTTTAGGAACGAGTGATGTTTTTGGATAGCAGTTGGTTCCAGGTAATGTTTAGAACTTTTGCAATCATGACACTATAAAGAAGGTGGTTAATAGGATCACTCATCGCAATTGTTCCTCAAAAGGGGTAAACAATCAAATGGAGGCATATGATCGGCTGAAAAGAGTGGAGGTGATGGTAAGAACATGACCAGGCTCAAAGGCTGATAATAATGCCATCGCAATGGTTATTTACCATAGGTGGGTTCATTTTTTAATGAGCTTAAACTCTGGTGGAACATATGCTCATTGGTAGGTTTTTTTTAATGAGCTTGAACTTCACGTAAAACTACTCGTGCCAGTCATATAATAAGGATGTCTCATCAATAAGTTCATTTTTTAGGGAGCTTGCCCCATTCAAAACTTTGCTCCGGAGCCTTTTGCATGCAAGCTAGGAATGACCAACTACTGTCCTAGGGGTTAATTAACTACTGGGCTTAGGTAGGAAAACTCTTCCTTTACTTTGCCAGTGCCATTTGGCCCTTGCAAAGGTGAATGGTTGATCAAACCAATCACCTAACTTAAGTAGTCGAAGTCAAAAAAACCATGGGGTTAGATTTATGCTGGTCACTTTTCATTTGTGTACAAAAGGTTTGCATGCCCCCAGGTATAGCGAAGTAGAGTTTCCAGGTTACCCTTCAATTTGCAGACAAAACACTTGCTATGTCAGGAAAGGCATACCTTCTGATGGAGGTATATTATTCTAGTCTAATCCCATTTTCCTAAATGGATGAGTGTGTCAGACTAGTCATATATTCTCCACGGAAACCTACCCTATGCCTGAAGTTTTCTTGCCAAAGCAGACCAGGGCGCGTGCCTCCTGGGTTTCAGTCACAATCACCGAATTACTCACACTCATTAGGTGGACGGACTGGAGATTGATGAGACATTCCTTGCGTAAAAAGACCAGTTAGGGATGGCACTTGACTATTAGCTATGTGTGAATTGGGGAATGAAAGTTGGTCTACGAGCTGGACCACTCTGCCTTCATGCGAAACACACATCACTCGAAAGAGTGAGGAAACAATAGCTCCCATGCTATAAATGTAGTCACATCCAAGGAGTAGATTGTAGTCTAAAGGTCTTTGGACTACCATTACATTCAGATAAACGGTTTTCCTTCTCAAAGTTATAGGAAAATTTGGAAGGATCCCTAACGATCAACTAGTTCCTTTGTCGAAGCCTATTAGAATTTTCATCTCAAGCAGAAGCGATGGCGAACCAAGCGCTTTCCAAGCAGTTTAAGAAAGGATACTCACAGAAGCCCCTTCATATATGATAGTACCGACCATGACCATTCTGTAAGCTTGTACTATGATTCAGAATGGTACATTAGATGGTAGACGGGGTCTGCCTAGTAGATTCCAATCGAAGGAAATGACTAGGTTGCTTAGAGGTGGGACCGAATAAATGGTCGGATACATCTCTAACAAACTTCCTTCCTACAGTAAAGCAATAGGTAGATTTCCCCCATGTTCATCGGAGTCTGTGTTTACGAAAATAATTTGAATGGTGTTGTTCTCATTCTCTTTGGTGACTGTATCATCTGAAGGTAAACCTTCTGAAGGCAAGACTAGGTCGATTACCGTCTCGACCTGTTGACTTTGGTCTGGTGTGGACTCAGAGGGTTTATCTTCAATGGTAGATGCTTTGACCGACCACAAAGGTGTGTCAATTGGATTTTCAAATAGTGATGGACTCAGCAAGAGTTTATTGTATCCAGGAGGAAACCGTAGCAGTGAAGCAGGATGGTTATCCAAGACTCTTTTAGCTTCGTCTAGGAAGGGACAATGATGGTTGGCATGATTTCCTTCACACAGTCTACAAGGAAATTTATATCTTCCTTTCTGTCCATTGAATTCGTTTTCACTAGTTGACGGTGTACTCTCAACATGATCGTCAGAGGTTGACGACACCGGATTGTGCAAACGAAGAGACCAGTCCCTTAAGATCTGTGGGATGCAAGGACAATCTTTATGATAGTGGTCCCCTTTGCAGATGACACATGGAGATTTAGGTTTGGACGGTGCAGTGTGTGGTTTTTCGCTAGATGATGTATGGTTGCCCCTTTTTGTCATTGGCTCCTTCTTCTTCTTCTCCTTCCCTTTCTTCTTCTTCTTAGTTACTTGGTTTTTAGTTTTACTAGCTTCACCAAGCGAAGAGGAAGAAGGAGAGGGAGAAACAAACGAAGTAGAAGGTTGGGGGGTAACTTTAGTATCATCTGGTTACTGATTTGATTGCTCAGGAATCACGGTGGTTTGAATGACAGAGGTCAAGAAGATCCACACTGGCAGGCCAATTGTCAGTCCCGGAAGGGACAATGTGGCCATGTGAGGTGCACCAACATCTCCCCAAGAGGAAAAAGGACTAGGATTTCCCCCAAGGGGAAATCCTTGATTGGTGGACTCCATTTTCTCAACCTATGATCAACGAGGGAACAATGATGTTATTCTGATTAAAATTAATTTTATGATGCTTTGACAAAACTTTCTTTTTCAATTTTTAAGAGTCGAGAAAAAGCTAAAGATGACTCTAGTCGCCTTCGATTTTTAATGAGCCTGAAGTGACAAGTGCTCAAATGAACCTTTTCCTTTAAGGAGTCTGAAAAGGAATGTGTTAGCGCTTGGAATTCACCTAGGCTGAGATAGACAAACTCTCAAGGCTACATCAAACCATTTCACCTCGTAGCTAGCCCTACGAGGTATGAGAAGGCTCTCTCGGGTCAAATTTGATAGATCTCTCAATATGATTAGGCTGACCAATTAAGAATAAATATTTTAGGCTAGTAATTTGATAGGGGGGTTGATTTAATGATTTTTGGGGTTTTTGGTGGCAATTGGAAGGAGTGCAATTCAGGGTGCGGGGATTGAGCACAATTTTTGCAAGGGGTTCTTTGGGGCAAGGTAGGAACTTGTGCTGATGCCTTTGGCTTGGATGAGTGATCAGGGAAGAAAGAGAGGAGGTTAAAGAGGGAAAACAAGGACTTTGAATCCTCTTTAAATAGTGGAAAACATTAAAAGCTGAGCATGGCATGCATGAATTCAAACTTTATCACTTCATCTTGTTCAAATAGCAGCAAAGAAAGAGAGATGTAACACATAAAAAAACTTACAGTAACAATTAGAAGACACACCATCAACACAATGATCCACAAGAATCCACAATGAAATCTGCAAAACCCTGGCTTTCCTTTCCTTAAATTTCAGAAATAGATGTACAATACACAATAATGTTTCTCCCACAAGAGTCCAACCATGAAAATGAGAAGGAGAGAGCATAATATAGACCATATAACTCCTTTCCGCACCTCTAGGGGTCGAGCTCAGCTTCCTAGGGGCAGTTTGAACTAATTCTAAATTAAGCACTAGATAATAGGCAGTCCAACAACTTGCCTCTATTACTTAGCTAACTGATTCATGCATTAATTGTTCACTTTTTACATCAAGGAAGCTTCTAGAAGGGTAAAGAGAGATAAAATATATCAAAGTGCCATGAAAATATTACATTTATCCATCATCTACAAGTAAAAATGGTCAACCATAGTCAAAACAGTGTTTTTTGACAAAAAAGGCCAATTCTGGCAAAGCTGGCTCGAATGGTCGCGCCCCTTTGCAGCAACATTTGAGTGGGTTCCACTGGTCCAAATCAGGTGCAAGATGTCTCATTGGAAAGCTTGGTCTGTCTACTTTCCATCCCAAGTGGAATTTCTAAATTTGGAGTTGTTTTTCCCCCTCAAAAACCATTTCTCCCAAGGTCACTTTCTGCAACTCAAAAAGTGGGCAGAAAGTCATTTTTTTGATGTATTTTGAGCTTTTGGAGGCTCAAATCTCAAAATCAGGCTCCTCCCAAGTATTGGTAATTTTTCTCTTTGCATGCCCTTTCCAAAAATGCCAAGTTTTCAAAATTCCGAGCAGTCCTCCAAAATGGTCTCACCCGGGGTGAGACCATTCCACGGGAAAATCCTGTAATTTTACCAAAAATTTGCAAAATGCTCCAAAATTCTCAAAATTTTCAGATTTTGATGCTCGATCAAGGCTGATCAGTACCATGATGAGTGAGGGATGCCTCAGCCAAGATACGGAGTGGGTTTGTCCTTTTCTTCTTCTTCTGGGCCTCTGACAGCTTCCTTTGGAGAATTTTCATTTTAGCCTTGCAAACATGCAATCTTGCCCAATAGTGTGTTTTCATGTTGCGTAGCAGCTCTTTGTCACGATTTGCCTTCTCCAACAATCTCTCCAAGTGTGCATTCACACTGATAAGCATGGACTCCCGATCAGCAGGCAATGGGTCACCGGGCCTCCTACGGTTCAAAGTTCGATCATTGCGGATCCTCCATAGCTCATCAAGTTCTTTTTCTTCTTCTAATTGTTTGGTGCACTGTTCTAGATAAGTGATGGTCCATTGAGCCATTTGGAGCTTTTGCTGCAACACGAGGTTCTCCTCCTCTCTCTGCCTGATAATCTCATAAAAATCTGAAGGAGGAGAGCGGGCATCACGACCAATGAAATCATCATGTGTATCACCAGCTCTCTCATCCTCAATCATGGGCTGCTTGCCCTCCCGTACTGCCTCTGCTGATGAAGAATGCGAGGCCCCTTCCACCTGGTGTGGAGATAACACTCGCTGATCTGAAGAAGATGACGAGACCCCTTCCACCGGCTGCGGAGAAAGTACTCGTCGAGCTGCCGCAAATAAGGTCCTATGACCTCTTTGATATGTGACCCGAGGAGAAGAAGCCATGTGTCTAGGAATGCTAGTCTCGGGCTAATGTGATGGCCCTCCCTCCTCGTGAACTGCCTCCGGCCCTAGATGTGGCTGTGTGAAAAAATGTCGGGAGATGAAATCTGCCCAAGGAATGCCCTGCTGGCTCAGCTGATGGGAAACTACTAGCTAAATAAGACCATGATGGCATAGGCTCCGAAGCTGCTGTGCTGGGGTCTGTCTCCGAAAGATAGTGGCCATCCTCTGAGTGTCGTGAAATAAGTATGCTGAGATGTTCATCATCCTCACTCTGGTGAAATGCATCATCATGCGGATATGACAAGAAAATACTCGTGAGAATCTCCCCTCGCATGTGAGGTAGTGCATAATGAGTCTCATGATATCTATATACTCTGCTCGGAGGAACTTGATAGGAAAGTTCCTTGACAAGTTATGCACATAGGTAGACCTGACATATGGCTCATAGTATACTAGGTCCAGCCACTTGCGCTTCGGCCACACCTCACCCACATTGGGTATCCCGGTAGCCTCTGTGATAGCCTCTGGAGAAAATACAAAATTCACCCCTGCAAGGGTGACCTGCCTGTCATGGAGATGTAGGACAAACAACCGGGCCAACTCTCTGTGATGCTGAATGTGTGACAGCCTCTCACAAAACTGATAAAAAGCCATGTGCTGAAAACAAGATACTGCCAATGGGCAAGCCTGCAACTTCGTCAATGATGTGGGCTCTTCCCTCTTGTGGTGACCACCCTTGCCTCCCCTACGAGGTCTCCGCTGTGTCTCAATCTCAGTAGATGATGATCGGTCATCACCTTGCTCATTAGTCTCAATAGTTGACATGGTGTTATTGAGCAAGGTGGAATAAACAAGTCAAAATGACCGCTGCCCTGCCTGCAAAATGCTGTGAAGTATGCTGTTTTCAAGGGGAAACATCATGAGGGATATGTTAGGGGAGGGAATTTACATATAGGAAAGGGAAAAATATATATATAAGCAGGGAATTCTGAAGGAAAACATCACATAATGCTAAACATGTCATTCCATCTTTCAACATTTGCAAATCAATACTTTATTTAGGGAAACTGTGTTTTTTAAGCATCAAGGGAAAGGACAATGAACATCTTCATGATGAAGGGGAGGATGTCATGGGCATAGGGGGATAGGGTAGCATCACTTATGTACAAGTAACAGGCAGCTCATTTCATTTTGCTTTTGCATGTCCTTGAGGAGCATACTCTGTTTTTTATAACTTTTGGATTGGCCATTTGATGCTTTGGGAAACAGGGAGTTAGGGTATTTGATTGCAAGAGGAAGGGAGAGGGGATTTCTGTGATTATGTTACAATGGAAGGGATTGGTAACTTGGGAATTAGGGAAAAGAGAGGATATTAGGAATTAGGTTTAGGGGGACAACGAAACCCTTTTAATAATCACTGCCAACTAATTTTCGTAACAACAATTCATTTAGGACAGTGGCAGCTTCATCATGCTTTTACCATGGGGAATTAGGGTTTCACTGTGTGCTTTGATCATAGGGAGGGACATTCAATTTGCATAAGGAGTTTTGCATGAAGGGAAATGCAATTGAATTAGGGTTTTAATATAGGGAATAGATAGGGAAAAACAGAGTTCTAGGAAAGGGAGATGATACCATGTTACTGCAAACTCTAACCACAGCAAGACTGCTCTTTTTGGATAACTAGCAGCTGATACCTTTAATGAATTTTATCATAAATTTTACACAGCTTGTAACCTTTGACATCATACAGCAAGATGACATTTTTCTTTATTTTTTCTAAGGCTATGCAAATGGTAATTTTCACTGTTTTTACAATTTCTTGTGTGCATGCCTTGTCATCACTTTTCTTTTTGTTTTTTACAATGTTTTCCTTTTTACTTTGCTGTGTATACTAGTGTTTAGGTTTTGAGCATATAACATGGTAAAAAATTAGGGTTTGAAATGGTTTAGAAGGGGTTAGGGTTTCATAGGATTGGGGGTAGGGTTTGTGACTAGGGTTTCATAGGATTTAGGGGTAGGTTTGGTATGATTAATTTGCAAATGAGATTAACAAATATGACACATTAACATATGTAATTTAATCTTGGGAAAATGAATGGAGGGACTAAGGAAAAAGTTGCCTTGAAAAACAAACATACTACCTAACATTAGCATGCAAAAACATCAAGTCATTTAACCTATTCTATTAATTTCTTTCATGAAATTGTGACTATTACCTTCCTTTGAAACCATAACATCATCATACAACCCGTGGAGGAGGCATACCTTAAAAAATTTGAGTGAATTTGAGGGATATTTGGCGTTTGAGTGAGTTTTTAAGTGTGCAGACTGTTTGGTCGCGCACCTTCCCAGAATGGTCGCGCACCACTGTTTAGTCGCGCCCGTGTATTTTAACACAGCGCACTGCCCTCTGTTTGGTCGCGCACCACCCAGGTGGTCGCGCACCTCCCCAGAATGGTTGCGCACCACTCCAAGCCCTGAAACTGCAGAAACTTGCCACGAAATCACCTTGCTTGCTTTCTAGCACGAAATTTTGACTTTCATTTGCATAATAAGAGTGATTTGAGAGGGAAATTAGCTTTTATAGGGTCACTTTTAAAAAAATTTAACTTTAGAACCCACTTTCTAATGTTTTCAACTTGCTTTTCTTTTAAACACTGTTTAGAGTCTTTTTGTCCTGAAATGAGCTCTTTTGATGCGTTTGAATCCGTTCTTTTTGCAGGTTGACCGCCTGATGGACTGTAGTGAAGGAACCAGGGTTGTTGCCGGCACTTTTACAAATTTTTGAAAATTTCTTTATTTTTACAAATTCCTCATGGCCTTGGATTTAAAAACAGGGTTTTTAAATCCAAGGCATTAAATGACCTGTAGCTGATGAAAATAACATTGAAACAGATGTACATACCTCCTTCTGTCTTGCTGGGCACTCACTGGGTTTGGACTCATGACCTTGCAGTGATTTTTGACTTAAAACCCTAGACCTAAGACCATGGGACCTCAAGACAAAAACAAAAACAAGTATGACTCGATTTCATTGTGGTATGACTTAATCCAGCTAAGCCAAGAAGGGAACAAAGACCAGCTCCTCCATTCAGTGTTATGGCATGCCTAGTGGGATGCAAAATTGACACTGATGAGACACCTATAAATGCATATGCAAAGAGTTATTGATCACTGATGGAGGGCTCAAGACCGACACTAACAGAATGAAAGAGACTACTCTAGAAATCTAGATAAAGGGATTACCAAACCAATCGCAAAACTGCAGAATACATTTTATAGTACAACAGTCAATCTTCCAGAATGCTATGTTTAGTGCATTGTGATCGATAGGGTGGTAGACATGGCTTCCTAAGGATAAAGGATATAGCCTATTGTGGTCTCCCAATATATACTTGACGGTACATGGGAGCACAAGTTCGTACTGGCACTTGTCATCTCAAAGAGGAGGAATCACCCAACCTACGATGAGAACGACAGTTACTAGGCTTTACGACACCGGAATACGTCTCTAGCCTAGACTTCTAGATGTTGTGCGTTAGGTTCCAAAGTGTTTTTATGTTCATTGAATTTATTTTATAGTTGATCTTTCTTAAGAAGTTTTCCTTTAAGGTTCACTGCGTGGTGTAAATATACAACTCCTACATATGCAATCTAAGATGATAAATAGTCGTTTACTCTTCTTTTTGCAATGAAAATCCTAGCTACTAAGGAAAGAGAAGTGAAATTCTTTCAACATAGAGCAGAGAGCACACATTAGATGCACTGTCCTAAATCATAATCAACAAGCAGTCTAAATGCAGATGCACATGCATGTATTTGTTTTCTTCTTTCTTAATGTGTGAATGACAAAAAGAATGCTAAGTATAAATCTAAACTATATTTTCTTTCAAAGCGACAGTACTAACAATTTTCTCTTCAAAAGACGAAAGGAAGACAAGATGACACTTTGCGATTTCAAATTCAAAAAGCGAAAGGAAGAATAAGACGACACTTTGCGATTTCGAATTCAAAAAACAGAAGGAAGGCTAAGAGCGACACTTTCAACTTCAATTTGAAAACTTCTTTCGACACTTGAAATACTATTCATTCAAATCAAATACAAGAGTAACAGTGTAATCGACCATCAAAAAGAGTAGGATTCTTTTCTTTGACTGAAAACGACACTTTCAAATCAAAAGACGACAGTTCGATTAAGCTACATTTTTGTAAAGGAGAACTGTAAATGGTGAAAAATACATAAAAATATTCACAATTCTTTGTACAATGGAGGCTGAATAATGCAAAGGAAGGGAGTTTCAACAGTGGTATACTGATCATAGACAACAAAACTCCTGAATAAAGCTGAAGACAATGAAGAAAAAACCAAAATCTGGAGGCAGAAATAGTCTTATCTGATCATCGCACCTATAACACAAGGAAACAGGGATGCATCCCACCTACTACACAAGGGAGGTGTGATACATCCAGAATGTCAAAAGGAGACTTTGCGATGATCCAGGGACAAGACTTTCACTTGGTCTTTGGTCACAGTTTGCAACTTAGTTTAGGGATTTAGGCTGAGCTAATGACAGGCAGTAAATACAAAGTATAGAGGCTGATATAATGAGGTTACTTGAGCTACCACTAGGGCACTTAGGATGTTTGCAAGTCAGTTGTTCAGTTCATAAACAAAACCTAGAGATAGACTGAAGCAGCATTGATCTACTTTGCATTTGCATAGAAAATGCAGTTCAAAGGCTAGTTGGCTTAACTTTAGGCTCCGTCTGTAGTTTATGAAGCAAACAAATAGAGACAAGCAATCAAACTATTTTCTCCCTAGCGGAGTCACCATTTTGTTATCGAGAAAACTAGTGTCCATTCAGAGCTGCTAGTCCCACTAAGACGGGTAGCTATATTAGAAACAAACAAACTAAAGTCACTTGTGTTTTCCTTTATGAGAGATAGATGAGAAAGAAGTAGAGAGTACCAACCTCAGTCTTTCGCTTGGCTCCTTGCTTGTTTCCTTTCCCCTTTGACAGAAATTTACCACTCCTTCCTTACTTGTCCTACTTCAAAGAGCACCTGTAGAGTCAAAGCAGCATAATACCGTCAAAGCATAAAGATCTATAACCATAAACAATATAGGATTAGATGTATATTAACCATACAAATGCATATATCAATACAAGATTTAGAGATATACAAGAATATGGAGGAAAACTCAAATAGCTTTATTGACAGAAGTAGTAGAGGAGAGGATTACAACCCATTGGTCTGACCCAGTGCCATCCTCCCAACATGAAAGCCCTCTTCACCTCATGAAAAGCTTAGATTACCCAACAATACAATGTTGCACAGAGAAACCAACAACACTTCCTTACAAAATACAATATTCCAGCCTTTGGATCTCTAGGATGAGGGATCCATATATAGATGTTTGCAGGGGGGTGAGTCAACTTTTGGGATTTTGATTAGTGTCATCTCTCTTATAGTTCTTGGTTCCACTTGGAGATTTCATGATCACTTACTCATCCCTGGGAAAATTCAGAGAGGCAAGTGTCAAATGAGAGGCTTCTAGAAGATTCTCAGGGTCTCCACCTAGCAAACTGCTTCTGCCATTTATCTACTCTCACTCATCGCACCCTACGGAATGGATTTCTAGTATGCATCACACTTTTTGCATGTGGTAGGTGAGATGCATCGCACCCTTAGCACTGAGCAGTTTGTATGGTCTAGTTTTGACCAGTTTTGAGTAGTTTTTCAGGGAGAACTTCTGGGAGATGATGTAATCAGTTGACCTTTCTCCTTCATGGTATGAAACAACACTTTTAGGGACTTGGAAGCCCTTGGTTTATGGACATATGTGATTGGGGTTGCAGTTCCAAAATATGTCTATAACACTAATGCACACTGAGGAGTGTCAGGGAATACTAGGGAAACAAAGGGGAACACTAGGTCAAAATGCATGGAAGTGAATGAATATGAGGGTGTGCCATGGAGTGTCAATGATTGCTAGCTGACATGCCAAGGAGGGAGTGAAAATTTATGTTAATCGCTGGTAAGACATGCTAGGGAATATCAAGGCATGTGAAGAAGTTCCTGAGTGTGCTAAGGAGTTCTAATGTGTGTTAACATGTGCTAAATACTGTCAAGGCATGCCAAGACATGTCAGATGCTAAGGCATGCTAGGATGTGAAGTTGTTAGGGTATGCCAATATGTGTCAAGGAGTTTCATGGTAAAAAAAGGAATAACCAAGCTAAAATGAAATGAAATGAACACATAAGAGGGTTAATAAGCCAAGACTTTATATTTTTCAAAAGGGGCATGCTAGGCACACTAATAATAGGTTCCAATACATGTCAAGTGCCAATGTGTGCCAAGTGCTAATGTATGTTAATGCATATCAAAGTGTTCTAGGGTATGGTAGGGACTACATGGCATGCTAACACATGTTGGGAGAGTGTTATGCTATGTTAGGGTCTACCAACATGTGCTTGGGTGTCCTAGTCATGTCAATATGTTCTAAGTATAAATCATTTCCAATACATGTGAGGTGAAAAGGAATGTTAGTGTGTGCCAAAGCATGTTAAGGTGTGCCAAGAGTTTTTAGGAGTGTTAGGTTTCTCTCGTTAATAGAATTGATAGAGCTTGATTATGTATTAGATAATACAGTTCCTACATACAGTAGTGGAACTTTATCTAAAGGGAATTTGTTAGATAATAAACCTAATAAAGATTAATCATGGATTGATTCATAGGAAAACTATATTCTCATTATTGGAGGGAAATGATACATACTAATTACTTCTTAACAAATTGGCTAACTCTAACCACTATGGAATTGGATACATAATGAAAAAGACTCCACAACAATGGTCTTAAATCGTTATCTTTTAATAAAAAATATAGTAACATGTACGTATCGTTATCAAAAACTCATTGGAATGATCAATGATCATGAAAAAATTTTGACCATCACCAAAAGTAACCAAAAAAAGGATTGGTGAGGGTCTATAAAATATCGTCACTAGAAGTGTCACCAAAGAGAGAATTAGTGACGGGCCTTTAACAACCCTCACCCAAAGTGTCATTGAAAATTGCTTTGGTGACAAACCTTAAAGGTCCATCACTACATCCATTTACAATGACACTTTTTTAAGGATTGTCACCATATGAGACATTGGTGATGGACCTTAAAGGTCCGTCGCAGGCATTCCCCTCACCAATGGCCCTTTTTTTTTGTAGTGAATATTCCCAGGGGGGTGCAAAGTATGGCTGAGATTGCCAAGTAGGATTAATATATTGTTGCCCCTGCCATATTGATCCAGGAATCTATTGTTGAGTATATTGTCCAGAATAAAACATAGAGGGGCCTTGCATACCATAAGGGAGAGTCTGCCATGGACGTCACTGTGTCATGAGAAATGTTGGCTTTGGATGTCCCTCGGCTTCACTGAATACAAATTTTAAACCAGGGAGTGAAGGACGTCGTTCTGTTGAATGATGTTTAGTGCATATAGCATATGTTTCAATCATATCTATTGGACACTCCCTGTTTTTTATATGCTTCTTTCGAAAGTAAGGACAGAAAATAGCTAGAGCTTGTTCTTCTTTGTCTTTTCCTTGTTTGACCTACGTAAAATCCAATTGTGTAGTTAACGTGCTCAAAATATCAGTTTTAAAATATTCTAAAATATTACCGATCTCTGCTCAAGTTACACCTTTGTCTGCAGTCCTGTTGGTTCTGCTAAGAGGATCTTGAATCCAATACATAGTTCATGTGCTTCCACGTGAGCACCTCATACACAATTTAACAATATTATCATAGTCTTCCTTAGAAATATCACCTTTTCACATTAAATTTAGTGTCTCTATCCATTCGTCTTTCATGCACTTGATTAAAGTGATTTTGAACACTTATCTGGGTAAAGTGGTGTAAGGTGATCTCTGTAGGTTATATTGAAATATCTCAATGTATTCTTCTAAAGTTTCATCGTATTTTGGTGTCATTTTAAAAATTTCCTCTCTTAAGACCCTAGACTAGAAATAATCATGATACTTGGTAAGGAAATCCTTTTTCGTTTCATCCCATGAATTTATAGTACTGCCTCCTAATCCCATAAACCAACATAGAGCTACTCCCTTCAAAGTAGAAGGGAACAATTTTAGTTTTTGTGGATGGGTAGTATAATCATAACCTTGGCACAGAACATCGAAGTCAAACAGGAATGCATTAGGACATTCAGAGGTGATTCCATGAAAATTTGGAATATTATGTAATGGAATGGATTTCATTGGTGCATTGTCTTAAGGTTCGACTATAGGGTATTCTATATTTGAGGTTAGTTTTTGTGGTGTTGTGTTCACCATTTGGTCAAAAATATTCCAATAGCCTTTAGGGATCCTGTGATTAGGAGGAACTATGTGAGTAGGAGGACTTGGCTAACATTTGTCCCTTGAATGGGTCTCACAGCACTATTCAAGTCAAAGATTTTGTGTGCTTTCTTTGCAACAGATTCAAGTTCGGGAGATTGTGGGTTTGATTCAACGGATTGTGGATTTGCTCCACTTGGTTCACATTCCCCCTCTTTCAAATTACAAGAATTCCCCTAAAATTTACTAGAATGATTGAGGTGTCTAATGGATGTATCTTGGAAACTTCGTTCAGATCCTTCAGTCTTATCATGAATCTCAACATGAGCCACAATAAATGATCTGCTACTTGAGGGGCAATAATAGAGCTCTTCCTAGATATTGTTCAAGTTCCTACCAATGCTTGAGATTTAGATTTTCGAATGATCTCATCTATGAAGGTCGATATTCCAAGGCTATAATGACCTTAGGCTTTGGTTGTTTTCAAAGTGGGTTTTGAATCTAGAACTTCTTGATTTACATTCCTATGATTTTTCCTAGTCATGCACACTAGACAATTCTAAAAAGTATCAATTGAGGACAGGTGCTAGTACAAGATTTTTACTTGGTGCGTGCGTAGGTTCTTACCTCCCATCTTTAATACCTAGTCCCACAGGCATACATCTACACATTTCTTTGACAACCTCCTAGGTAATGATGCCAAAATTTTGTGCACTAAGTCGTTCTGAAAGAATCAACGTAAACCTTACACATTAAATTATCAACCTAGGATTTCTTCTTTTTATTGCACGATTGTCAGCATAGTTGGTGCAAGGCTAGTATTCATATCACCTGGTTTTGATTGTAGCTAATAGGAAGCAAGGACTGAGAAATGCAAGGAACAACACAAAATTGTACTAAAAGAACACTTTCTTCCTATCTCTAATTCATAAACAAACTAATAACATAAGTAAATCATTGCATTCCTAGGCAAAAATCATAAAGCAATTCAGCTGCTTCTTAGGAAACGATAGCTATAAAAAATGAATTGAAATGCATCTATTCAGAAAGAATTAATCTCTGTAAATCTATCAATTCTTACTTCACTACAAAAAATGATAATAAAACAGAATGCTAATAAAATTAATTTTATCCAATCTTTATTCACTACAATCGTTGGCTAATATTAATAGTGAATATTGTAAACAATAATAAAATTGAAGGAACAGTAAATCATTCAAAGACTAAGAGTAAAAATAAATAATGATACATAAAAGATAGTAAGAGTTCTAACCCAATGCGAGTTAGGTGTGTATCAAACTCGTGATCTATGATCTGATACCAAATGTAGTCCCGTACATAAATTACCTACATAAGAATTCTAAAATAAAAAATAAACAATGGCAAGAGTATAAAACATAAAAAATATATATACAAAGATATTTTCCCCTAGATCCCAAAACCAGGACTATCAGATTGAATTTTTATTATGTTCCTTTCAATGTTACAATACATACATATACATGCACCATAAACCCTAATCCATTAACCCTTGATTAGAACATAAGCATAGTTCCCTGTTGGCTACTTGAATTGTTTATTGATTAAACAGTCGAGTACCAAATTAATTTGTCAACCTGGGAAAGTCCTTTTATTTCAAAGGTGACCTCATACTGTATGTACTTAACTCTAAAAGCATTAAAAGTTGTAGTATACACAATTCTCTTTTCTTTCAAACTCCTTACTCTATGTTATAGCAGTTAAAACATATTGCAGAGATGAAATGAAAGCAGTTAAATAAGAATACAAATCTGTAAAGAAAAATAATGGCTGCTCTGTTAGCAGAGGATCAAGACCTTATCCTCAGGGTAAGGATGTTCAGCACTTGCCCCTGTAACCAAGTTTCTAATACACACTGCAATTCCTAATCACCGGTGAAGTACTCTTTTACAATATCAAGCAACTAATAAAACAGAGTATCAGCAAAAGGAAATTAAAAGAGGTAATGCTACAGAATTCAAACACACTCACACACTAACAGAAAATAAATGGGTGAATCTTGTGAAGAAAGTGGGCCCTGTCCCTCTCACAAGATTCCCCAGAACACAGATGCCGAATTAGATGCTCAGAACAAACTTTTATTCATCTCCCAAAATGTCCAGTTACAAAGAAGATTCAGACTTGCTTCTATTTTTCAGAGTTTCCCTTACAGCTTGTTTTCTTTTCCTCCCCCCTGTTCTAATGTAGATGTATGTTCTTTATAGAGGAGACATCTATTACAATAGACCGTCATGGTTCATTCATTTTAACCTTTTTGTCAAAAATAAGAAATCCATCCTTGTTACAGGATGTCGTTACAACAGTGTGACGGTGTATTCTTTCTTGGGTCTCTTACTGTTACACCGCTGGTAAACGAACCTCAACCGTCTTCTTGGAATCCTCGTACTATCCTTTGCCGCTTCACCATTGTTGCATATTTAGTAAACTCATGTTGTTCCTGGTGTTTCAGCAACTGTAACTGTGTTTTACCCTTTCTGGACAGTTACTGATCGTGCTGTGTCAGCATGGAACTCTACCGATCTTCTGATAGTTGTTGTTTCCGCTTGTCATTTCTAGTGTTCCAGTTGTTGCAAAATAACGTTTTCCCTGCTTTAGATAGTTGTTGTTGCTGGTGTTGCAGCAACTGCGTAGTTTTTGTTTCTGGTGTTGCAACAACTACGTAGTTGCTGTTTCTGGTGTTGTAGCAACTACGAACTATAATTTCTGCAAACTTTAGACAGTTCAATGGTTACTTAGCAACTTGGTTAACTTCTCCAAAGATTAATTATAAATATAACATGAATATGTAATGAATGATTAAACATATAGTAATGAGGAGAGTTACTTCATACCTTGGAATGATTAGGTCATTATATAATCAAGGCTTTCAAGTTATGGACTGAAGAGGGTAATATTATAGCAAAAATACAAGGTCAAAAGTGGTCAATTTGGAGTCCTAACATCCCCCCCAACTGAAAGGGTTGCATGTCCTCATGCAATGCTTACTCTGAATCTGTGTCAGAGTACTGGGATGAAGAGTGTAAATTACTGATACAATAGCTATGGAAAGTGTTATCAAACCTGTCTCTGAACCCACAGACACTCTCTAGTTGCCTCCATGCTGCCTCCTCTTCCTTTTTGGATGATCTAAACTGACCCTTGTATTGCTGACCAGATAACCATAAGAGGGGAAATTTAAATCTGTAGCCAATCCATTTTTCAGCACATTGTTCCATACATCTAACATAGTAAGGTACCCTTGAAATTGCTGCCTGTAGATTGGGCGGATTGTAGGGATGATACTCCTGTCTTTCCTTGGGACAATTTTCCCAGAATAGGTCGTTGGCTTTAATAGCCAAAGGTGCCTTTGTTTTCACATAGTGTTGGCAATCTCGCAAGACCACTGCTTGTAGTTGCCTAATGTGATCAGTCATTCCAGGTTCACTTAAAATTCTTTGGTGCTGTGCAATGAAAGTAGTTGCATTTTGGGGTTTAGCCCTAATCCACAGGAGGCAGTTCTGTTCATTGTGTTGTGCTGAGGTGAAAGCATTTTGCCAAGTGAGTTGGTTGGCTAGAAAGGAAATGAAAGCCCTGAGTTGTATGTCGCCAACAAGAGGGAGTATATTCATTTTTTTGTCTTCAGACATAGCTTCGTTGTGGAGATAAAGCTCACACAACAAATTCTGATCATTCTTGGGTGCTTCTGCAAAGGTTTCAATAAATGGTTCTGATGTAATCACCTGATGAGGTCTACCATCTCTAACTGCCTTTATCTGTAAGAATGTTAGTCATTCCCTCAAAAATGTTGCATAGTTGAAAGAAGGTTTTCTTGTAGCAAGTATTCTTTGAACCAAATCAAAAATTTGGGACAGTCTAGCTTTTAGTTCCTTAATTTCTTTGTACTGAGCTATAGACTGCTCAAGTGCTTCCCAATTCTTATACGCATAATTGAACCAGATTCCCTTTTGCTGTTGGAATGCTTTCCCTTGTGACAGCTCATATTCTTTCCACCATATTCCCTTTAATTCCTGAAAACTAGCGGTCTTTATGCATGCATCACTGACAGAGGGAGATTCAGTTTGTGTATAGGCATCAACAAGAATTTTCCGTTCTGTGATAATTTGAGTAGGCCGGGGTGGTTCTATGTCTTCTTCTCCATTTCCTGCTGATTCCTGTGTAACAGCCAATTCTTTTTCCTCTTGTTCCATAACAATTTGGGTAGGCCGGGGTGATTCTATGTCTTCTTGGTCATTTGCTGCTGATTCCTGCATAACAGCAAGTTCTTCTCTTTCTTGTTCTGTAATTTTTGGGGAGCCTGCTGGTTCTTGTGTTACAGCAAGTTCTTCTACTTCTTTCTTTACACTTTTTGGAGATCATGCTGGTTCTTGTGTTATAGCAGGTTGCTATGTTTCCACCTGTATAATTTTTGGAGAACTTGCTGGTTCTTGTGTTACAGCAGGTTGCTCTGTTTCCTCCTGCACTGTTTTTGGAGAGCCTGCTGGTTCTTGTGTTGCAGCAGGTTGCTCTGTTTCCTCTTGCACAGTTTTTGGAGAACTTGCTGGTTCTTGTGTTACAACAGGTTGCTTTGTTTCCTTCTGCACTATTTTTGGAGAGCCTGCTGGTTCTTGTGTTGCAACAGGTTGCTCTGTTTCCTCCTGCCCAGTTTTTGGAGAGCCTGCTGGTTCTTGTGTTGCAGCAGGTTGCTCTATATCAGCAGAGGGTTGTGGTGGTTCTGTTTTTGCTTCTGCAATTTGTGTAACAGCAGGTTCTTTTATTTCAACTACAACAGCAGAAGGTTCTGGAATGACTCCAGTCACTGGTACTACAATTATCTTGTATCCTGCTTGAGTGTAGAGCTCACCACACTTGGTGTACATATATTCACTCTCTTTACTCTTCTCCACTGCAAATGCTACTCGTGCTAAAATGTGCAGGTTGCGTTCATTTTGATAAGCTTCTTTGACCCTTATTATTTCCTCCTGATAATCCTGAATTTGGGATTTCAGAAATTCAATTTCTTCCTACAAGGCAGATATGGTAGGCTGAGCTTGTGGAACTGCAGGTTCCAGTGGAGGCAGAGGTTGTGTTTCAGCATTCATTTAAACATTTATACCCCCAACAGGTGGTTCTTGTGTGTCACCTGGTGGGGTAGTGGTTTTTTCTTGTGTTGCAGCCACTTGGCCAATATTACCTTGGGTGTCGGTAGCTGGTTCTTGTGTGACAACTTCCTCAAAAGATAATGTCACGAAACTGTGAACACTCTGCGTCTCGGCCCCAGAGGGTGAGGAAGGGGAGTTTTCAGGGCTGGTGGGAGTACGGGTTCTTAACATGATGGGTGGAGAGCTGGGGAGAGTGGGGCTAAGGGGTTCAGCTGTTACAAACAACTGAGTCCTTTGCTTGGGTAGAGAAGCAGGGAATTCAGATATTTTTCTTTTTCGGCTAGCTTTCTTTAAAATAGGGGCAGTGGCAGAAATAGCAGCTGCCTTGACCGAAGCCCTAGTTCTTCTTCTTTTCAGTGGGGTTTCATTTTTCTGGTGCTTCTTTCGTTTGAGAAGGGTAATAGGGATGGCAGAAATAGCAGTTGCCTTAACCGAAGCCCTAGTTCTTCTTCTTTTCAGTGGGGTTTCATTTTTCTGCTGCTTCTTTCGTTTGAGAAGGGTAATAGGGATGTTATCATCAGAGTCGTCGGAAGAAATGCCAAGTATGGGAGTGGATGGGTTGGTTTTATTGGGGGATGGGGTTGTTTGCATGGGTATTTCTACTGCTGATTGTACATTTTCAGCAACTTGTGGGGGAGTTTTTTCAGTTTGCTAGGGAATTTCTTGGGGTATTTGCTCTGAAGTATCCTCTGTTTGTTGAGGAATTTCTTCATCCTGCTGAGGTATGTCCTCAACTTGGTGAGGAATTTCCTCTTCCTGATGAGGAATTTCCTACTCTGGCTGAGGGATTTCTTCCTCTTGGTGGGGATTAATGAGGGGAGGGGGGTTATTTAAGGCAAGGCCTTTATTTATCAATAATTGAGCTAGACGGTAGTGTTTCAAGGAATGGAGTGGATGATTTGCATTGACAGTGTAACATGACATATTTTTAAGACATCCCAATAGATAGTATGGCATATTTATCAACTGACCATGCCTCGAGTGATTCAACAAGACGAAATCGTGCTGGTAAATTACCTGGTACCGGCCTTCGCACGTCAGGTATTGCTTTACAAACTCAGCAACTTTCGGCCATGGTTGAGGCAGTGATTGAAGTGCTACGCCTCTGCCCTTGGGTTCCACCTACTTTCTCGGTTGAAGAAAATCCTGCTGCGCGTTGAGGATCAGATGCTTCCTACTGAACCAACGCGTGCCATTAGCTGGTAGCCCGGTAACTTGGGCTATGACTTCCTCTGTGACTGAAATTTGTACTCCCTGAACAATAGAAAACCCCTCTGTTAAATTGCATGCAAACTCAAGGACTTGTTGTGCGTCAAAATCTGGAAGTTTCCTAAAATAATCTAGCCATCCCGCTTGCAGGAAGATTTGGTAGGCCTCGGGATAGAGCTCAAGAAGTGTTGTTGTGCCAGGTTCGTATGTGATGAGATTTCCTCCCATAGTTGTTGTTTCAGTGAGAATTCTCAGTACAGAGTCGAGTTTCTGAGTTCAGTCCAGAGTAAACCGTTGCAAATGGTAACATGACACGATGAAGTGACTTTTACATATTACCGGGAGAGTTAAGGGCGGCGGCAGTTGGCGTGCTATACAATTATGACAGTGCTTTGGTAATCCCCCCCCCCAAAAGCTACAACTAAGTGATGTGATTGGAAGTAAAATTATTCGGTAGTCCTATCAACATCTCCACATTAACTATTATTTAATATCCATGCATAATCATGCGTACCTTTATATTTTACCTTTTTAGTTGCTGCGTCGAAAAGTCTTATCTTGTATTTTGCTAGATTAATAATGATTAAAGCGGGTCTAAAAGTATGAGAATACCGGCGGTTTTTATTACTGATGGGAAGTAATAGTGGAGGATTGTAATCATCATAGTGTATGGCTGGTTCTTTTGGTAGGAAATGGTATATTTCATGCAAATAATTCATTTTTTGGGAACTGAAGTGGAGAAATTGGTGCTTTTTTTTAGTATAAATGAGAGAAATACTGAAAAAGGCATTACGGCATTAGGAAGTGGTGTTACAGAAACGGGAGTTGGTGTTGCAGTAACGAGAGTTGGTGTTGCAGCAATGGGAAATGGTGTTGCAACAACGGGAGTTGGTGTTGCAGCAACGGGAGTTGGTGTTGCAGCAACAGGAGTTGGTGTTGCAGCAACGGGAGTTGGTGTTGCAGCAATGGGAGTTGGTGTTGCAGCAACGGGAAATGGTGTTGCAGCAACAGGGAGTTGGTTTGCAACAACAGGAAATGGTGTTGCAGCAACGGGAAATGGTGTTGCAGCAACGGGAAATGGTGTTACAGCAACAGAAGATGATGAAAGACTGATTTATGGTCCAAAAAAACGTTCCCAAGTCCGCAAAGTGATTCTTTTGAAGCTTTTGTTCTCAGCCATTTTCCAAACTAAGATCTGCAAAATAATGAATTTAATATGGCAACCCTTGGCAGGGATTATTAGTTGAAAAGAATATCTAATCTAAAAAATAAATAAATGAACAGAAATTTAAGTGCCTTGAGGGACAGCAAGTTCCCCCAGGAAAGCATAGTGTATATCTGCCATGCAAGTAGCTTTAAAATCTTCTTTAGAAACAGGCCGCTGATACAAACGGTGTCGATATCCATTCACTAGTAGTGGTGTTCTGCTATCATCAATCGTTAAAAGTCTGACTATCCCATTTGGAAAAACAACATCTACTTCATAAGGCCCTAACCACCTTGTTCTTAACTTACCTTGGAAATTCTCAAAACGAGAGTCATAGAGTAGAGCCCAGTTGCCTTTCTGGAACTGCTTTTGCTTGATGGTTCTGTCATGCCACCTACTTCTTTGTTGTTGTATCATGGTTGTTTGATGGATGGCATCCAATCTCTTCTCGTCCAATTCCTGAAGCTGCTGCAACCTGGCTGTCTATGCATCAATCAAGTCAAGGTTAACAGCTAAAGCAGTTCTTAAAGTTTTGATTTCAAACTCTACAGGGAAAACAACATTTTTTCCAAAAACTAATTCATAAGGTGAAAAGCCCGTAGTATTCCTCCAAGTATTTATAGGCCCATAATTCCTCAGGCAACCTTTGAAACCAGTCCCTTCTATTCTCCTTTATTGTTTTTGTCAAGATGGCTTCTATGACTTCATTGGTGCTTTCTACCTACCCATTTGCCTGGGGGTGATAAGGTGTAGTCATTTTGTGCTTAATATGATATTTCTGAAGTGTATCCTTGAAGCCATGAGAGTTGAAAGGAGGTCCTCCATCCGTGACTAGTTCTCTAGGCAATCCAAACCTAACAAAGATCTCTTCAAATAAAAATGTTAGTACTGATTCTTCATTAGCTTTAAGGAGTGCCTTAGCTTCTACCCATTTAGTCATATGATCTGTGCACACTAATATGTACACTCTTTGATTGGATGGGGGATTAATGGGACCTATAAAATCTAGTGCCCATCTCTCAAAAGGTTCGAGAATTACCTAGGGTTTGAGTGGCATTTCATCCCTGTGATTAGGCTGGCCCATTCTTTGACAGCTATCATAGGCCTTCACATATCTCCTTGCATCTTTGAAGAGTGAGGGCCAATAATAACCCATCCTGAGTACCTTGTGTGTTGTTCTTTTATCTGCAAAATGCCCTCCACAAGGGCCATCATGACAAGCTTTTAACACATCATAAATTTCATCTTCACCAATGCATCTTCGGATTTCCTGATCGAGTCCTGTGTGGAAAAGACACCCGCTTATCCAGCTGTACCTAGCACTTTGCTGAATGATCTTTCTTTTTTCCCTGTGTGATAGGTGCGATGTTAATTTTCCTGCAACTAAATAGTTGGCAATGTCTGCATACCAGGTTGAGTGAGCAAATACTGCAAATAAATATTCATTAGGAAAAGAATCATCTACTAGAATATTTTCATCAGTTTTTAATCGAGAAAGGAAATCAGCAACTACATTTTCTTTTCCTGTCCTATCTACAATTGTGATGTCAAATTCTTGTAATAATAATAACCATCTAGTAACTCGAGCATTTGTCACTGATTTATTCATTAGATATTTAATGGCCAAGTGATCAGTATGCACAAAAGTAATGTAGCCAGTAATATAATGTCGAAACTTATTGATAGCATAAATGACTGCTAGGAATTCCTTCTCAGTGACTGTATAATTCAGTTCAGCTGGTGTCATATTCTTACTGATAAAATGAATAGCATAGGGAAGACTATTTTCTTCTTGGCCCGAGACAGCTCCAATTGCAGTATCTGAGGCATCAGAGGATATATGAAAGGGTAGCGCCCAATCAGGTCCTCTCAAAATGGGAGCTGTAGACAACTGATGTTTAAGTTCATTAAATGCTTTTTCACAATCATCAGTCCTGGCACTTAAATTCAACATTTTTTGTTAATAACACAAATAGAGGAGAATCTATTTTGGAAAAATTCTTGATGAATCTTCTATAGTATCCAGCATGTCCTAAAAAGCTTCTTACATCAGTTTGTGTTTTGGGGATAGGGAGGGTCTGAATTACCTGTATTTTGGCTGGATCGACTTGAATTCCTAGGAATGAGATGAAGTGACCCAATACAATACCTTGATTAATCATCATATGACATTTTTTAGTGCTTAAGGCAAGGTGTGCTTCTATACATCGCTTAAGTACTTTTTCAAGGTTCTGCAGTGCATCCTCAAAAGTCACTCCATAAGGAGTGAAGTCATCCATAAATATTTCTAAGGAATCATTTAGCATATCAGAAAAAATCCCTATCACTGCTCTTTGAAATGTTGCTAGAGCATTACATAGCCCAAATGGAAGAACCCTGTAAGCAAAGGTCCCCCATGGGCTAGTAAACGTGGTATTGTCCTGGTCTTGGGGTGCAATCTTAATCTGATTGTATCCACTAAATCCGTCCAAAAATGAAAATAATTTCTTACCTGCCAAATTATCTAATACCTGATCAATGAATGGTAAAGGGAAATGGTCTTTCTGGGTGGCTTTATTTAGAGCTCTGTAATCCACACATACTCTCCATTTTCCATTTTTCTTGGGTACAATTACAAGTGGGGAAACCCACTCACTATCAGATATAGGATATATAAATCCTACATTCAACAGTTTTTGAAGTTCTTCCTTCACAATTTCCCTTAAATTGGGATTCATCCGTCGCTGGGGTTGACAGACTGGATGAGATCCTTCTTTAATATAAATGCGGTGGGTGCTTAAATCAGGAGAAATCCCCTTCATGTCTGTATAATCCCATGCAAATTCTTCTTTATTCTCCCGGAGTAACTTTATTAACTGTTGTTTTTCATTATCAGTTAAGTTAGGATTTATATTTAATGTTTTGCCAGGCTCAATTTCTATTGTTGTACTTTTGGAGGAGCTTCCTACTATTGTCTGAGATAAATTTTTAGTTTTCAGGTTCTGCTGAGATTCAGATTCCAAGATTGCAGTGAAGTGATTATAAATTTATGGGCTGACCGAAGAAGGTTCAGAAATGAAGCTACTGATTAATTCATCTTCGGTAGAATCTTTGAAAGTTAAAGCTTGTCCGATAGTCAAGATAGGTTGGGTTTCTTCATCCTCATAATCTATCCATACAGAGTTGTCATTATTAATCATGGGTGTAGCATGAGGATAAAGGGTAAGCTGTTTGGTTTCCCGCCCATTAGAGATGGTCATTGATCCTGATCTACAGCTGATGAAAGCATCTGCTGTAGCTAGCCAAGGTCTTCCTAGAATCAGTGGATGACCCCCCAACTTTGTTTTAGTTTGTAACACCACAAAATTAGCTGGGTAATTCCAGGATTCTACAGAAATTATTAGGTCTTCAATGACTCCTTCAGGTTTAATTGTAGAGCGATCAGCCAGCTCTAGAATTGTTGGAGTTTCCCTAATAAAGTTTTTTAACTGCAGCAATTGTGTTGTTTCAAGCGTCATAATGTTTATTGCAGCACCCAAATCTACTATAACTTTAGAGACAAAGGTTTTTCCAACCTGAACTGTTACTGTAGGGTGACCATGGTCACCATATTTCACAGGAGGATCTTTTTCTGTCATTAAAGCAGTCAGTTCTCCCATCACATGAACTGTGAGGGGGTCCTTAGTTTTTCTTCCAGGTTTTTTAATACAGATATCTCTGACAGTCCTAGCATAAATGGGAACATCTCTTAGTGCTTGCAACAATGGAATTTTAACATATAAATTCTGCAGTTTGCCTAAAAGGTTAAAAGCAGGTTGCTCAAGCGTTTTGGTGAGAGCCAGACGTTCAGGGAATGGTGGATCTTCTATTTGAGCATTGTTGTTAGATGCTGATTCAACTGTTTCAACATTATTGTTAGCTGGTTTTTCTTTTCCAACTTCCTCTTTATCAGAGTCAGTAATGTCATCAATGATGGGTTCAACAATTCTCCCTGAACGAAGATGGATATCGTTACATTGCATGGGGGAGATAGGCTGATTTTGAACATCAATTACTTGCAGAGCTTTATTGTTATTTGGGTTGGGGTTAGGTTGCACAGGCAGTTGTGGTCTAATTGCTTGGTTATTCGGAGGAGTATTGGATGGTAAGGAAAGAGATTGTTGATGCTGAGGAAATGGCATCTGCTGGGCTACCCAGTTCGGATTCCATTGATTAAAATACGATTGCTGGGGAGCCCAAGGATTCCACATGGTAGGATCAGGAAAAGGAAGACTTGATTATTGCATGGGTAGAAAATTCATCGTATTAAAGGGTGGGTACTGCATTTGGTTCATGGGTGGGTAATTTGTTTGAAAAGGAGAATGATTATTCCAACGACTAAATGCTGTGTTAGAATTCATACCTTGTCTTTGTGGCCATTGCCTCCTCTGTGTCATCAGGTACACTTCTTCAGCCTCTTCTTCAATTGACTGCAGTGCTGCTTTTATTCCCAGCAGAGAGGGGCATTGCTGGGTCTCATGGTCCTTTTCACAGATCGTGCAGACTGGTACCTTATCTAGTGGGCATTCCCTGAGTGGGTGTTTTTCTCTGCATTTAGAACAAAAAATAGCTAGGGCAGCTTCTACTTCTGCCTGTTTCTTTTTTACCTGCAGAGCATAAATTTGTGAAGCAAAAGAGCTTAACATTTCAGTTTTAAATTCTTACAAAAAATTACCTATTTCAGCCCTTGTTTCTCCTCCACTTGCTGACTTCTAGACTCTTGAATATACGATGTCCCTACTTTTTGGTCTGCTTACTGCTCCTCTTGAACATCTCATACAGAGGTTGATAATTTCATCAAATGGTTCCTTGGAAATATCCCCTTTTCCAAGCATATTCAACATGTCCAAGCAGTCATCTCATACCCCTTTCAAAAGTATTGTTTTCAGAATATCTTTACTCATGGTAGGGTGGTCAGACCGCTGTAGATTATATTGCAGCCTTTCCAAAAAGTCCTCTAGATTCTCGTCCTCCTTCTGAACCATTTTAAGCAACTCTTCCTTCCTCTCTCTTGTTCGACAGTAATCCTGATATTTGGCCAGAAAACGTTCTTTCATCTGATCCCAGGTAGTGATTGCCTGAGCTCCTAATCTCATAAACCACCTTAACGCATTCCCTTTCAGTGTTGCTGGAAACAGTTTTAGTTTCTGATTAGGGCTCACATAATCATAACTCCTACATAGTATATCAAATTCAAAGAGGAATTCATCCGGGTCTTCAGAGGATAACCCATGAAAGTTGGGTAATGCTGAAAGTGGAATGTTCTTCATAGGGGTTGCCCCTCTCGAGAGCTCCCCAATAGGGAACTCTAGGGTAGAGAGTGAGTTTTCCCCCCTTCCTTATGCTCTGTTATCCTCCATTGGTCTTTTTCCTGAATCGCTTGCTTTATCTTCAGTATCTTCTGTCTCTTCAGGTTCTTCTACCAATTCCTCAGTGAGCTCTGGTACTTCCAGCTTCCTTTCAGGTCCTAGTACCTCCTCCGTCTGTCGATCTTTTTGTGAGGAATACTGGATCTGAGCTCTCCGGGAACTTGTCCTCTATGATGTCTCGGCCTTTGAAATAATTTCGTTAATGAAGGTCTTTCTTCCTCCCCCGCCTTAGCCGCCTGTGAAATTAGGTTTCCTGCGTCCTCTCATGCACCTGTTATCTTTAAAAGGAAATCATTAATGCTTTTCCTCCCCCCCTGTTCTAATGTATATGTCTCTTCTTTATAGAGGAGACATCTATTACAATAGACCGTCATGGTTCATTCAGTTTAACCTTTTTGTCAAAAATAAGAAATCTATCCTTGTTACAGGATTTCGTTACAACAGTGTGACGGTGTATTCTTTCTTGGGTCTCTTACTGTTACACAGCTAGTAAACGAACCTCAACCGTCTTCTTGGAATCCTCGTACTATCCTTTGCTGCTTCACCATTGTTGCAGATTTAGTAAACTCATGCTGTTCCTGGTGTTTCAACAACTGTAACTGTGTTTTACCCTTTGTGGACAATTATTGATCGTGCTGTGTCAGCATGGAACTCTGCCGATCTTCTGATAGTTGTTGTTTCCGCTTGTCATTTCTGGTGTTCCAGTTGTTGCAAAATAACATTTTCCCTGCTTTAGATAGTTGTTGTTGCTGGTGTTGCAGCAACTGCGTAGTTGCTGTTTCTGGTGTTGCAGCAACTACGTAGTTGTTGTTTCTGGTGTTGCAGCAACTACGAACTATAATTTCTACAGACTTTAGACAGTTCAACAGTTACTTAGCAACTTGGTTAACTTCTCCAAAGATTAATTATAAAGATAACATGAATATGTAATGAATGATTAAACATATAGTAATGAGGAGAGTTACTTCATACCTTGGAATGATTAGGTCATTATATAATCAAGGCTTTCAACTTATGGACTGAAGAGGGTAATATTATAGCAAAAATACAAGGTCAAAAGTGGTCAATTTGGAGTCCTAACATTCCCTTGACCGAATCTACAAAATACCATGGGTAGAAGACCATCATTCCCAAAACCATGCACAAAACCATAGGTAGGTTTTCTCACCTAATATAGGTTCCAAAAAAAAAAAAATCCTCGAGGCGTTGCCCCAAACCCCATACAGGGGGGACTACCACCCCCCTCAAACTCCCCAAAAGGGGGCCACCGTCCCCCTTATGACCCCCCCACTGCGCTCGATGCAATGAAGGGGGGCTACCCACCCCCCCTCTAACCCCCCGACATCACTTCTGGGGTTAGTCATGGAAAGAATATAACACACACCCAAAAAATTCAAGCTATAAAATATTCAAAATCTCTTCTATAATAACAAATTATGCTTCCTTTCCAGACGTCTCATGTATATAGAGTGTAAATCCTTGCTCAACACTCTACAAATAGTCCAATGGTTTCCTTTCGGCTTGGGTTTCCTTGGTGATCCAGATAATATAAACTATCAACAAGTATTTCCTGCCCACATATCAACCCAATTCATGAATTAATAATATCTTTAATATTCGAATTGGTTCATTAATAAGGTAAAATATCAGATCGAGTATTAACCCATTTCTAAAACTCCTTAGCATCCAAATTATTATAATATAAGATTAAAAATCTTGAAAAACTATCTATCAACTAAGGAAATGAGGTGAAGAATTATACCAACTCTAAGGCACAACATCACCACCAGGCTTACCTTTTTGCATGTCCTCATGCAATGGTTGAGATGTAGTAGGGTTAAAGTGTAGGCCGGGTAAGGATGCTTGCCATAATGTCTGAATCCGTTCCTAATTTCGATTTCCTAGAATTCTGTTGACTTACCTACTTCTGTTAGGTCATAATTGACCTTGTAATCTTCTAGAAGATTTCAAGTTAGAGGAAATTTATAACTCCATCCAAGAAAACTAGGCCCCTCTACTAAAACCAAGTGAGCATAGTCTCGCGCTCTGCTTACTGTTGCTCAAAATTTTATGAAATTAAGGGGTTCCCTATTTTTTCCTTCAATAGTTGGCATCTGCTACCTCTTCTTAGCAACTCGCAAGGCTTCTATTTCAATTTCCTCAAATTACTCACGTCTAGTCCGTAGAACATCGTTATGAATATGCTCTAGGGCAGTGACAATGCTAGGATGCTCCATAAGCTTCTTATGTTTGATGAGTGTGTGCAAAGGGCTTTTCGGTTCTCCCTTGACCTAGAGGACAAGGCCATTCTCCCTCCATTGGAATGAGTCATGCACTTTGGACCATTTTATTTGATTCTTGGAAAAAGAGATGAATTCCTGAAATTGCACATCACTGATGAAAGGACTGGGGTTTTCATCTCTTTTTTCTTCCAAGAAGAAGTTGTGCATGTATAATTCACACAAGGAATATTTTTTCTAATCATCCTATTGCTAAAAAGACTTAATAAAATTAGAAACATTATTAAATTAATAAAACTATCCAGATCAAAAGGCCTTAATCTTGAGTAGAAGGTATCACTCCAATAAAAATAAGGCATAATTGCTAGTTGGGCATCTGCAACACAGAACATCAAAATAATGGAAAAGACTTCCCTTGTCTTCTCTAGAGATTTTTCGAGCTGGACTTGTACAATCCTTACCTTTTTCTCTATTGCTCATAATTTAGCATAAGTTTCATCCTCAGTGATTGTTAATGCCTTAAATGTTTGAAGAAATTCTTGATGCTCCTTTTGGGGCATCACCTCTCCTTGATACCATGTCAAGGTTTCTTGTTTTCCTTCTAGTTTTTTATTTAACACCTAAATAATAGCATCTAATATTAAGGGGGTATAAGGTGGTACAGGTCCTGTCTAAGTAGTCTTTCCAATAAAAACTAACAATTATGTTTGAGTAGTCGCTTTAGCAATCATCACATTGATGTCTAATACATCTAGGTTAGTCTGTGTTGCTATAGTAACAACAAGGGTTTCTTCCATCTTAGTTTCTACAGAGGCAACAAAGTTCTCGGTTTGGACCTTAGATGTTTGAGTTTCTTGTTTTTCTTTGTAATTTCTCTTTCTATTTCTTAACCATTTTCTAAGCTGCTTTACTTTTCTCTATAGTTTCTGATCTTATTTTTTGAGAAACTCTATTTCATGACCAATTTTTCTTCTTCTTTTTTGAATAATTTTTTCGGCCCGAATGACTGAAGTAGAGGGAGTAACAACGCTAGTATCAAGTCTTTCAATTATAATTTATTTAGCAGTGGTGATGGTTACAGGTTCAATAGGGCCCTCATTGGATGGGGTCATGCTAACAAGATCTCCATAAGTCTCTTGTCTCACAAGAGAGAGTAAAGTTGTTCCTTCAGGAAGAGAAAAAGGTTCCATATCAGTTGCAATGCAATCTACTGAATATTCTTGGAGGGGTGTACCTCTAGGGTCTTCTAACAATTCTATAATAGAGGTAGCTCCAAAATTAGAAGGGGATATATGAGAGTTTGGCATCAGGGTTTGTTCTGGCGAATTCCTCGAACAACCTGCAACTTCGTCACAATTCCCAAACCTTCCAATACTTGGGATATTTCTTCTTCATGCATTTGGGTTGAACTTTCACAATGAGTTTCCTATATATTAGGAAACTCCTGGGATGTACTTTCTTTTACTAGACACACACTATGATATATAGGTTTCCTTATTTTAGCTAGTTCGGATGACCTTCTTCATTTCGCAAGTAGGGAGAATAGAAGGGAGGCTATTCTCTTTTTAGATATGGTTAGCTTTTTTGGAGCTGGGGTCTAGGTTAGTCCCTATGTAATTCCCTCCCTTTCCATATTGGCCTCCTCATTTTCTATTGGTTTCTCAAATTCTATATTAGGTGTTTTAATTTGAGGTGGAAGCTCAGTGTTTCTCACAAACTCATTCCAACTTAAGTGAACTTGGTTCAATTCTCTCACAACTATCAATTTTATAAGACAATGGTGGCTTACCACTGAACTTCGATCTTTGGACCTTTTAAATATTTCAACAATTCCATGTAGAAGTTCATTCAAAAAGTAAGGTAAGTTTATAATTACCTTATGTTTGAATGTCGCCAACAATTTCAAATGTCGAGGCCTGACCACATCATACCGGTCATCACAAATGATATACCTTTGCACTATTCCTACCAATTCCCTCCAAGGTTCTGAAAATGAAGCAGGATTGTATCCTTTTCCTTTCTAAATCAGTTCTTCTCCGTGGTCTACAAAAAACAATGCTGCACTCTGCAACGGGGTATGCTTGTCAAGCATTTTTCTCCTTCCATAGGAAGGCCTGTAACTTTCGACAGAATTGTTTCATTAACTTGTACTTGCCTACCCTTTACCGTAGCTGTCCCATTACTATTTTGTAAAAATTCTAGAGCAACAACATTATCGAATCCTTGTAATTGGGAAAAATACTCTATCCAACCCACTCGCTCCAAGATATTATGTGTCAGTTCAGAGATTCTTAGTTGGGTTGGTTCCCTATGAATTGATCAGCCACCCATCTCTGTTATTTCTCAAGAGTAATCTGAAGTTGTGTTCACAAAGTTTAGCCGATAACAAATGAAAAAAGTAACAATCATTCAACAATTACCAGGAAATAAATATAAACACATGCAGGTAGAGTTACTGCAATAATTAAGCATGTGAGCATCTTGTCATATGTGTGATTTTTCACCCCCCTCAATAAAAGTAAAGGTCAACCACGACCTTTGATGATGTAGTGAATCGGCGGAAAATCAAGAAATTAATTACCATAATGGGTGATCATGAAATCATCAAAGTATCAATTAACGGAATGCATCGTGATGATAAGGTGTGTTAAATGTAGATATATGCTAATGAAACATAATTTGTGTGGAAATTAAATCATTGACAAAGCTCCAATCATGGGTAAAGTGAGTTCACACCAAGAGATTTATCAATAGAGAGAAAGAATGTAAAATAGACTTGGAAAAGTTTTTAAGATTACATTTTTGATATATTAGAAGAAATAGCTTTTCACACATATATGAATTACTACCTTCTGATGTGATAAATTTCCATGATAGTGCAGAGATTCTCCTTTATTATTAGAAAGGGATGGCAAATTAGTAAAATTTTGTAGGGTGGTTTTAAGTATACTTCAAGACCATAGTAATAGCCTCTGCTTCTATTAGGCATCCATAACCTCATCAGGGTTACCTTTTGTCCCATTGACATGCCAGTGTCCCATTCCATTGAAAAGAGATTCATAAATTATTTTTGATATTTTTTTGTCAAGAGGTCATTATGGTGGCATGGTGACCAACTAATAATAATGTCATTCACCAGATCTTAACAAGGCAAACCAACTAGCTCGTGATGAGACCTCTTGTCCCTTGACTAAAGTGTCAAAGTCCATTACGTTATCTTGGTTATCAGGATGGCAATGTTGCCCTATTAAGCCTTATGATCATGTTATGTCGGCTCGTGATAAGACCTCCTATCCTTTTACTAAAAATTATTCTCTTTTTAACTTTTCTCATTTCTTTACGATAAAGGATTAGCGTATGAGGTGGCTCATCAACTCCTTAAGAGTTAGGGATGGTGTAAAAAGTAATGTAACAATTACCCTTTTGGATTTCCATTTGTTTCCAAAATTGTATTTATTGAGATCACGAGACTATAAGGAAGAAAATAAACGCCTTTGTTAGTAATTAAGGAGATATATCATGAATAGTTTATGTAATTTTGATATCAGGATTGTTAAATTTTTGTTGAACTTTGAGAAGTCAAATAGAGTGTTCTCCTATGGTAATCATTGGTTTAATATAATATTTGTCACCATGATATGGGAAAAGTGCTTCAAAATCAACATAATTATGCACAAAAACTGGTTACAACTCAAGGAAATGGAAACTATAAGGGAAGGACAATTGTGGCTTAAAGGAACAATAGTGGTGCCCAGAGGGAACAATAGAACATGATCAGTAGCTTGTGATAAAAGGGAACAAGAATAACAACCCTTTTCCTTTTATTTCAATATTACTAAAATTACTTTTACTATTATTATTATTATTATATATATTATTTTAACCGTATATGACATAAAAAAATACATACAGTATGTACAAAATAAAAATAACTTTTGAGAAAATAGGCAGATGTAGCTGCGGAGTTGCCTCCCCAATTAGCTACAATATGCAAATTGGAATCATTACTTATCTGCTAGCATAAAGACTCTCGTGTAAGTGGATGATGGTATAGATGGAGTCGGTGTCCATTGGCAAGAAAGGAGACACCAAAACCATCAATGGTGGTTAGGGTCACTGTACTGTTGTCATAGACTTCGGTAATCTCATATGGTCATAACCATCTCATCTGGAGTTAACCTAGAAAATCTTGGAACCTAGAATCCTACAACAATGCCTAGTCACATTTTTGAAAGGTTTTATTTTTAATAAGGAAATCCTTCCATTTGGCCTTTGACAACAATACATTGCAGGATCGACAGGGACTTCTCATCCAATTCATTAAGCTATTGTAAACGTTGTTGTTGTGCTTCTGTGAAATCCAATCCAACTTCTTTTGCAATCTTCAGAATCCTAATTTCAAATTCAATATGAAAATTGGGCTCCTTACAGAAAATAAGGTTGTATGATGAGTAGTAGATGGTATTATGCCACATTGTTCGATAGGCCCATAAGGCCTCAGGGAGTTTAGCTACCCAGTTCTGGTGGTTTGAAGATACTATTTTGGTTAGGATTACTTCCAGAACCTTATTGGTTCTCTCCACTTTTCCGTTCGCTTGAGGGTGGTAAGGAGAAGTGATTATGTGCCTAATATGATACTTCTATAAAGTAGCAAAAATTTTATGAGCAGTGAATTGTGACCCCCCATTCGTTACTATTTCTCGAGGCATCCTGTATCTCATAAATAATTCAAATAAGAAACTAATGACTACCTCTATTGTATCTCTTGGAAGAGATATTGCTTCCACCCATTTAGTCACATAATCCATGCAAATGAGGATGTATGCCATTTGATTCGATGTTGGGTTAAAGGGGCCTAAGAAATCCAGTGCCCATCTTTTATAGGGTTTTATTAAAAATTATGGGTATAGGGGCAACTCATCATCTTGAATGGGGCAACCCATTCTCCGACAATTATCACAACTCCATACATACTTCTTTGCATCGTCAAATATCATGGGCCAATAATAGCCCATTCGGAGTACTTTATGTCCAGTCCTTCGATCGAAAAAATGTGCACCACATGGACCATCATGATAGGCCCTGGGGATGTCATAAATATTGTCTTCTCTTATGATTCTGTAGATTTGAAGGCCATACCCTATATGAAAGAGGTGGTCGTATATCCAAGAGAAATGTGCACTGAGTTGAATAATCAGTTTCATATCCGAGGGTGCAAAATGCACTGGCAGTTTTCCTACTTCCATGTAATTGGCCACATCAACATACCAAGGCATCTTGTGTAACACCATCCTCCCACATCTACCCAAGCAACCGGCCAGCTGGGGTAAACATGTGACGAGAGGTCACTATGATATAATTCAACCTCCTAGGTAATCTTAAGGAAATGGAATCAACGAGACATCATACAAAGTCATCCAACATCATCAACAAAACCCTCGAAAGAGAAGTCAACCACTCAGAAAACCTATCCCTAGATCCTACTATTATTATGGACCTCTTAGGCCATAGTCTCTCTCATTCTATGGACAAGGGAGCGACTAGAAACCCAAATTCGCTCTCATAAGCCTACCTGCCAGTGATTGTGGACTAAATTTACAATTTTGTGTTAATGACCCTAGGATTTAAGCCACATTTTTAGGCCCAGAGCCTAGGCCACTGCCTGGAATGGAATGAATGCTTAGAATTAGGAAAATTATAGGGAAACATTGAATCAAAAGAAATGATATGATCAACACCTTAGCTAGACCCTTACTAGCCATGATAGGCATTTTTTCAAACACTTAGTAAATTTGCAACATACAGATAATATGTGGTCTCATACTTATATGAGATTCGCTATGAAGAATTGTCTCCTTATCACATTAGCTACCATTTCATCCATTAGGCCATAGATACATTTATCATTCATCAAGTAAGAACATGGTGAGAGGCACAAATAGATGCTGTCATAAAATACATACATAACCAACATAGTAGGGGCAAAAATACCAATGAAATCACAACCATATAAACCACAAATAATCCATCATAATTCTCATAGATATACAAAGATAAATAACCTTTCATTACTAATGTAAAATCAAAACCTGGGCTAGGACTTCCACATTCGACCTGACTATAGACTGGCTGAGCAAAATATTTCTTTAGCCATTCGCCCTTGTGCCATATTCCAAGGATGAATGTGGGATCTCATAGAACACATCAATCAAAACGCATCTAGCTCTTCCAGAGACCATCCACCTCAACCCATCAAACATTGAGTCTACCTCAAGGTTAGATATCACCAAAACCATCATCAAATTAGTCTCCATCCAAGGCTTCCAAGGCTTCGAGGGCGTTTGTTCCAACCCATATCCCAGGACTAGTAACTCAACCCACGTATATCGTTAGGCTCTAGATCGTTTGTCCAAACAAGGCTTCTAGGAATAGTAAGTCAATCCACAGCTACCACTGGGCTTCTAGAGAGTTTGTCCAACCAAGGTTTCCAGGACTAGTAACTCAACCCACCAAGGGATTCCAGAGAGTTTGTCCAACCAAGGCTTCTAGGACTAGCATCTCAACCCAAGTTTTTATAGGGCTTCCAGAGCGTTTGTCTAGCCAAGGCTTCCAGGACTAGTAACTCAACCCAAGCCATTATAGGGATTCCAGAGCATTTTTCCAACCAAGGCTTCTAGGACTGATAGCTAAACCCAATCTAAAGAAATGTGAGAACCAACCAAAAAAATAAAAAAAAATAAACTCACAACACCATGGCTATCCAGGAAATTGCAAGGCTAGGCAATCCATTGTCAATCCCAACCATCCTCCATACCAATGATAGATCATAACCAAGAAACCACATGCATGTTCCATGGATGCCAAAAATAGTGAGGAAAACATACATGCAACTTGGTACCTATAAGAAAATCATGTTATGGCTACTGATCCTAATGCCCTCTTGCACTTTTCTCCTCTTCCTTTGCCTTCTTGCTCCAAGAATCCAAGTATGCCACACCCTCTAAGAGTGATCTAAGAAAAGTCTAAGTATCCAAGAGAATGAGAGAGAGAGAAAGAATAATGAGAGAGAGCTCCAACACTGAACTGACCAAGTATTTCCCACTGACCCTCATAAACATTTTTATTAATGAGGCCTCTATTTCCTTCATTTTCCTTCATTTTCCTCCTCACATGCAACCTGCCACCTTTCACCTTCCTTTTCTCCTAATTTCCATTATTTTCATAAATAAATGTGCCAAAATACCCTTTTTCCAATTTAATTCGTTATTCATTGCCTTTGCTAATTTCATTAGCCATACTAAATCGAATCAACACCCATTAGGATGTATCCCCCACCATTTAACTTGGAATATGCGTCCCATCACCATGGCCTTGTTTATATTTTTACATGGAATTTTCACCAAGGTTGTTACAGAACCCTCCCTCTTAGGGGAACACCATCCTCAGTGTTCAATGACACCTACACCAACAAGACTGTTGCAAAAAAAACATACTTACCATGGAGAAATATAACAAAACTTGTTGCAGTATTTACAATAACTATCTATTAAAACAAAACATGATGAAAACATGAAAACATACCGCATAGTGGAGATTTATAACATAGCTCATTACAATATTTACAATGATCACATATACACATACGCACCTTATTCAACCAGAAAATAACCATACTATCTATGGAGCTTTCTAAATCTAACTCAATACACTATTTACAATACTATTCACATATCCACATTTTATCAACCATCAAATAAAAAGATATGAGTTCATGCATCCACAACAAGGGAATCTAGAGGCTCACACCTCCACCCTCAAGTAATACTAGGATTCACCTCCTTCCCACGAAGTCTAGAAGCCATTGCCACAGTCAATCTAATGCTCAGTGAATAGTTACCAACTCATTGTTCAAGGGCACACTCTCAATGTGCATTTGATTCCATATGGTAATGCTAATAACCAAAACAAATCCATCAATGACCTTCCCTTCTCTCCTACACAGTCCCCCGGGAAATTGGTCACCCCTTCCATGCAGTCACTCACCTTCCAAGTTCTATTGGCACCACCATCTCGGGCAGTCCATCCCTTGGCAAGGCTTGCTCGCATCGGAAGATATAAAAACCAAGGCATATCCCTCCCTCAAAACCATCATACCATTCATAGCATGCTCATGGAAATCAATGGACACTATTAGGTACCAGTGTCTGATGAGCCCCAAAAATGTACAATTATTTGGGCTCATTCAACCTCCTAATTTGGCTTAGTCCACCATTCTCATTAGTTTATTGCATGTTTTTGATTATTTTTATGTTAATAGAGTGAATTTGGTTAGTCATTATGCCAACAAGTCTAATGGGTGCTTTGTGTAGCCTTTTTGGTCAACTTGGAGACAAAATTGAAGGTCTTAATGAGCACTTGGCAGCCAAATTCGTGGGAGAACAAGCTAGAGGATTTGTAGGAAGGTGTCCCCCTCATTTATGGGCCCTTACCTCGAATTCTCCACCATCAGCTCGGAGTTCAAAGGCCACCAAATCAATGAGCACAAGGGCAGCCAAGCAAGTCAAGTTGGACTGCTGTCAACTACAAGTCTTGGGCAGCCAAGTCCCTAAATTTTAGGAGGATTGTTGGGTCCTCAATTTGTATAAATAAGAGGGCTTAAGACCTCATTTCAGTTAGTCATTTTGGGGAGCTAGTTGGTAGTCATTTTCGTAGCTAGTAGTTAGTCATTTTTGGGATTAGCTAGTTAGTCAATTTGGTTAGACAATTAGTCTTTTTGTAAGCCAGTTTTGGCATGATGTTAGATTCATGATTATTCAATAAAGGCAGGCAGCTTTGGATTCAATTCTGAGTTTTTAAGGGAGCTATAGCTCTCAGGTTAGGGCCCAACCTGAGAGCAATAGACCTCCTCCTCCTTGTATCGTTACTTGTTTCCTTGCAACACTTTATTTCCTTTGTTTTCACATGCATTTAGAATTTCCAGTCTGCTGATTTGATTTGTTTTGTGTGATTGAAGTAGGATTATCTTATGGTTTAAAGTGATTTTAGTTGTTTAGATTAGAGGAGGAGGATTGTAATTCATTAGAGTCAAGAAAAGGTTGATAGTGCACTCGCTGCCATCTCTGTTTAGAGATTGGGGGTGTGGGATGTACCAACCACCAAAAAACGCAGTCTTATGCTTTCATGCAAGCTGCCACATAGTTATTTTAGTTATAGATCCATGCATGCACTCTTTCTCCACTTTAGTTCTCTGTTCCTGAGCCATCACAAGCCTCATTTCCATCCTACCTATTCACCCATACACTTCCTCCCCTTCACCATCACCCAAAACTTCCACTTACAGCACATCCTGTAGAAGTTAGCAGACTTCCTGTAGAAACCCCTGAGTTTCCTGTAGGATCCCCTGCAAACTTCCTGTAGAAACCTACAAACTCAGTTGTTGAGCATCCGAACGTGGTAGGCTTCTGTGGACTGATGCTGGAGACCCTCTGGGTCCTCCCTTAGCCATCCTGACCTTGCCCATGCTTTCCTTCCATTCCAACCGTTCCTGCACAACCAAACCCTAATCAAAAGCATCATCACAATAAATCCAACCACTTAACGAAAAAATACAAAAACATGTCTTTTCAGATGCATGTATTTCAGTTCACTGCAAGTAATGGCATTAGTGGTAGTAGTTTCATTCACAGTTTTGCATAGTTAGGGTCTAGCTAGTTAAATTAGGGTTTACTAGGGTTTTCATGCTTTGTTGGCTTTCAGTTTCTTTTTGCAAATAGACTAGTCTCCTTTGAGTTAGCTTTCGTCCATCATTCATAAAGCTTCTTCTGTGAGCCTATAGAAGTTGGCTTGAGCCCTAGCGGACTTGTGCCAGCTGACCAAGTGACAGCTGCGACAAGAGCTAGTACTTGTGCATACAGCACCGTCGCTTCCAAGTTTGTACGAACTACCGGGTTGATAAAATTAGAGATAGGAAGCTCCAGGAGTTGTAGCATTATTGCTACAATACTGGAGCCCACCATCTTTTTGGCGCCATTGCCGGGGAAGCGACAGAGTATTGGTGATTGTTGCTATTCTTCTATTTTCTACTACAACCTTCTGCTCAATAGTTTATTTCATTTCCATTCTGCAAAAGTAGCATAGACATTTCTTGCTTTCATAGATTAGCATTTCCTGCTTTCATAGATTAGCATTTCTCGCTTTCATAGATTAGCCTTTCCCGCTTTCCTATATTAGCATTTCAATTCCGCAATTTCAATTCCGCAAGCGTAGACTAGCATTTCATTCCTGCAATTTCATTTGAGCAAAATAGATTAGTCTTTTCCTGCTTTCATTTCAATTCCGCATGTTCCTTTTAGCGAGATAGTTAGTTGCAGTTCAATTTATTTCAGTTTTGCAAGTAGAAGTAGAAAAAAAAAAAATCAAGCAAAAATATTTCATTTCATGCCTTGTAGGAGTAGAGATAAGTTAGAAAAATGATTGCAAAACACCCCCACTGCTTCACACAACCTTCTCTCTTCTTCGATGGCTGTGATTGAAGAACCCCTGGGTGGACATCAAGACATATCTGAAGAACCTCTAGGGGAGAAGAAGAAGAAAACATTCCTCTGGAGAAAATGGCTACAAGCAGAGATGTTGGGAGCAACATCTTGTCCAAAGATGAATTTGAAAATCAGATCGAAGATTTCAAGAGTGATATGAGGCAGTTTCTTGTCATGCAACTGGATACCTTGCGGATCCAAAAGAAGCAAGAAGAAGCCAAGAGGGCTTTGGCCATTTTTTGTCCTAGGTGCACTAGAAGGCATCCTAGGAACGAATGTCCATTGTACTCCATAGAAGTGTGTTTTGTCTGTGAAGAATACCATCCTATAGATCAGAGCCCTTCCTTACCCAGAATCAAAGCTGCATATCAAAGAGCCAAAGGAGCCACTGAATCACTCTACTATATGAACCAAAGGAGGCCATATGGACCTAGATCTTACCAACAAGAACTGCAAGGGACACCCGAGACCTATTATGACCCCTATCAAGCCACTTTCATGCCTTCTTGGGGTCCCCCTGCTCATCCTTCCTGGTCTACACCTCCTCCTTGGTCGTATCCTCCTTGTTCCTTCACAGATCCATATTATGCACAACCAGTTGCTCATTCATTTCACTCTTATGCTCAGCCACAGCCTCAGTGGAATGCACCTTATCAGGAGTGGAGGCCCCAGTACAACTCTCATCCCGATCATTTTCCTCCACCACCTGCTCATCCGCAACCATCGCCTCCTCCTCCACCAAGGCAACCCCAAATGCCTACCCAACAACAATGCCATCCACCTCCATCTCAATTACACCCCTCCACTCAGTTACCCCTAGCACCATTTCCAAAACCATGCAATGGAGCAGCTCAACCAAATTGCAAAGCTGAGGCACAACATGTGCAAATGACTCCTTTTGAGCTCAATGATGTTCACCAAAGCTCACGAAGAGTGTTGCAAAACAAAGATTATATTGACAACATTGAAGGACCAAAGGAAAAAGAAGATTCAGAAGAGGAAATCAAAGAACCATGGGCTGCACTTGATCAAGTGAAGAGATCAGAATCAGAGATCAAGAAAGCTTCCTCATGGTTACCATCAAACCCTCCATGTAGTCAAGAGAAAGATCAGCAAAAAGAGGAAGAAGAGAAAGTCATGTTAGAAGGTGACATGAAACATGATTCAGATCAGAAAAAGGACCAAGGATATCAAAGCTATATTGAGACATGGTTCCAGACAGTCACTAAGTTGCAGTAGTACTCTCTTCCTCAGCTATGTTTTGTACTTTCAAAGTCAGATCATTTTGTCTCTGAAATTTGGATAGTTGTCAAAGCATGCATTCCGAGCCTTCACATCATTTTGTCTCTAATCTTGATGTGCACATGGCTCCATTGGAAGTATTCTTATACTTGAAAATGATTTTGTTTTTTTCAAGTAGGGTAGGGTAGAAAAAAAAAAAAGAGAAAAAAGAAAAAGAAAAAAAAATGAAAAAAAAGGAAAATAGAAATCTAAGGTGAAAACCTCCTCGGAGGCGCCTTAGATTGGCTCATTGATTGAAAACCTCCATGAGGCGGTCAATGGGTTGGAAAAAAGAGAAAATAAAAGGGAATAAGATCTTTGGGTGAAAACCTCCCTTGGAGGCGCCCAAGGCAGGCAATTAGGGTGAAAACCTCCATGAGGCGCCCTAGTTGTTTTTCAAAAGAAAAAGAGAAAAAAAAGGAAAAGAAAAATAAAGATAATCTCCATTGAATAATTTCATGTTGCAGCAGTGACATTGCAGGTTGTAAGAAGGACGTTTCATGACAGGAGGAGCACTCAAATCAAGGTCAAAGTAATTGTTCTTGTGCCTTCTACAGGAAGCTCTGTATTTCTACAGGAAACATGCTGTAGAACCTTTGGACGAGCCAAATCCAATTTCAAAAGTGAATCTGATGGTGAGAATCTGTTGATTAGGCCTACAAGCACTTGTGTGTCCATCCCTTGCCTTTCTCCATCATTTTTTTCACCTCCTTGTTCTTCTCGTTGTGCTTCTACAGGAACTTCCTGTAGAAATTGTGGGAAACTAGGCATGCATTTAAAAAAGTGGTTTGGCAAGCATGATAGCTTCCTCAAGGGTTCAGAAGCCCTCATGCCATCTTCCAACTCCTCCTCCAGCATCTCCATAACTGCATCACAAAAAAAATTCATTTTGTCATCCCATGCAAGCACATGCAAAAAGCCTTCAGGCAAAAATCCATAGAACCAAATTTGTTTTGCCATAACTTGAAAACCATGCATCCATTTGACAAACCATTTTGTGGGGAATTGTAAAAGGTCGATGAGAACATGCCTGAGCAGTTTCATGCAATTCCGATGCACGATTTCCAAGAAATCAGCCTCCATCACCATCAGTCATTTTTGCAGTTTCTCCATAACCGTGCATCCATTTCAAAACCTGTTTCATGGGGAGATGCACATGGGTGATAGTAGCCTACCCAAGCAGTTTTAGCCGATTCTGATACACGGTTTCCAAGAAATCGACCTCTGAAATATTCAGCCATTTTCCATTTTTCTCGAAATCCGTGCATCCATTGATCACGAATTTGCTATGGGAGATGCATAAGGATGGTAGGAACGTGCTCACCGAGTTTCAGATCAAACTGATCTACCGTTTGGGAGAAATGTCAAAAAGAAGTTCTGGTTGTGACCATGCAGCAGCAACAGCTTGAACGGGCAGAGTTGAACGTGGAAATCAATGCACACAGCTCAGATCCGGCCAGAGGACACCTGCACAAGGAAAAAAACAATCAAAGATTAGCAACCAAGCCACATGCAATCAGGAAAACCAATGCATGCAGCAATGACAGGCCACAGCAGCTCACGGCAACCATTTAACTTCGAGGTATGTGACTAATCTCATTCTTCTATTGCATAGATTTAATTTGGAACTGCATAAATGAATGGGATGAGGGATTAAGCCACGAATGTAGCAAGGCTCAACTGATTGTCTGCTTCAGAACTCTGCCGGCAGCCACGCAGTGCACGTGGACAATGGACTCTCGTAAAAATTAAAAAAAAAAAATTAAAAGAAAAAAAACAGTGATAGAAAGTTTAACTCCAATGAACAGGATGTCAATTAATTAACAGAGAGAAGAAGACATGTATCACTGTAGTTTGAAAAATCTAGCGCACATGTTTTTTCCACCACATCACAAATCACGGAGAAATTAAAGACGGCTTGGCTGAAACTCATGAACTACTGTCCATCTGCACTTTCCACGTCCTCCACTGAAGTTTCCACAATCTATTAACTTTATATCCTCCACCGATCTTTCTCGGCCATTTTTCAAGACCCTTCGGCTCATCGGCATTCTACATGGAGCACTGTTTCGTTCTACAGGAAGCGAGAGCCGCCTATAGGATGTTGTCTACATGAAAGTGCAGCAGAGCAGAGGAGCCTGAGTTTCTCTTCATCAAGTTTGGAGCTTGAAGAAAGGTGAAAATAGCTGAGGTGGATCATGCTATTGATTTTATTGTTTGTTCACTTGCATGTGATATTGCAGAGGGTATGAAAGCCGTAGAATTGCTTTTAGAGATTTCAAAGGATATGGCTGTGTGTGAACAGATTGGCAAGGTACAAGGTTGTATCCTCCTCCTTGTAACAATGTCAAATAGTGACAATCCTAAAACTGCTAAGGATGCAAACGAAGTTCTGGAGAATCTCCCATGCAGTGAGCATCATGTACTGCAAATGGCATAGGTGGACTATTTCAAGCCCTTGATACAGAACCTGAGAGAAGGGTCTGAAACAATGAAGATTGTTATGGCAAGGAAGTTGTCAGAGATAGGTTTAACAGATCAAAGCAACGCTGCATTGCTCAAAGAGGAGGTTGTATTTCCACTTCTTGAAATGATTTCCAATGTTCATTTGAAGGCAAAATTAGCAGCCATTTAAACACTTCAAAATCTTTCAAGTTTACCTGAGAATGCGTTACAAATGATCAAAGATGGGGTGGTCTGACCCATCTTGGACCTTCTATGCACACCACTGTCAACTATATTTGCTTTGAGAGAAAAAGCTGCTAATACCTGTGCAAGCCTTGCTATGTCTACAGCATTGCCCCAAAGAACAAATGTCACAACAACTGCATCTTAAAAGTGTGATTCGGTATGAAGTTTTGCTCTACTCCTGGTTATACAGCAGCTTGAAACACAACTTGGGAATTCTCATTTTTGGCATGTTTTGAAGCAATTGCAGATTGAAGGGAAATGCTGATTCATAGCAATGATATGTGAGCAAGTAATATTTTCTCTGCCCTTGATCTATCTTATGTTCTGCTCTGCCTCTGTTATCAATTCTTAGTAGAGTTCAAATCCAAGATTAAGAATGCCATTCGATTCAGTTAAAGGCCTCGAAACACTCTTTCCCATCCAGATTTGGCATGCACTATCTATTCTCGCGCAGTTCATTGTACTTGTGTGCTTTTATAATACATTAGACTTGCCATTCATGTTGGATTCGTCAGCTTTCAGGCAGCACAGTTCAAGGAGAAGGCATCCCCAGCCAAGCAAGCAAAATCAGAGAAAATTGTTTCTATAGGAAAGTTTGAAAAGAGGGAAGCCAAAGGAGAAATCAGCCGAGATGTTAGCCAAAGAAGCCACCAGGGCCATCAAAGACAAGGAGAGAGATTGGTTGCTTAGAGGATGAGCAACACCTTCAGTAGGGGGGTGATGATGAGCCCCAAAAATGTACAATTATTTGGGCTCATTCAACCTCCTAATTTGGCTTAGTCCACCATTCTCATTAGTTTATTGCATGTTTTTGATTATTTTTATGTTAATAGAGTGAATTTGGTTAGTCATTATGCCAACAAGTCTAATGGGTGCTTTGTGTAGCCTTTTTGGTCAACTTGGAGACAAAATTGAAGGTCTTAATGAGCACTTGGCAGCCAAATTCGTGGGAGAACAAGCTAGAGGATTTGTAGGAAGGTGTCCCCCTCATTTATGGGCCCTTACTTCGAATTCTCCACCATCAGCTCGGAGTTCAAAGGCCACCAAATCAATGAGCACAAGCGCAGCCAAGCAAGTCAAGTTGGACTGCTGTCAACTACAAGTCTTGGGCAGCCAAGTCCCTAAATTTTAGGAGGACTGTTGGGTCCTCAATTTGTATAAATAAGAGGGCTTAAGACCTCATTTCAGTTAGTCATTTTGGGGAGCTAGTTGGTAGTCATTTTCGTAGCTAGTAGTTAGTCATTTTTGGGATTAGCTAGTTAGTCAATTTGGTTAGACAATTAGTCTTTTTGTAAGCCAGTTTTGGCATGATGTGAGATTCATGATTATTCAATAAAGGCAGGCAGCTTTGGATTCAATTCTGAGTTTTTAAGGGAGCTATAGCTCTCAGGATAGGGCCCAACCTGAGAGCAATAGACCTCCTCCTCCTTGTATCGTTACTTGTTTCCTTGCAACACTTTATTTCCTTTGTTTTCACATGCATTTAGAATTTCCAGTCTGCTGATTTGATTTGTTTTTTGTGATTGAAGTAGGATTAGCTTATGGTTTAAAGTGCTTTTAGTTGTTTAGATTAGAGGAGGAGGATTGTAATTCATTAGAGTCAAGAAAAGGTTGATAGTGCACTCGCTTCCATCTCTGTTTAGAGATTGGGGGTGTGGGTTGTACCAACCACCAAAAAACGCAGTCTTATGCTTTCATGCAAGCTGCCACATAGTTATTTTAGTTATAGATCCATGCATGCACTCTTTTTCCACTTTAGTTCTCTGTTCTTGAGCCATCACAAGCCTCATTTCCATCCTACCTATTCACCCATACACTTCCTCCCCTTCACCATCACCCAAAACTTCCACTTACAGCACATCCTGTAGAAGTTAGCAGACTTCCTGTAGAAACCCTTGAGTTTCCTGTAGGACCCCCTGCAGACTTCCTGTAGAAACCTGCAAACTCGGTTGCTAAGCATCCGAACGTGGTAGGCTTCTGTGGAATGATGCTGGAGACCCTCTGGGACCTCCCTTAGCCATCCTGACCTTGTCCATGCTTTCCTTCCATTCCAACCGCTCCTGCACAACCAAACCCTAATCAAAAGAATCATCACAATAAATCCAACCACTTAACGAAAAATACAAAAACATGTCTTTTCAGATGCAAGTAGCTTAGATGCATGTATTTCAGTTCACTGCAAGTAATGGCATTAGTGGTAGCAGTTTCATTCACAGTTTTGCATAGTTAGGGTCTAGCTAGTTAAATTAGGGTTTACTAGGGTTTTCATGCTTTGTTGGCTTTCAGTTTCTTTTTGCAAATAGACTAGTCTCCTTTGAGTTAGCTTTCGTCCATCATTCATAAAGCTTCTTCTGTGAGCCTATAGAAGTTGGCTTGAGCCCTAGCGGACTTGTGCCAGCTGACCAAGTGACAACTGCGACAAGAGCTAGTACTTGTGCATACAGCACCGTCGCTTCCAAGTTTGTACGAACTACCGGGTTGATAAAATTAGAGATAGGAAGCTCCAGGAGTTGTAGCATTATTGCTACAATACTGGAGCCCACCAGTGTCCCACAATGGCCCTGTTCCTGAATGCTTTACTAGCATACTATTGCATTTTCCAATTTCTTTTGTGTTGCAAATTCTCGCAGTCGATTTCAATCACCCAATCAAGGATTTCGTGCATTCTTGTACCAAGCACATAACTTCCATTAGATTTAAAATATATTGAAATAAATTCACATCATACCTCATTGGTATCTCATCAATAAGGACATTTACAATCTTGTTCGCTTCTTGTCACAACAAGTCAAACTAGTATATTTGACCAAATCAACATGTATAAAAACATCTCATCAGGTTAGGTAAAAACATGACCATCATAGATCAAAATCATAAATAACATGTAACAATCATAAATCAAAATCATAATTCACATGTAATCATCATATACTAGAATCATAAATCACATGCATAATAAAACTGAAATAATAAACTGATACTTGTCCTTTAATCGATCTTACTTCTGCCTTTGTTCTTTTTCGTACGTACACCGGATCAGTTACTACACTCGAAAAACCCCCAGTTCCTTATCCTCAACCAAGTGCACATATACATAGTGTGCATCAGACACATACAACCACACACGACATACAACTCCATGCAATACATGCACCTACACCTGACATACAACACATACACCTACACCCACTATATGTAATATACATGCACAATCTACATCAGAAGACATTCATCTGCACACAACGTGCGACACCACAAAATGCATACACGTACACCCAGTATAAAACACTACTCATACACCTACACCTAGTGTACAACACAACATAACACATATGCCTACATCCGGTGTACATCACAATACATATACCTACACCTGATGTACAACATAACACAAATACGTGTCTAGAGTGAAAGACAATGAATGCATATGTCACGATACCATGACTACACAATGCACATACATAGTACCGCATGCTAGAAACACAGAATGTATGACATACACTCAATCCCACATGTACGCTAGTACCCCACGTACAAAGCACCACCTGCACAACATGTGCACTACATCACATGTACATGGAACTATCTACACAATGTGTAGACAACACCACATGTACATTTCATCACTATAAAATGTGTAAACAATACCACATGTACATAGTACCGCACACATGACATGTACATGACACCAAACGTACATAATGCCACATTCGTGACATGTACACAACATCACCTAAACACAGCGCCACTTGTGCGACAAGTACACAACACCACATGCACACAACACCATATGTACATAGTGCCACATGTACAACATACATGCAACACCATTTGTACATAACACTGCATATCTAACATGTACACATCATTATCTGTACACAACATTGCATATCCAACATCCTCACAGTACAATATGTTCACAACACCATATATCCAACATGTACATAGAACCATCTATACCCAATATTGAATATGCAACATTCATTCAACACTATTTATACTAAAATCCTGTACGTAATATTTCATAAACATCATGTACACATACTACGTATGCACAATACTACATGCACACCATCATCACATATGCAACATGTACAACATGTATGACATATGAACAAAAGTCGTACCACACATCCAAAACCACACTAACACTTTACCAAGAAACCTTGCTTCCAATGTCTTATCCATGCTTGTTCGAGCATGCCGCAGACCACACTGATTTCACTTTGTTGATGTATCCCTCTGTATAACCTATCCATAACATAAGAATAGGCATAATACAAGCATACAATATAACTTCATATTCACATGATACTGACCTCATATGTTTGTCATGACTTCCCATTTGATTCCTAATATACCAAGAATCTCTTCCTGTCATTTCCTGTGTAAGCAACCATTACTCCAAAAGAATGATTCCTAATGACCTTGTCAGACAGTGACATAGATACATGTACACATACATACATCATAAAATAATAATGATCTCATGAGTCAATGTCATACATACATACATATGTACATATAAACATTAGCATAAAATAATCATGATTCATGGTCACCCTTTCAGACATGAAATACATACACTTCTACATGTATACATATATAAACATCAACATAATCATGATCACAACAAAATTGCCAAATATAATAAGGTCAAGGTTAAGATAACTTCCTTTATTCATGCAACACATGTGAAATATTGAGAACATTAGTCCCATCATAGCCAAGGCATCTGACACCTTAGATCCATTTACTTTACCTTTTTCTTGATTACATTTCCCATGATTGTTCTATCATCATCCATTCACCATAATGGACCTAACCAGTCCAACCGATTGCCATAGTCTTACCTTCCACTGCACTTACTCATACATCGAGCTTCATCCATGTCTTACATTACCTGTTGGGTATCACACAACTCTCTCTGAGCTCCATCAACTTTTCCTCTTTCCCAACCAATTCCCCAAAATCAAAACATAAAAGGTAAGAATGGAAAAAACAACAATAAGAAAACCATGAAAACTAATAACAGCATGACTTCACAAACAAATTGGTATGGCCATACTCTAGACATAAATAAAGCTACAAATCAAGCATAAGAAAATAAAAAAAGACCAAAAGCACAATACTAACAACAAACACCATGACTCAATCCCCATGGTTCCCAGGGAGACTCAACCAAAGTCTTCTTTGAGATTTCATGGCAACCACTCTTTTGCCATGAATTCCCCTTCATCATATTTCTATAAACACATAATTGTTAGTGTATAAAGAAACATAAAAATACATCAATTACCTTATCTTTTTGTGCCAAAGACATTTCTTGCAACTGAACACATCCACGCCATCTCTCAAGGGACTCCAATCCTTTGACAGATCCACCTGTAACTAAAGACTAGATAATATACCTGTCAAGTACATGTTCATGAATCTAGCACATATCCACATAATTTCAAACAAAATTAAGGTTAAGAAGACTCCTTGTATGCAAAGCACTCATTTGTTTGGAATTAGGGTTTCCAAAAACAGCAAAGGAATTCTTACCTGATTCGTTTCTTTTGCCTTTACCCTGTTGCAACTGAGTCTTACTATATATTGTCATGTCACCCAATTTTTAGTTATATAAACACATCAATTATTACCTCGTCACACTAATACCAAGCATGTTTCCTGCAACTGCTCACACATGTCAACCACATGTTCCAAATATCAACACAATCATATCTATCGATTCGAGATCAACTTTTACAAACAATCATGTCATAATCCATAGTCAACTCATAGTCATTAGACATAATGCTACAACTATCACCTACTACACTCAAGTACCTAGCGACTGTCTCAACACATATGTATTAGTACAAATATCTTAAAACAAGATCATTGGAACACATACTCATATTATGCAATTCATCAAACATTCAACCAACTTGTAAAAATACCATGTTAAATGAAGCAACCAAATGACGTAATAGACAACAAACATTAAAACACCAAATAGATAACATAATCAAACAATAAAGCACCAAAGAAATACCTTAGTGTATTTCACGGAAGGTTGTCTTGTCTGCACAATCAATCTAGGTTAGCATGATATAACTTCACAACATATCAACTCAAACCTAAATAATGGTATCCATAGCAGTAACTAACTAACATGTTCACATCATAATCTCATAAGAATTTTTCATTCATGCATAACAATCACATATGTATGACTAGTATAGATTAGTATGACACCATATCGCAAATATGTTGGCTCATACTTGAATATCGCAACCATAACCATATGCATAGGTCAAACCAGGTTAACGTAATACATATAACATTAAGATATTCAATGCAATGAACATAACCATCACACATATGATCAATCCAAATTAGAACATCAAGATCTTAATGAAATAACCCTAATTATCAAGTTAACTAACATATAACAACAATCAGTTAACGTATAACATGATCATCAACAACATATGACTTAATAATCAAGCTAACTATCATATAACAACAAGAAGTTAACCTATAAGATACTTCATCAATAACATATAACATAATCATCAGGTTGTCTAATATAAAAAAACAATAGAAATGCATACAACTACTAGTTACTATCATTCTTGACTATCTGACACATGTGCATTAAATTATACTGATCAACTAACATCTATCATGAATGTAACCATAACATCAAAATACATGTTAAAGTATATAAACCTAATGCATATAAAGATCCTTAACTTACATACATGCATGCAAAACCTACCATACATGTATGGCGGTCTTCTCTTACCCCAAAGTCTAATGCTGCAACCTAAATTTGATAATATTCATCTCCTACTCTATCTCAGCCAACACATTAGAATCATAAAAACTAATAGCATCATGATGACCTAGATTGCATATAATGACTTCACAAGGCATATTTAACCTACTATTAATACATAACTATAACCAAGACCATACATGCATAACAACTGCATATATGCATATAACACATGAGTACAAAACTATATACACATCATTCTAGCTAAAGTTCGGTCATCAATGCATTACCATATCAACTACACACACCATGACCACATGCATGACAACAACAACCACCTCACGTGCACTTGATAATATGTGATCATTGACATGCATAACAATGCATAATCAACCATACACATATGAAGACATACTCCATGACAACACCTTCAACCTTCACATGGCGACATCACTACAACCATGATCAACACCATGCAATGAAACAAGCACATGGACTACATGCATAAGGAACACATATGCAACCAACATGAATGCATGACCAACACACAACCCAAGGAGAGTGCAACCACGCTCTGATACCACTCTGTATCACCCTCCTCCCACATCTACCCAAGAAACTAGTGAGTTACGGTAAACATGTGATGAGAGGCCACTATGACATGATTCAACCTCCTAGGTAACCATAAGGAAATGGAATCGATGGAACATCACACATAGTCATCCAACATCATCAACATAACTCTCAGAAGACAAGCCAACCACTCAAACAGCCTGTCCCTAGGTCCTATTATTGTTATGGACCTCTTAGGCCATATTCACTCTCATGCTATGGGCAAGGGAGTGACCAGAAACCAAAAGTCACTCTTGTAGGCATTCCTGCCAATGATTATGGACTAAAATTGCTAGTTTTATGCCAACAACCCCGAGATTTAAGTCACTTTTTCAAGCCCAAATACTAGGCCACTACCTAGAATGGAATGAATTATTAGAATCAAGAAAATTACATGGAAACAATGATGAAAAATAAATGAGATGATCAAGACCTTAGCCAGACCCCTAGTAGCCATGATAGGAACTTTTCCAAACACTTAGTAAATATGCAACCTATAGGTGTAAATAACATATCCAAGCATAGGGGTCTCATACTTATCTAAGATTTTTTATGAAGCATTTTCTCCTTATCACATTAGCTACCATTTCATAGATTAGGTCATAGATACATTAATCATTCAATAAAAAGTAAGAACATTGTGAGAGCCACACATAGTTGTTGTCATAAAATACATACATAACTAACATAGTAGGGATCGAAATAATAATGAAAGCACAACCATACGAACCACATATAATCCATCATAATACTCATAGAGATACAAAGAGAAATAACCTTTCATTAATGATGAAAAATCCAAACCCGGGATGAGACTTCCAAGTTCCACCCGACCATAGAATTGTTGAGCCAAACCTTTCTTTAGTTATTCACCCCCATATCATATTCCAAGCGTGAATGTGGGATCTCATAGAACACGTCAATCAAAACTCATCTAGGGCTTCCAAAGGTCATCCACCTCAACCCATCAAACATTGATTCCACCTCACGGTTGGACATCACCAAAACCATCATCAAATTGGTCTCCATCCAAACCTTCCAAGAATTCTAAAGCATTTATTCCAACCCGGCTCCCAAGACTAGTAACTCAACCCACTGACATCATCAGGCTCTAGAGTGTTTGTCCAAGCAAGGCGTCCAGGACTAGTAACTCAACCCACATGTATCATTGGGCTTCTATAATGTTTGTCCAACCAAGGCTTCTAGGACTAGTAACTCAACCCACTAATGGCTTCAAGAGCATTTTTCCAACCAAGGCTTCCAGGACTAGTAATTCAACCCACGTTGTTACAGGGCTTCCAGAGAGTTTGTCCAACCAGGGCTTCTAGGACTAGTAACCCAACCCAAGCCGTTACAGGACTTCCATAGCATTTTTCCAATCAAGGCTTCTAGGACTAGTAACTAAACCCACGCTAAGGAAGTTTGAGAACCAACCAGAAACAAAGAAAATAAACCCACAACACCGTGGTTATCCAAGAAATGGAAAGGCTAGGCAATCCATTGTCAATCTCGGACATCCTTCATGCCAATGATAGACCATAACCAAGAAACCACATGAATGATCCATGCATGCCAGAAATAGTAAGGAAAACATACATGCAACTCGGTATCTGCAAGAAAATCCCATTGTAGATGCTGATCCCGAAGCCCTCTTGTGCCTTCCTCCTCTTCCTTTGTCTTCTTGCTCTAAGAATCCAAGTATGCCACACCCACCAAGAGTGATCCAAGAAAGCCTTAAGTATCCAAGAGTATGAGAGAGAGAGAGAGAGAGAGAGAGAGAGAGAGAGAGAATAATGAGAGAGATCTCCAACACTGAACTGACCAAGTCTTGCCCATTGATCCTCATAAGACTTTTTATTAATGAGCCCTCTATTTTCTTCATTTTCCATTATTTTTGTTCATTTTCCTTCTTACATGCAACCTGTCACCTATCACCTTCCTTTTCTCCTAATTTCCATCATTTTCATAAATAAATGTGCCAAAATACCTTTTTGCCTCTTTAATGCCTTAGTAATTTCCTTTTCCAATTTAATAAATCGAATCAACACCCACTAGGATGTTTCCCCCACCATTCATCTTGGAATACTTGTCCCATCATTGCGACCTTATATATATTTTTACATGTAATTTTCACCAGGGAAGTTACATCTTGATTGTTACAGCAAACAAGTGTTCGTCTGGAAATTGATCTTCCACTAATAAAGGGTCGTTTGTTTTAGGTACTCTAGACAGAAAATATGCAACAATATTTTCCTTTTCTAACTGAACCTTTGTAGTAATGTCAAACTCCCGCAATAAGAAAAACCATCGAGTTATTCGGCCATTGGCAATAGGTTTATTAGTTAAATATCTAACAGAAAAGTGATCAATATATAGGAAGACTAGATATCTTGTTATATAGTGACAAATTTTTTTAATGGAATACATAACAACTAAAAATTCCTTTTCTGTCACTGTATAATTTAGCTCTATCGGTGTGAGGTTTTTTTATATGATAAATGGAATGAGGCTTTTTGTCTTCTTCCTATCCAAGGATGGTTCCTATCGATGTGTCTGATGCATCTAATGAGATGTGGAAAGGAAAATTTCAATTTGGCCCTCCTAACATAGGTGTTGTTGAGACTTTCTTTTTAAGTTCTGCAAAAGCACCATCACATCTGTCAGTCCATTTGAATTCAACATTTCTTATCAAAACATAACATGGTGCTGCTAGCCTTGAAAATTTTGTTATAAATATATGATAATAACCAATGTAGCCAAGTAAACTGCGCACCTACATAGGTGTACGAGGAGTAGGTGACGTAAGAATTACCTCAATCTTTGTTGGATCCGCTTGAATGACTATAGCAGAAACGTAATGTCCCAAAACTACGCCTTTAGTCATCATCATGTGACAATTTTCATGGCTAAGGCAGACTCTGGTAGCAATGCATCTTTCAATTTTTTTTCTAGATTTTGTAAGGCTTGTTCAAAGTTGTTACCGTATGGAGTAAAATCATCCATACATAGCTCATGTCCATCAGTAATTAAATCATAAAAGATACTTAAAATTTCCCTTTGGGAGGTGGCTGGTCCATTGCACAACGCAAATGGAAAAAATATATATGCAAATGTTCCCCAATGGAAGGTAAACGTAGTCTTATCCTAGTCTTCAGGAGAAATTTGAATTTGATTATAACCACTAAAACCATCCAGAAAGGAGAAGAATTTCTTTCCAGTAAGAGTGTCAAGGACCTTATTTACAAATGGAAGGGGGAACTGGTCTTTCTGTGTAGATTTGTTCATTTTTGTATAGTCCACACAAATTCTCCATTTACCATTTTTCTTAGGGACAACAACTAATGGTGAAACCCATTGGCTGTCTGAAATGGGATATAGGAAATTAACATCCCAAACCTGGTTTGTGTGCTTCCACGTGAGCACCTGGTACATAGTCTTACAATATTATCATAGTCTTGCTTAGAAATATCACATTCTCCCATTAAATTCAGTTTCTCTATCCATTAGTCTTTCATGTCCTTGATTAAAGTGATTTTAATCACTTATCTGGGTAAAGCGATGTAAGGTGATGTCTATAGGTTATATTGAAATCTCTCAATGTATTCCTCTAAAGTTTTGTCATCTTTTTTTGTCATTTTAAAAATTTCCTCTCTTAAGTCCCTAGACTGGAAATAATCCTAATATTTGGTAAGGAAACATTTTTCATTTCATCCCATGAATTTATAGTACTGCCTCCTAATCCCATAAACCAACATAGGTTAGCCAGATTTACACAGGAACGCAAAAAATTACAAACATAACCATAAATACAAAGATGTAGTAGAAATAACACTTCATTTCATTAATATCAAATACAGAAATATGTTTACAAACAGAATGGAAATAAGACTAGCTCGGGCGATGGCAGCTTATCTCTAAGAAGGGATGGGGTGGCTACATACCTCTAAACTATGTTACAATGAGGCTCAAAGGCCTATTTATTATTGAGAAACAATGGAAAACCCTAAAAATCCAAAAACCTAACCGTAGGAGATGAAGTGCCAAACTATGGGCCCCGTTTGGGTAAATTGGTACATCAACTTCCCGGGGTCATAATTTTGGCATACGATCTCCATTTGACATGCACAATACCTCGTTAGAAATATATAACTAAGGACTACAACTTTTGAATGACCAACATCAATTCATGTTGGTCCCAGTTTTCCCCAAAAACATTGTTTAGGGCCTCAAAACAGCTTTGAAAGTTTAGGACCCAAAAAACTTCCAAAAATAGTAAATTGTGATACAAATAAGGAAACTGAAAACTGAAAGAAAAAATGGTACTGGTCCAAGCGAAATAGGAGGGTGGCCACCAATATCCAATTGGATCATTCCTCCCCCCTTAGGAAGCAATTGTCCCCATTGTGTTGAGTTTGTCCATGGGATGAAGAAACTTCTACTGAATTTGGTCCCTGGTGAGCCACTTGCCATGGTGAAGGAGTTGGCCTACTTTGACAACTCGATATAGTTGGATCCTTTGCTATCAGTTGTTCTTGATTTGTGTGTCCATGATTCGATTAGTTGTGGCTCATTCCATGCAATCTGGATTTAACTCTATAGGTGTGAGTTGTTCTACAATGTTTGATGTGTCCAACAATGGTGGGAAGTATGGTCGAAGGCGGTCCACATTGAACATTGGGTGTAGGCCAAAGAATGGGGGAATGCTGAGATCAAATGCATTGTCTCTGATAGCCTTAGTAATTTTGTAAGGACCATATTGGAGTGATCTGAGTTTCCAATAGGCTCCGGTAAGGCATTTCTTCTGCAAATGCATCCAAACTTTATCGCCCAACTGAAATTTGTCTGCACTCGATGTTGATGATGTCATTGCTTGTACTTGGCATTTGATTTCTCCAAAATTTTGTGGACCTGCCGGCATATATGTTGGATGTGCTCAATGAAACTATTTTCCTTATCAGCTTTGGACTGAACATGATCCAAATATGCTTAAGTATTTGAAAATGGTATGGCCACATCAATGGGACATAGTGGTTGGAATCCCAAGCCCACCTGAAAAGGGTTGTGGCCAGTGAGTTGTGGAGAGCCCAGTTATAGATATGATGTACATAGGGAAGGCTCTCATTCCATGTGTGTGGATCCTTTGCATTGTGCATGCACAGAATGCGTTCGATCATTCTTTTGAAGACCTCTGTCTGGCCATACAATTGGGGATGGAAAGCTATGGACTTAGTTAGCTTGGTGTCAAACATCGACCACTGACTAGACAAAAATGTACTGAGAAACCTACTATCCTTATTTGAGATTATAGACTCATGATCTCAAAGGATACGCACAGTCATTCAAAGAAGAGTTTAGTAGTGGCTTCTGCTATGATATTCTTCTTGTGGGCCACCATAATGGCCATCTTCGAGAATTTGTCAACAACCACTAAAACAAAGTTGTTGCCATACTTAGTAGAAGGAAGGCCCAGCATGTAATTCATGGGAATGGTTTCCTAAGGTTGAATTGAGGTAGGCAACAAAGTATAGAAGCCTTGCTTCTTGATGGCCAGTTTGGCAATGGCACATGTAGTGCAAGATCTGATGTACTTCCCGGAATTTTGTTGAATATTTGGCCAATAGAAATACTTCTGCGGTAATGCCACCATTTTCTCAACCCCAAAATTCCTAGTGGCCCGATTGTAGTGCACTTCCCAAATCATCTTGTCACGCTCACTTGAAGGAACACAAAGGTGTCCCAGGTGACATAACAAGGCATCCTGGAGGTGAAAATATGGAGCTTTCTTACCCTCCAAGAGCGTCTGGTATGTGTGGCCAAATCTTGGGTCGCTTTTGTAGAGAAGTGACCAATCAAAAGTCTCGTGCCCACAAGAGTTGAGCACAGTGGTTAATGCCATGATTGGTGGTCGGCTGAGACAGACTGCAACATTATTAGTGATACCCTTATTATACTTGATATTCAAAGGGAACTATTGCATGTATGTGGACCACTTCTAATGGAGATCATTCTACAACTTCCCCTGCATCTGTATGAATTATAGGGGTTGGTGGTCTATGTGGATGACTGTTTCCTTCCCCAAAATGTAATGCTTCCATTGACGTTAGGCCTTTATAATGGAATGCATCTCTTTGTCATAAGTGGAATACTTTTGGACTATTTCTAAAAGTGTCTCACTGTGATATGCTGCTGGATGCCCCTGTTGAGGAAGGACTACCCCAATATCATAATCAGAGGCATTTGTATTGATCTCAAATGGATGTTGCAATTCTAGTAATGTGGGCACTGGTGCAAAGCGGAGGCGATGTTTCAACTCTATGAATGCCTTCTATTGAGATTTAGACCAAAATACTTTTGCTTTTTCTCCTCCCTTGGTGACTTGACTCAAGGGCCAAGTGATATGAGAGAATCCCAACATGCAGTAGAAATTGACAAGACCTAGGAAGCTGCAAAGCTCTGTCATAGTGGTTGGCGCTGGCCAATCCTGAATGACTTGGATATTGGTTGGATCCACATGCACCCCATGTTCATCAATAATGTATCCCAAATATTGAACCTAGTGTTGGAATTATGATGTATGTGTTGTACTTGATGGCAACCCACTTATAGTAGAACAAATAACTTGTATATGGTAACTGGATGAACTACAGAAGATATATCAGATGTGACAGAATGCATGATAGTAGTGTTTACAGATGTGATGAAATGCAGGGCAACTTCAAGGAATCAGTTCAGAAAGCAATTCATTTAGATGACAGATCACAGTACTATAGGTTAGCAGCACATAGTTATAAATCAGACTCACATAATGAAGAAAGAGAGGTATACGCAGGTTCACCATTGACCAAGCTGTGTATACATGCGGTTAACAAAACAAAAGGAGCGTATAACGTACACACGCACTTTCATGGAAAGGAAAATGCATATACCTTGGAAAGCTAAGTTTTGGTCTGAAGTATTTGGTCCATGGTATTGGTCCATGGTATTTGATCCAAGGTATTGATCCTAGGTATTTGATCTAAGGTATTAGTCCTAAGTGGTTTTGGTCCATGGTATTGAGAAAGGCCTAAAACTATAAAAGGAGGAGAAGATCATTAGGCCAAGTAACTCAAGAATTGAATATCTGATGAAGAGTGAGATCTAGTATGCAAGTTATTGGGTTATGGTGCATTGTTGGATTTGAACCAAGGATGAACCTTAGCACTTGATAAAGGATAAGATCTAATGATGTATCAGGATCTTAAGGCTTGAAGTGAATTATCTTTATGTGGTTTGATCATTTATCTGAATAACTAGCGCATGTTGTAAGTCTGTAAATATGATGATTTGGGTATGACTAAAGTCTGGAATTATTGTAATATTCAAATTATCATTTACAGATCTGTATGCAGGTTCACTTTAGAAAATGTGCGTATACACGCCATTTCTACATTATCAAAACAATGTATACATCATTTGTAGATCTGTACATAGGTTCGCCTTGAGGAAAGTGTGCATGCATGTAGGTTCGACATATGGAAGTAGCGTATACCTTGTAAAATATGTTTTAGTTGCTTCTGTTTGCTGTTGTAGTGTTCTAGGTTCTGGCTTGGGTTCTGGTTACTGTATTCTGGTGACAACATTCTGAATGATCAGATTGATAGTGTGATTGCTTCAATCAGTTGTGGTTGGTTCAGAAGGAAATTAATTGATGCAGATATATTTGATGATTGAATGATGTTGTTGATGGATCCAGTCTGAAAATTTATGAAACATGGTCCCTGGAAGAAAAGAGAAGGTTGTAGCCTTCTGTAGGCTGGCACCTACGTACTAGTAAACATATCAGTGAGTACAAGAGCTAGGGGGTTGTATCTCCCTTCCAGTAGAAGCTGGAGAACAAGAGAAGGTTGTAGTCTTCTATAGGTAGAAGCCTGCATAGTGGTATAAGACTGCACTAGTACAAAAATTGTAAATAGAATTCTCTTATTATTAAAAGAAGACAGAGACAATTGCAACAGGGGGTTTTCACCCACATTGATTTTACACCTTATATCTTGGTGTTCATGTGTGTTTCTTATTTGTGATCATCAGTTTTGTTTTACTTCACCTGGTTACTATTTATATGGTTATGATGCACTGATTAAAGATCAATATATGATGAATTAACCGAATCATAAGTTTACTGGATATACACTAGTTGCTTTAAACACAGTTGCATGTACACACGTGTTCCCTTAACTGAAGTAGCGTATATAAATCTGATTATGGAAATGAAAAATTATTAGTTTGATAATATTGATTCACCCCCCCTCTCAGTATTATTTCCAAAAATTGGTATTAGAGTTGGTCCTTCAGAAGAAGCTTGATCACTTGAAGGAAGATCCATCATCATGAGTAATCAAGAAAGCGGGGGACCCATTAGACTGCCAATCTTTGATGGAAGCAACTTTTTATTGGAAGGTAGAACCACAACCTATCTTCAATCTCTTGGGACAGATGTCTGGGCAATCGTGGAAGGAGGATATACATTTCCATCAACAATTCCTACAGATGCAACAGGTAAAAAGCAATATGAAACCAATACCAAGGTTGTCAATACATTATTGGGAAGTCTGTCACAATCAGAGTTTGTCAAAGTTATGCAGCTCAAATTAGCCAAAGAAATATGGGACAAAATCGTTCCAAGCTACGAAGGAGACTCTCAGGTAAAACGTGCTAAACTGCAAACTCGCAAAATTCAATATGAAAGTATCAAGATGCACAATTATGAAAATGTAGCTAGTTACTTATTAGGTATAGATGAGATTGTTAATTACATGAAGAATTTGGGTGAAGAGATAAAGGAAGTTACCTTAGTTGAAAATGTTTTAAGATCCTTATCTGCTAAATTTGAATCAAAAGTATCTGCCATAGAAGAAAAGCAGGATCTATAGACTATTACTATGACATAGCTTCACAGAATCTTAACTGCCTTTGAGATGAGAAAATGAGGTCCATCAAATATGAGAGAAGCTGCATTTAAAGCTTCAGCAAAAGGAAAAGAAGAACTCAATGAATTAGAACATATTTCAGAAGAAGAAGAGGAAGCGAACTTTGTCAAGAATCTGCAACAGGGTTCCAGTAGATTCAGAGGTAAACTACCTTTCGAATGTTTTTCCTGTGGTAGAGTCGGTCATTATGCTACCAAATGTCCTCATAAAGATAAATATGATAAAGTAAAGGAACCTACAAAGTGGAATAGAAATCAAAGTGTAAGTAAAAAAAGCTACTATACTCATGAAGATAGCGATGGTTTATCAAATAGTGATGATGATGAAAATAGTAATGACTATAGACTTCTGATGGCTTATGAAGATGATGATTTTTTGGATGCTTTAGATGAAGATGGCCTTTATGAAGAAATATCTAAACTCAAAATCTATTTAGAAGAAAAAAAATATGATTATAGATACCTTGACATTCCAACTTGCTGAAAGAGAAAAACACAATGAAAAAATATAATGTGAAATTGTGGGTCTAAGAAAGGATCTTGAGAAAACAAAAACTCTCAATCTTAGATTTGCTAAAGGATTAGAAACCTTAAATGAAATTAGAAAAGTGCAGAGCTCTCCTTTGATAAAGATAGGTCTTGGATACACTAAAGAAACATGTCAATCACAGAAGCCGTCAACCTCCACTAAAAGATATCTTGATGCATCAAAGAGCAGTGAACAGTTCAACAATCGTCAGCAAAGGCATAAAACAGATCACCAGGTGAATTAGGCTCAATTTACTTCAAGGATGAACAGAAGCCAAAATCAAACTCAATTAAATCATACTCAATTTTCTTCAAAGAATATCAATCAATGGGTTAGTAGGAGGATCTTCAACTACAATCAACAGGTCAATAGATTCGATAATCGCAGGAACTTCTTTAATGGTAAATGTTTCTCATGTCATAATTTTGGACACAAAGTTGCTCAATGTGTTCCTTACAAAGCTATCATGACTAGAGAAGCATGAAATCAAAGGAATGTGACATGTATAAAAAAAAGTTCCTATTATAACTTTTCTCTTCTTGAAAATGAAATAGTATGCTCAATCTGTAACAACTTTGGCCATGAAGAATCTAAATGCAGGAGTAAATTTCGGCAAAAAGAGAAAACTCCATTAAATCCCAAAATATGGAAAAAGAAAGAAACACAAATAGAAAGATGTGGTATAGCCTTGTACATAGAAGGACAAGAAAACCAGTGGTACATCGAAAATGGATGCTCGAAACACATGACAGGTGACAGAGAAAAGCTACACTCATATAATGCCTTAGAAAAGGAAAATAGTGTCTCATTTGGAAATGACACTCCTGCTGTCATGAAAGGTAAAGGCTATGTTTTCTTGAAAAAAAAGTTAAAGCTGGGAATGTTATGTATGTTGATGGCTTAAAGCATAATCTGTTGAGTGTGAGTCAAATGTGTGATCAAGGAAATGAAGTAGTGTTTCGATCAAATGGATGTGTTGTTCGTGAGATTGATATAGGAGAAACTGTGATTAAAGGGACAAGAACTCCAAACAACCTATACATACTCAAGGGAGGACAACAATAGTGCTATCTAAGCAAAAATGATGAAAACTAGCTATGGTACAGAAGATTGGGACATCTAAGCTTTTCTCAAATAAGAAAAGCATGCAGATTCCAAGCTGTTCGTGATCTTCAAAATATCAACATTCCTGAAAATACTATATACAAATCATGTCAATTCGGTAAGCAAACCAGATATCAATTCATCGAAAAGGAAGGGTCAGCTAGTAAGCCTCTTGAACTTGTTTATACTGATTTATGTGGTCCATCAAAGAAAAAGCCACCTCATGTAGAAGAATACTTTATATTGTTCATTGATGATTTTTCCAGAATGTGTTGAAGCATTTTGAAAAGTTCAAAGCCTTCAAAGCTTTGGTAGAAAATGAATCAGATCGCAAAATCAAATGCCTCAAATCTAATCAAGGAGGGGAATTTACCTCAGACGAATTCTTTTACTTTTGTGAACAACATGGAATATAAAGGCAATTCTCCACCGCTAGTACTCCTCAACCAAATGGAGTGGTAGAAAGGATGAACAGAAATGTTCAACAAATGGCTCGTGCTATGCTAGATGAATCTGGAACTCCTGCAACCTTCTAGGGTGACGTTGCATTCACCACCATCACTATTCTTAGTCAAGAAAATGTTCGAGTAGACAACACTCAAACTCCACATGAACTTTGGTAGGGTAAGACTCCTACTGTAAAATACTTCAAATTTTTTCGAAGCAAATGTTACATCAAAAAGACTGATGAAAAACTTGGTAAGTTTTAACCCAGAGTAGATGAAGGTATTCTTCTTGGCTACGCTTCTCGAAGTAAAGGATATAAATGTTACAACAAAAGACTTGGGAAAATTACTGAAAGTATTTATTTTGTGGTTGATGAAGCATGTAAAAATCCAAAACAGATAAAAACCAAAGATTATGAAGAAGATGAGGATCATTTTCCCACATCAAATCATATTGATTCTAAAGAAGAAACCAATGAAGCATCGGAAGAAGAGATAACGATAGAAGAAAAGACTCCATGCAGGTATGTTGAGAGAAATCATCCAGAAGCTCAAATCTTAGGAGAAAAAGGGGCAGGTGTGTAGACTAGAAGAACCATTGCCAAAGCTTCAAGCAATATAGCATTACTATCTTCCATTGAACCTAAAAATGTAAATGAAACATGCAGATATGAATGTTGGGTCAAGACCATGAATGAAGAACTTGAGAAAAGTGAAAATAATTATACTTGGGAATTAGTCCCTTGACCTCATGACAAGAATATTATAGGAACTAAATGGATATTCAAAAACAAGTTGAATGAAAATGGAGAAGTTATTAGAAACAGGGCCGGACTTGTTTGTAAAGGATATGCTCAACAAGAAGGTATAGACTTTGAAGAAGCTTTTGCACCTATTGCTAGACTTGAAGCCATCAAAATTTTTCTTGCTCTTTCTAGTTTTCAGAAATTCAAAATATACCAAATGGATGTAAAATCTGCCTTTCTTAATGGAGACTTAGAAGAAGAAGTCTATATTGAACAAGCAAAAGGATTCATTATTGGAAATGATGCAAAAATTGTATGCAAACTTAGGAAAGCTCTTTATGGTCTAAAACAGGCTCCAAGAGCATGGTATTACCATCTTGACAAATATTTCCACCAACAGGGTTTTTCAAAGGGGTCAGCAGATAACAATCTATATACAGAGATGGAAACCGATAAATTGCTAATAATTGTTGTTGATGATAACATTTTTGGTAGCAATGAAGAATCCATGAGTCAAAATTTTGCTTCAGTAATGTAGCAAAAATTTGAAATGTCCTTGCTTGGTGAGCTTACCTACTTTCTTGGTCTAGAAGTTCAGCAAAATAAAGATGGTATTTTTCTCTCACAAACCAAATATCTCAAACAGATCCTAAAAAAGTATGGCATGGAACATTCTAAACCAGTATATGCACCAATGGTAACAGGATGTAGTCTCAGCTCAAATGATGAATCTGCAGCGGTACATCAACCAACTTACAGATCCATGATTGGCAGTCTGCATGCATGGAGTGGGAATAGTTGGAAGATTCCAAGAAAATCCATAGGAATCACATCTTCAGGCAGTCAAAATAATTTTCATATATCTTCAAGGAACACAGAAATTTGGCTTATGGTATCCTAGAGATACAGATCTTACACTTCATGCATATACACATGCAGATTGGGTAGGAAGTGTTGATGACATAAAAAGCACTAGTGGTGGTGCATTCTATATGGGTTCTAGGTTAGTGTCTTGGTTCAACAAGAAACAAAGCTCAATTGCATTATATACAGCTGAAGCAGAATATGTGGTTGCTACATCTTACCGCACACAATTTCTTTGGATGATGCAAACATTGCAAGATATTTAGATCACATGTAATCCACCCATCTCCATTCTATGTGATAATAGAAGTGCCATCAGTATTTCAAAGAATCTAGTTATGCACTCCAAGACCAAGAACATACCCATCAAATATCATTTCCTACGTGAACAAGTGCTTGAACAAAAAGTCAAATTGGTGTATGTACCCTCCAAAGAATAGGTTGTTGATATATTCACTAAACCACTGCCTAAAGAGACATTTGAATATCTCAGATAGAAGCTGGAAGTAGTTGCTACATCATCCTATTGTTAAAATCCATTTTTTAAAGGAAGCTTGGTATGCGCAAGTTTCATGAAGTGGAGTCACATACATATGCTAGTTTTTGTGGATACAGAAGCGTATATGTTGGTATGAAGAAAAGTAGTGGGCCAGACTTAGGAGAAAGGGGTCTGATATGGTTCAGTAAATTATCTGCTCTGCTTGATGATGTTTTCACTCTGTTGATAACATGTGGAAACACACAGTTTCTCATAAATTTGTTGATAACTTGATGTATATCTGATTGATGATGATGCTTTGATATCTCTTACTGACATATGTAATGATCAGATCTGACAGTAAACAGGTGGAACAAGTTCAGGGGGAGAATATGGTTGATGATAGTTTGGGAACTAATGATGGACATATGCAGGTTGCTAGTCTGGATACTGATTGACAGGTGCTGCTGATAGTGCATATCATATGATAGTTTCTAATTACCATCATGGTCTTGTTTTAGATAGTTGGTCTCTATTATATAAGTCATGTACATATTTTAATGTAAGTGTCATGAAAAGACCAAATTTGTAACCCCACTATGCATGGGATGGATGATGTAATGTTTGTGTTTTGCCATGTATAAACAATTGTATATCCCCACTTGGTTGAGTGGATGAGTCACATTTGGTATAACCCCACTTGGTTGGGAGATGGATGTATGTATGAGTCTTTGGGGATAGGAAGGTCATTTGTGATGTATGTTTAGAGTCATCTTCTTTTTTTAGAACATCTTTTTGCAGACATTTCTTATGTTTAGGGGGAGCATGGACTCGATCATTAGAGCTCAATCAACACACTTCAACATATCATAGATTTTAGCATGTACTCAAGGGGAGCATGACCCTTTGCCCTTGACGCCAAAGGGGAGAGTGACTTGGTGTGGTTGTTGTTTCCATCAAGGCCAAAGGGGGAGATTGTTGGCATTATGATGTATGTGTTGTACTTGATGGCAACCCACTTATACAAGAACAACTCACTTGTATATGATAACAAGATGAACTATAGAAGAGATATCATATGTGAAAGAATGCATGACAGTAGTGTTTACAGATGTGATGAAATGCAGGGAAGCTTCAAGGAATCAGTTTAGAAAGCAACTCATTCAGATGATAGATCACAGTACTATAGGTTAACAGCACAGAGTTACATATCAAACTCACAGAATGAAAAAAGAGAGGTATATGAAGGTTCACCATTGACCAATCCGCATATACACGCGGATCAATAGAAAAAAAGGAGTGTATAATGTACACACACACTTTCACAGAAAGGAAAGTGCATATACCTTGGAAAACTAAGTTTTGGTCCGAAGTATTTGGTCCATGGTATTTTGATCCATGGTATTGGTCCATGGTATTTGATCTAAGGTATTGACCCTAGGTATTTGATCCAAGGTATTGGTCCTAAGTGGTTTTGGTCCATGGTATTAAGAAAGGCCTAAAACTATAAAAGGAGGAGAAGATCATTAGGCCAAGTAACTCAAGAATTGAATATCTGATGAAGAGTGAGATCTAGTATGCAGGTTATTGGGTTATGGTGCATTGCTGGATCTAAACCAAGGATGAACCTTAGCACTTGATAAAGGATAAGATCTAATGATGTATCAAGATATTAAGGCTTGAATTGAATTATCTTTATGTGGTTTGATCATTTATCTGAATAATTGGCGCATGTTGTAAGTATGTAAATATGATGATCTAGGTATGACTGAATTTTGGAATTTTTGTAATATTTAAATCATCATTTACAGATCTGTACACAGGTTCACTTTAGAAAAGGCGTGTATACATGCTAGTTCTACATATCAAAACAAAGTATACATCATTTGTAGATTTTTACGCAGGTTTTCCTTGAGGAAAGTGCGTATGCATGCAGGTTCAACATATGGAAGTAACATATACCTTGTAAATTATGTTTTAGTTGCTTCTATTTGTTGTTGCAGTGTTCTAGGTTCTGGCTTGGGTTCGGGCTACTGTATTCTGGTGATAGCATTCTGAATGATCATATTGATAGAGTGATTGATTGATTCGGTTGTGGTTAGTTCAGAAGGAAATTGATTGATGTAAATATATTTGATGATTGAATGATGTTGTTGATGGATCCAGTCTGAAAATTTATGAAACATGGTCTCTGGAAGAAAAGAGAAGGTTGTAGCCTTCTATAGGCCGGCACCTACGTACTAGTAAACATAATAGCTAGTACAAGAGCTAGGGGGTTGTAGCTCCCTTCCAATAGAATCTAGAGAATGAGAGAAGGTTGTAGCTTTCTGTAGGTAGAAGCCTGCGTACTGGTATAAGACTCCACCAGTAAAAAATTGTAAACATAATTCTCTTATTGTTATAATAAGACAGATATGAGTGTAGCAGGTGTTTTTCACCCACATTGGGTTTCCACCTTATATCTTGGTGTTCATGTGTGTTTCTTAGGTGTGATGATCTGTTCTATTTTACTACACCTGGTTATTGTTTATATAGTTCTGATGCACTGATTAAAGATCAATATATGATGAATTAACTTAATCATAAGTTTGTTGGATATACACTAGTTGCTCTAAACACAGTTACATGTACACACGAGTTCCCTTAACATAAGTAGTGTATATAAATCTGATTATGGAAATGAAAAATTATTAGTTTGATAATACTGATTCACCCCCCCTCTCAGTATTATTTCCAAAACCTGGGTCATTCCAAAAGTGCATTTCTCCAAATTGGCACACAGCTTGTGTTGCTGCAGTGTTTGGAGAAGCTGTCATATGTGGTGGAGGTGCTCTTCCCAACTCTGGCTGAAGATCAGGATGTCATCCAAGTATACCACTACAAATGAGTTAGTGAATGGCTGCAAGATTTCATCCATTAGCCTCATGAAGGTTACAGGAGCATTCGTCAACCTGAAAGGCATAACCAACCATTCGAAAAGGCCCTCCTTAGCTTTGAAGGCAGTCTTCCACACATCAGAGGGTTCGATTAATACTAGGTGATATCCAAACTTCAAGTCGATCTTGCTGAAATATTCCCCCCCTTGAGTTGGTCCAGAAGGTCATTAATCCATGGGATCAGGTACCTATTCTGGATAGTGATCTTGTTCAGTGCTCAATACTCAATATAGAGTCTCCAAGTCCCATCCTTGTTTTGTACCAACACGATTGGTCTCCCATAGGGCAATGAACTCAGCCGAATGTGAACTTTCTACAACAAATCCTAAATATACCTCTTGATTTATTTATTCTCCATAATGGAGCATCAATAGATTGGTCCATTGGGTAATGACGCACCTGGGGTCAGATCAATGGAGTGCTTGACCTGATAATATAGAGGTACCCCTGCAGGGAAGGTGAAGATATCCTTGTACTCCTCAACGATGTTGTCCATCTGTTATTATCATGCAGAGTGCCCTTGTCTGAAGGTCGTGGACACCATATTCTTCTTTCCTTGAGGGTGTATAATTAGGAAAACAAATTTCCTAGTTTTGGAAATGAGCTTGCTACATTGTTTTGCAGTAACCAAAGAGATGGCAGTAAGTGGTGCTACCTCTAGTATCCTGTACAACTCATTTCCCAAGGTAAAAATAACAACACGAGGCCTTGACTCATACAAAACATTTCGCTTCCATAAGCATGCTTGGCATAATAATACGTCACAAACATCAAGGGGTAAAAAATCACATAATATCTCATCCATGAAGGGATTGATGTTGTATGGAAGGTGGCACTATTGACTCATGTAAATATCCTATCCTTGGTGAAGGCACCTGATGGTGTACAATTGTGGGTGTGGTATGGTCAGTAAGCCTAGCCGCTTCACAACCTCTACTGAAATGAGGTTCTTTTGGCTCTCGCTGTCGAAAATGAGCTATAGCAAGGAACACTTTACCCACATCTGGTAGTGGAAGAGGCGCTCCTCCTCCTTTGGATCTTCGGGTTCCTCCTTCTGTATCTTCATGGTGGCAATGGTGGTGTTGGGCTCCACCTCGATAATCTACTTCCCTTTGTCATTCCCACTGTCAGGTTCTAAATTATAGTCAGAACATGCATCTAATTTTGGATACTTTAGCTCAGCCACGAGTGACTACTTTGTCTGACACCCACTTGTGTTGTGAGTGGGGCTCTTATTGAACTCACACCACTTTTAATATCCTTCTTCGACTTCATGGTGTTTTTCTTTTCTTGCATCTTTGGCAGGTTGTCCTGGGCCACCCCGCCTTGGCTTTGTCCTTTGTTCTATGGTTTGGGGGCACCTCTCGCTTCTTCTGTTTAAACTTCTGCCTTGCCTTGATGGCATATCAGTACACTGTGTCGAGAAAGGAGATGTCAAGGAACTCCATCTTGTCCTAGATGTACCTATGTAGGCAGCCACAGTGCTTGAGTACCAAATATTTCTCAGAATCCTTGATACCCAACTTCATGCGAAGGGTATGAAAAAAATTGATACATTCTAGCACATCTTGGTCCCATCCCTGCCACATCATTGTCCACTTTATGTATTTATCCTCATAGCTCTTGACAGGGTAGTACTGCTCCTTGATGGCATCCCAAAACGAATTCCAAGTGGGTATGACTGAAAATAGTGATGTCATACTTCCATCCTTCTAGTCATAGCAGGTTTCCCACCAGTCTTTGAGATGGGGGGCAACTTTGAGAAGTGTAAAAGTAATCTTTTCTCGGCTGGAAAAATCATGCACAGAAGACTATCCTTCTATTCGATTTAACCATTTATCTATGGCGTCTGCATCTATTTGGCCCTTAAATATGGGAATGTCAAAGTTTACTTGTACCTTAAAAGGAGTGGATCCTCCAGAGTGGCTTCTGGATGTGGATGCGCCGTTGGTGGGCAACTGTTGAAGGACCTAGGAAAAGTTATCCATCATCATGTTCCTTTGTTTCTCGGGGGCCTCCTCGAGTTATATTTTGATAGGATATTGTGCCCCCTCATATTTATTTTCTTCCCCCATGGGCTGTTGTTGGGGTTTGTGAGGTTGATTTGTTAAAAGTTCAACCAGATCGAGCCCTAACTCCTTATATCTCAACCTCATTGGGGACATGCAAAGAAAAATAGAGAAAGAGCAAACCGCTTTGATACCACTGATCTAGATTTAAATAGGAACGCAAAAAATAGATATAACCATAAATACAAAGATGCAGTAGAAATAACACTTCATTTCATTAATATCAAAAATTGAAATATGTTTACAAACAGAATGGAAATAAGACTAGCTCAGGGAATGATAGCTTATCTCTAAGAAGAGATGTGGAAGATATATGGCTCTGAACTATGTTAAAATGAGGCTCAAAGGCCTATTTATTATTGAGAAACAATGCAAAACTATAAACATCCAAAAACCTAACCTTAGGAGATGAAGCACCAAACTATGGGCCCCATTTGGGTAATTGGTACATCAACTTCCTACAGTCGTAACTTTGGCATACGATCTCCGTTTGATGCGCATAATACCTCATTATAAATATCTATCTAAGGAATACAAATTTTGAATAACGGACATCAATCTACAACTAATGATCAATGTTGGTCCTAGTTTTCCCAAAAAATGTCATTCAGGGCCTCAAAACAGCTCCGTAAGTTCAGGCCCCGAAAAACTGCCAAAAATAGTAAATTGTGCTACAAATAAGGAAACTTAAAAACTGAAAGAAACAATGGTGGGGGTCCAAGTGGAATAGGTGGGTGGCCACCAATATCCACCTAGATCAATAGAGTTTCTCCCTTCATAGTAGAACGGAAGAGTTTTAGTTTTTGTGGATTGGTAGTATGATTGTAACCTCGACACAGGGCATCAAACTCAATCAGGAATGTATTGGGGTCATCGGAGATCATTCCATGAAAATTGGAATATTATGTGATAGAATGGATTTAATTGGTGCATTGGCTTGAGGGTTGAGTATAGGGTACTCTATGGTCGAGGTTTGTGTTTGTGGTGCTGCATTCACCATTTGGTCAAAAATCTGCTAGTAGCCTTTAGGGATCCCGTGATAAGGATGCATTATCTGATTAGGAGGAATTTAGCTAACATTTGTCCCTTGAATGGGTCTCACAAAATTATTCAAATTAGGGATTTCATGTGCTTTTCCTGCAATAGGGGTTGCAACAGATCCAAGTTCAGGATATTGTGGGTCTGATTCAACGAATTGTGAATCTACTCCAAATGTTTCACCTTCCTCCTCTTTCAAATTACAAGAAATCCCCTAATATTTACTAGAAGGACTAAGGTGTCTAATGGATGTATCTTAGAAACTTCATTCAAATCCTTCAGTCTTATTGTTAATCTCAGCATGAGATGCAGTAAATGATCCTGCCACTTGAGGGGCAATAGTAGAGCTCTTCCCAGATATTGTTCAGAGTCCTACCGATGCTTGAGATTCATATTTCTAGATGACCTTGTCTATGAAATTTGATCTTCCAAGGCCAGAATGACCTTGGGATTTGGTGTTTTTCGAAGCATCTTTTGAATCTAGAACTTCCTGATGTACAATCCTATGATTTTTCCTAGTCATACACACTCGACAATTCTAAAAAGTATTGTCTGAGGGTGGGTGCTAGCACAAGATTTTAACTTGTAGCGTACATAGGTTCTTACCTCCTATCTTTAATAACAAGTCCCATAGGGATAAATATACACATTTCTTTAACAACCTTCCCAGAAACGATGCGAAAATGTTGGGCACTAAGTCGTTCTGAAATAATCAACTTAAACCTTACAAATTAAATTATCAACCTTGGATTTCATATTTTTATTGCAAGGTTGGTTGCACGGTTGGTGCAAGGCTAGTGTTCAGATTACCTTGTTTTGAGTGTGACTATTAGGAAGCAAGGACTGAGAAATGCAAGGAACAACAAAAAATCGTACTGAAAGAATGCTTCCTCCCTATCTCTAATTCACAAACAAATTGATAACATAAGTAAATAGTTGCATTCCTATACATAAATCATAAAGCAATTCAGTTTCTTCTTAGGAAACGATAACCATAACAAAGGAATCAAAATGCATCTATTCAGAAATATTTAATATCTCTAAAGCTAGAAATCCTTACTTTACTGTGAAAAATGATAACAAAACAAAATTCTTATAAAAGGAATTTTATCCAATCGCTATTCACTACAATCATTGGTGACTATTAACAATAAATCTTGTAAACAGTAATTCAATTGAAGGAACAATAAATCATTCAAAGACCGAGAGTAAAAATAAATAATGATATAGAAAAGATAGTAAGTAATCCAGGACTATACCCACGGTCTTTGGAATCTAACCATCTGGAAGTTAACTCAATACACTAGATTAAAACCAAATCGCCAAAATATTCTTTCCTATGCAACACTAAATTACAAGAAATTTTGTGAAAACTTAAAATAGTTTTTTCTTCAGTCACCTGAGAAAAATAACTTATTTTACTAGAGTTTAATCATGCTTTTATATTACAACATAACTCTAAAAAATAGTAAATTTATCCCGAGAACCAAAAGATTCTCAGGATTGCTTAAATCAAGCTATAAAATCTTCACCATCTATTTTGGAATAATAGATTATGCTTCCATTCTAGTCGTCTAATGTATAAAGAGTGTAAATCCTTGGGCAACACTCTACAAATAGTCCAACAGTTTCTTTTTGGCTCAAGTTTCCTCAATGATCCAGGGAACAAAAACTATCATTAAGTATTTCTTGCCCACATATCAACCCATTTCGTGAGTTAATAATATCTTTAATATTCAAATTGGTTCATTAATAAGGTATAAATATCAGATCGGTTATTAAGCCATTTCTAAAACTCCTTAGCATTCAAATTATTATAATCTAAGCTCAAAAATCTTGAAAAGCTAACTATAAACTAAGGAAATGAGGTGAAGAATTATACCAATTCCAAGGCCCAAATATTCCAAACCGATACCCTAGCTCATAGATACAGGTTAGTATGGATTCCACACCCATACATAACCTAATGAAGATGATAGCCTTCAAGTTTTCCTTAAAATGGCTTCTACAACCATTCATACACAAGTCATTTAAGCCTCTATTTTATTAGGGAGGTCACACCACAACCTAGTATTTGAGTAATTTCAAGTTATTTGATGCAAAATTTCAACCCCAAATACACAAAATAACATTAGAGAAATCATAGGAATTCCATTATTACTCATTAAGAATGTATTCCCAAACCAGATTTTAATACATCAATTTAATGCACATGCATTAATTGTGAATCTACATTCACAGTTAAAAGTGGCATGCTCCAAGGTAACTTTTGTTAAGTTTACATTAGTGTAGATAATAAAAGAGTCAAAATTAACATTATGAACTCAATCATAACATTAATTGAATCTCAACCTTATGCTTGTTACACATTCCCAAAGCATATTCACCAAAGTCATCATACTATTGTCACATACCCGACCCCTTCCATTGACAATTGAGGAATGGGGTAAATATTTCTATGCAGATTTCCTTCCTTTCGATTTTTTTTTCATTATTATTATTATTATTAGGTGTGGCTCTAGGACCTTCTCAATTCCTGAACTCCTACCGTGAGGCTTCCACCTAGAATCAATCTTCCTAGCTGATGTGTCACGTCTCTAGGACGCTCAGGGTGTATCTAATTTCTTAGTCGAGTTACCCCCCAGAACCCAACCTATCGGTTAGTGGTTGAACCAAATCTCCCACTAATGTGTTGGCATTATGAGACAAGTGTTGTCCTTGATGGAAAATCACACAGATGATAAATTATAGTGCAGCAAATTTATTTTCAAGTTCACGCACTTTCATGCAGAGAAAAGTTTCTTTCATATGGTGAAACGTTCACGCACTTTCATGCAGAGAAAAGTTTCTTTCATATGGTGAAACGTTCACGCACTTTCATGCAGAGAAAAGTTTCTTTCATGTAGAGAAAAGTTCGCGCACTTTCATGTAGAGAAAAGTTCACGCACTTTCATGCAGAGAAAAGTTTCTTTCATGTAGAGAAAAGATCACGCACTTTCATGGTTGGTTCATGGTATTAGTCCGACAGTTTTTGATCCTATGGTTTTGGTCCATGGTATTGCATCCAAAAGTGTTGATCCCAAGTATTGGGTCCATGGTATTGAATTGTTATGGTTTTTGGTCCATGGTATTGTGAAAGGCCTAAGGCTAAAAAGGAAAGGAGATCATTTGGCTGCACACTTATGGGTTGAACATTTTAAGGTGAGCTAGATCTGTAATACTTGTGATCAGTTGGTGAGTGACAGCTAGATCTGAGTGATAGCTAGATCCGAATGGGTCGAGATCTCCATGGCGCATGATCAGATCTGTAGATCTGATAGTCTAGGGTATGCTTGAAGACTGAAAAACTATCTATACCCGCAGAACTGTAGGTGCGACGCAATGCAGGTGCAGATACCTGCAAAGCAGAAGAGTGTGCAGGTGCGGATGTAGCCGCAGGACCGCAGGTGCAAAACGGTGCAGGTGGCGATACCTGCAGATAAGAAGACTATGAAGGTGCAGATACCCGCATATCAGAAAGCAGCACAGGCGCGGATGTTCGTAGATGTCTATTGGTGAAGTTGTGGACCCTACTTGAAATTTGTTTTAACTGCCTTTGACTATTTTGCAGGGTTCCGGGTGCATAATTGATGTCTGGTTACTGGTATTGAGTTCTGATAACATCATGATTATGTTTAGCTTCAGTATTGATGATTGAATGGATCAAGTTCTTAATGACTTATCTTTATGTGATCTGATGGACTAGATCTGGTTGCTAACTCACATATTATCCTTGTATATGTATTGATCTAATGATTGGGTGATTCAGAAGATTGATTGATTATGTACTTCAATGATATTAATGGGTCCAGTATGAAAATTGGATGAAGAGTGGCCTTTCAGATTATGTGTTGTGCTTCAGGTGTAACTAGTATGAAAATGTATGAAACGTGGTACTCGGAGGAGAGAAGATTGTAGGCCAGCACCTACGTACTAGTATCCTAGCTAGTACAAGAGCTAAGGGGGTGGCAGCTCTCTTCCAGTAGCAGTTGAAAACTTTGGAGCATTGTAGTAGGTAGCAGCCAGCATACTAGTAAATGGATCGGCTAGTACAAGAACTATGGGGGTTGTAGCTCCCTTCCAGGAGAGACTGGAGAACGAGAGAGGGTTGTAGCTCTCTGCAGGTAGAAGCTTGCGTACTGGTATAAGACTACACCAGTACAGAAATATTGTAAAAGGATCTTCTTATTAAGAAGAAGATTGAGATGACTTGCAGCAGGTGGTTTTCTCCCACATTGGGTTTCCACCTTATATCATGGTGTTCATGTGTGTGGCTTATGTGTGATGATCTGTTCTATTTTACTACACATGTTTACTGTTAATATGGTTGATAATGTTCTAATGAAATCATTAAGGATCAACTAACTGAATCATAAGAAGTTGTGGAAGTAGCATATATGAATCTGAATATGGAAATGAAAAAGTTTTATTGATGTGATGATACTGATTCACCCCCCCTCTCAGTATTATTTCCAACAATTGGTATCAGAGCAGGTCCTTTGGTAGAAGCTTGATCGCTTGAAGGAGATCCGTGGAACAATGGGAAAGGAGCTTAAGAATAAAGCACCTAAGAAGAACAAGACATCTCAAAAAGTCTATGACAGTGCGAGCATCGATTGGGTATTATGTGGAAGAAGCACTTCAGGTTCAGAATCACTTCAGAATGAAGATGAAAAATATCTATCAAGTATGAATTTGTTATCCTCTGGTGATACAGGTATCTATCCTTTTGGAAAATATGAAAGTGATAACGAAACAACTGAATTTGTTCTTATGGGTGAGCAAGAAAGATATCAAATAGAGGCAGAATTCAAAAGGCTTACAAACAAAATTAGAGATCAACAAGATCTATTGAACAAAAGGGAATGTGCCTTCAAAGAAGAAGCTACCAAACTAAAAGCTCAACTAGAGGAAGGAAACAAGGTAAGGAAGTTATTCAAGGACAAATATCAAAAGTTGCAGGATGAAGTAACATCTCTAAGAGATGAAGTCAGTGAGAAGAGCACAACAATCAAGAAACTCAGAGATAGATCCACTTACTATGAAAGTCTTGAAGCTACGATCCTCTTGCTGAAGGAAGATCTTGAAGAATCAAAGAAGCAGAATAACAAACTTCTCCAAGCTCATGAAAAACAAGAAAATGAAGTCCTCAATCTAAGACATTAGTTGGAAGAAGAAAGAAAAGTTGAAGAAAACACGAAGAAGCAACATTGTGAAAAGGAAGAGCATCTTCAGGTTGAGGTAACTATTCTAAAGGATAAATTAGAAGAAAAGGATAAGATCTTACGATTTCAAGATAGTACTAAGATTTTGGATAATATTCTTAATAGTCAAATGTCTCCTGCTATCAAAATTGGTCTTGGTTTTCATGAATCTATTGAAGGTGAATCTAGTTCACAAAGTAAGACAAGGGACTCTACTGCAAAATTTGAAATGCTCAGTAAGGAGATGAAAGGTCAATCTCATCATCAACCAAGGAAATAAATTCTTCAAAGAAAATCTTTTACTCCTCCTATTAATAATGTTGAATGTTATGTATGTTATAATCTTGGACATGTTGCAGCCAGATGTAGAAGAAGAAGGGTTCAAGACCATCATGCAGAAATATCATCACATTCAAGGTACTTTAATGTATATTGCTTTGCTTGCAATATGTTTGGTCACAGAGCTGTTGATTACTATAGAAGAAATATGAGACATGTAAGATGTTACACATGTAACAAGCTTGAACATATAGCTAAGGAATGCAGGAAAAAAGTATGGGCACCATACCAAAAGGAGAAAACATCATCATCACACTTGAAGATGTGGAAGAAGAAAGAAGTACAGTCAGAAAGAGGCGGCACAGCACAATATACGGACATAACAGAATCAGAGGGAGCTGGAAGTGTAAAACTTCAGTGTCCTAAATCTCATACGCAAGTTTCTTAAAGAGAAGTCACGTATATACGCGAGTTGGTTATGGCATAGTCATGTATATGATTGTTTGAGGAAAGGCAGTAGGGACAAGTTCAGGAAAAGGATCAGTTATGATTCGGTTTATTATTTGCGATGTTTGATAATGGTTACAATTTGATGATGATGTGTGGAAATGACTTCATGGTTTGAAGTGTTTTGTTTCTAACTTGATAATGATGATGTCTTGATACTTATTGCTGATATGCATGATCAGATCTGACAGTAAACAAGATGGCACAGGTTTAGGGGGAGCATATGCTTTTAATGCATTGTTGGCATTATGGTTAATAGTCCTTGGTGATGATGCTTATATGGATACATGATTCATCTTGCTATGATATGGTTATGAGTTGTTCAGATGATTCTTGGGGTTACATAGTTGATATTTAGATCAGATTTGTGGTTGATTCTCTAATGGTGGTTACATGGTGATCTTCATAAGGATAAGGAGAAGTACATAGCTTGAATTCACATCTTCTTTACTTGATGATGAGTCACTCATATGTTGTTGTCGTCATATGCATAAAGATCATATTTTATAGTTATGATGCCAGATTCCTATTGTTCTTGGCACATATATGGATGAGGATTATTGGCTGGATACATGGATGATTATTCAAAGTTGCATTGTTGGAGACATGATGATGATGACTTCTTACCTATATGATGATAGGTTGTTTCGTACATATGCTGATTGATGCAGATATTCCTAATTGATGATACTTGGTCCATGCGAACCTGGATGGCTATGGTGTTTCTCACATATGATAGAATGATTATGTATATATAGAATTCTATTCAAAGGATGAGTTGATACGGACATACCTTGATGATTCATGCACTAATACAAGTTGTTGGTCTAGTTGCTATTGACAGATGCTATGGAGCAGACAATAAAGTGTCATCGCTGATGTTTATCATGATCTTATTTAGGTGTTTGGTCTCTGTTATAAATGTCATGAATATCATTTGATGTAAAGGTCATATCAAGACTCATGATGTAATAGTGTGTCTCTATCTATTGTAGTCATTTGATGAGATCTCTTCAGGTCATGTAACGGCCTATGTTGGTTTCCCCACTATGCCTGGGATGAATGATGTTATTCTCTTATGTTATCATATGTAAACTTTTGGTATATCACCATTGTGATGGGAGATAGATGTATGTATGAGTCTTTGGTGATAGGAAGGTCATTCTCTTATGTTATCATATGTAAACTTTTGGTATATCACCATCGTGATGGGAGATAGATGTATTTATGAGTCTTTGGTGATAGGAAGGTCATTTATGATGTATAGATTCATGTTCTTCTTGTAGAACATCTTTTTGCAGACCTTGCTTACAGTCAGGGGGAGCATGAACAACATATTTCAGCAGAGCAGAGATTTCAGCATGTTCTCAGAAAGAGCATGGACAGATTGGTGCACCATGGCATATACAAAGGGGGAGCTCATTCAGAGATTTCAGCAGGTACTCAGGGGGAGTATGGACAGCAAAGGAAGAGAATATCTTGGTCCACCCTTTTCCCTTGATGTCAAAGGGGGAGAGTGATTTGGTATTGTTGCCATCAAGTCCAAAGGGGGAGATTGTTGGCATTATGATGCATGTGTTGTACTTGATGGCAACCAACTCGTAGAATATCAACTCACTTATATATATCTAGATGAATCTACGGAAGAGATATCAAATGTGACAGAGTGCATGGGATGCCAGACAACTCAAAGGAATCAGATGACAGCTCTCAGGTTAGCTTTGCCATCAAGTCCAAAGGGGGAGATTGTTGGAATTATGAGACAAGTGTTGTCCTTGATGGCAAATCACACAGATGATAAATTACAGTGCAACAAAGTTATTTTCAAGTTCACGCACTTTCATGCAGAGAAAAGTTTCTTTCATATGGTGAAAAGTTCATGCACTTTCATGCAGAGAAAAGTTTCTTTCATGTAGAGAAAAGTTCACGCACTTTCATGCAGAGAAACGTTTCTTTCACGTAGAGAAACGTTCATGCACTTTCATGCAGAGAAAAGTTTCTTTCATGTAGAGAAAATATCACACACTTTCATGGTTAGTTCATGGTATTAGTCCGAAAGTTTTTGATCCTATGGTTTTGGTTCGTGGTATTGCATCCAAAAGTGTTGATCCTGTTAGGTTCCTATACCAATAGGTGTCATTTTTCATGATTGACTGGGAAGTGCCAAATATGTTCATCCTTTCCATGCTGCAAAGGTTCCATATTTCAAAAGAGACAGAGAAAATAAAAAAATGTAAAGAGGGTATGCCTTAAAAGAATGATCAGAAGGCAAGAAAATGAATTGGTCAGAAAAATTAATAGAAATGAACCCCAAAGAAAGACCAGGAAAGTGGCCAGTCAAAATGCCACTGCTACCTTATTTGCAAGTCCACAATGTGCAAGTATTGTTGTTTTCACACTTGATGGGTGGCCCAACAGTGCAATTTGGACCATGCCATGTTTAAATTGCTATTGTAGAATAGAGAAAAAGTGCCTGTCCAAACAGCTTAAGCTTGGCAGATGAGTAGCTAGGTAGAGAAATGAAGGAGCCCAACTGCTTAATCTGGGCCCTTGGAAGAGATAAGGGTACATTTAGATAGGAGGGCAGTCAAAAGAAAAGAAGATAATCAGGGTCCGCAAGTCTAAGTGCACCCAAAAGGATGAAAAAATGTTAGGTGTATTAGGCTGGGTAGGTAGTTAAAGTTGCAGAAGCAAGGTTTTGATCACCTCATGTATTGTCAATCAATGCTCCTCTCATCAATGACAGAAGTGTCAAAGCAGTTATTTTGATGGCAGAACTTTGGAAGAATGTCTAATTCCCCTTCTATTCCCCCATAAATCACTCACTAACATCCCCTTGAGGACCTTGGGATCTGCCCAACCAGTCCTGTTATCACTTCATTTTTGTAAAATAATAAGTCAAGATTTGACTTTCTTCAATGAAAATAAGCCACATTTCTTGTGTAAAAATCATTTCTCCACATTCCATTCACATCTTATGTCTAAGTTTCAGTCCATAAACTTAACCTCTTCCCTACACTTTCACTTCACAAGGTCATCTTAACTCCTAAATCTATTATCTAGCTCCCTAGATCATTTCCTTATCCCCTATTATACAAAAAATTATATAAAAACCCAAAAATAATACATATTCCCATCCCCTAGCACTATAGCCCTATAACATCAGTTTGGGGAAATGCTAAGTTCATTTGGGGCTTGGCATTAGCCTTTTCGTGTTCAAACTTGGGATTGCTTTAGCATTTGGTTAAATTAATAACCACCAGTGCCCACTTACAAACCCATATTACCCAAAGTCTAAACCCTCGCAGCATTATATAAATATTTGAATATTCGGGCGGGTTCCGTATGTTAACAACCCACCAGCTCGCAGTTCCGTCCACCGTTAGATCAGGCCCTCCCCATCCGACGACCCTCAGCGATTTCGGAGCCACCCCGTCGTTCAACAGTTAGCGTCCAATAACACGGCAGTTTTGGCATCGTACAAAGGACACATGTCCGCCTTTTATTATATTGTGCGGGCTCTAACAAATACCGCCCCCGTACAAGAGGCGGTCCGATAAAACTGCAAACCGCCTTCTGTCCTGTGCCACGTCATCTCACTGGCATCATTGCCACATAACCCTGCCGTACTGCCATGTCATCTGCCACCTGTCCTCCGCTGATGTCACTGCCACGTCACCCTGCTGTACCTGGGACCTGCTGATGACGTCATGCTGATGTCGTCACAGAAAAGGCGCAAAGGGCGAGAATCGCGTCAAAGAATGCCTGAGTCGAGAAACAGAAGCAGTTTTCGATGCGCGATTAGCGCTTAGCGCTAATCGCGTATTGCTAAGAAAAATTACTCAAAAAGGAGAGCTTCCTATTGCTCGACTACCTGCAAAACCCAAAATTTCGCAAGAGGCAACGCTGGAAACAGAGAACTAAAGAAAAGATAGCAGGCAGAGGGAGTCAAGATATGACTACGAAAATTTTATAAAAAGGCCAAGTATGCATACCGAAATCAGGATAACAAAGTCGTGACTCAGCGAAGCACCAGGGCAGTAGGCCTAAAAAATGCAAATTAAAAGCACAGCCTCAGCCGACTCAGTTGATCCCAAAAGTCTAAATTCTCTGACAGAACGGATAGCTAATACCCTAAATATCTATTGCATCATTTACTCTTTCATCTACTATTCCTCAAGAGTTGGTAAAGAAGTTATGGGTTATTAACTCATCAACTAGATATTTTGTAGCTCATTTTATGTATATATACCGCCCCACAGAGCATATTTGGGGTTGGTCATTGGTGATTTTCTCTATAAGACTCTGCACTGTAAATTCTCAGACTTTATAATAAAATGGTCGGTGAAGTTCATGGTCTCTGCACTGTCTAGATGTGAAAGTAATCAACTGTGTTATGCTACATAATTCTTGTGTCGTTTAACGGAACAATAAGTTTTCCTAAACCATGTTTTGTCATTTCTTTGTTTACAAAATTCACATATATGTTTCATAATCTTAGAAACAGATAAGAATAATAGCTTAGGACTTGTTTAAATACACCCTCTGCTCGATCCCTATTTCTAATTATGTTTTCTTTCGGAATTGGTCATAAATATGAATTCTTAATTGCTCATGTTTGCACTAATTCTCTCATTATGAATGTTGTTTAGGAATTCTTAATTGCTCCTAGATAATATTCTCACACTTTCCCTCTATCAGCATAGTGAAAGATCCTTGACTGCCTTTCATTCCCTAATTTCATGCCATCATATCTCAAATTTCAAGGATTGTTCCATAGATGCCTGTCTGGCTCTGTAGCATCATATTTTTCCATGATACACTTTCAGTAGTACACCACCATTGACTCCATTGCCCAATAGTTTAGATTGTTCTAAGACTGCATCCCAGATCTGCCTGAAATCATCATCCAACCAAATTTAGAACAAAACCCTGCACTTCATATCTAGCCTAACATAACAAAAACAAAGTTAAATCATAAAGAGAGAGCCCTATCTGGTTGCAGGTAGGCTAGGACCTGCAGCTAAAAGATTGGTTAGTGGTTACCTCGGCCGTATTCCCTTTGAGGAGCTTAGGGAACAACCTGTGTGATAACATCATTGGCGACTCCGCTGGGGATTTTGGATAAATGTTTGTTACTACTGTCTATTTTCTAAAACTACAGATGGAGCCTGAAGTTAGCCAGATAGCCTTTGAAACTGTTTTTGCTTTGCATTTACAAGAGTAAATAAAAGCTGCTTCAGTCAATCTCTAGCCTAGTTTTAGTCTTTAAACAACGGTCCCAAAGGCTTAATCAGTTTCCCCGTTTCAAACTCATCTGAAGGAAATTCAAGCTCCTCTTTTTTATTATCTTCCTCTTTCTTCAAATTGTTCTACAAGTTTAGATCTGATCTCTGATGGTGGCTAGGGATCAGACATACCAAGGTTAAAATCATCCACCTGGCGACTCCACATCATTTTCACAATCAAGACTCCACTAGAGAAATGGACCCGAAAGAACTCTATAGAAAGATCAGTCTTTTGGTTTGGATTTTTATCCAAGACATTGTGTTCTTTCTCATTGACAAATTTTTTCAATGTATAGTGTATTATAAAAATGATTTTAGATTAATTTTTTATTATCTTCTTTCCAAAAATGTAGACAAAAACTCTCCTTATACATTCGAACAACAGCCTTCTAATCCTGAAGATCATTTTTCAATTAAGGAGAACCCAAAAATTAAGATAAATCATCCAATCCCTGAACATATTCCACTGCCTCATAAAGTTCCTAATAGATACAAACTCCTCATTTTGCCTCCTGCACTCAATAATCTACCTAGCAATCATCCCAAGTATCTCCCTAGATTTGATGGAGAGAATGGTGTCACTGCCCAAAAGCATGTCTAAGTTTTTGAAGATTATCTTAACTTATTTGAAGTGGATGTTGAGGATGTTAGTACTAGGCTTTTCGCTCTTTCTTTGCAAGGCAAAGTCAGGAGTGGTTCAAAACTCTGCCTCACGCAAGCATCTAAAATATTGAGCAATTTCTCAAACTCTTCCTTGATAGATGGATAATCAAAGTCAATCTCCTCATGATCATAGAAGAATATAATCAGTTAAAAATACATCCAGATGAGACACTACAACAATTTTCAAACAGATTCAATCAAATCTATCATTCAATACCATTGAATATAAAACCTCACCCTGATTTGGCTCTACTGCATTAGCCAAGAGCATTTGATTCAGAGATAGAATTTCATCTAAGAGAGAGAAACCCCTCCACTATGCAACAGATGCAGAACATGGCAGTAGATGTAGAGGTTAATCTGAAGGTTAGGGAGAGGAAGCTGAAAGCAAAAAAAGAGGAAGAACTGGATATCTTGATAAAGAAAACAGAGGATTTAAAGCAGAAAGTCACATTGAAAGTTCAATGTTTAGACCACCATGACACTTTTGCTCCACAAGAAGAAAGGGTTGACATTTCTGAACATATTTTTACCAATTCAGCCAACCATAGATCAGAAAACAGATTCACAGAACAATGTGTGGAGGAGCAATCCCCTAGTTTACTATGTGAATTCGATAATATGGCGTCTCTTAATTATGTGCCCAAATATGATCAATATGATGATGATTATGTTTTTCATATCCAAATTAACCTTGCAGACGAATCAAAAGATAATTTGGGCAAAAACAAAGAGATTCAGGTTCAATAGCTTCAAGGTACTAATCAGCTTGTTCACTTCAGGAATAAGAATGAGGAGGAAAGTGCAGAATATTTTGAAATAAGTGAAGGAACTTTACCATTTTGTTTTGAGTCTTTTCAGTTTATCGGAGATAACTATCATGCTACTAAAAATCAAATATCAACAAGCCTTGGTATTGACCATCTGGAAAGTAATCAAATCATTGTTCAAAATTTGTCATATCTAAATTTGCAGTCCCAAAATCCCATTGAACATCAGATTGCATAAAAAGGCTTGGAAGCAACAACATATGATCAAAAAATCCAAGTTGGTTCCTTGCCCTTTTGTTTTGAATCATCAGAAATATTCAAAGAAAAAGAAGAACATGTGGTAGGAATCTGTCAAGTTCCATTTGAACCTGTATGTAATAAATTACAGCAATCCTTCCAAACTCTCTATGATCCAACAACTGACAGGTTGAATGAGGAAAGAAATTAGAATTCTTCTCCATTAACAGACCATGAAGGTCCTGTTGAAGCCTCGAAAATCGGGTCGACAACAAGGGGGATACCCACCCAGTCCGGACCTTGGTTGGAAGCTCCTTATCCGTTTGGTATAGCGGGTCCGACTGGGGATAATGGGACCAGTTTCCCAATCTAAGGGTGTGTGTGTGTGCAGAGTTGGATGATGCTAATCTAAGAGTACTTAAAGCTAATTTAATTCAAACTTTTAAACTAACTCTATGCTATTGTAATCTAATGAGAAACAACACATCTAAGCTTTACTAACCCAGGGTGTATTTCTTCTATTATGCGATCTAAAGAGATTTCAAACAATAACTGATAATAAAGATCATCCAGCTATCATAAGAATAGAAATCAATTAAGATAAACCACTTTGCATAAAAAGTTAGGCAAAACAGTTGTGAACAACATATCGCATAATAAGTTATTCATATATCAGACATAAATAAATGGCTCCACCGTACAAAAGTGCCAAATGGTAACTCATACATTCATGCAGTAACATATAAACAACTGAAAATTGTATATCACTTTAAGAATATAAGCAGAAATGGCCAAGAGATAAAAGTACCATTTATGACTAATCCTACTCATAAGCTTCAAGCAAAAACGATTTATCTCTACTTGTTCTAACATCTACTAAGAGTACAAAAGTGCAACATCAATAGCAGACATCAAATGCAAACATTAATAAATCTTGATCCATCCATTCATCAAAACCTCCTCTGAGGGTGCAGAAGTGCATGTTCCGAGGACAAGTTTTTGACAAATTTCTGGACCCTTCTCCAAATGCAATGAGAAGGGTTAAAATACTACTTCGTAATTCTAATAATAGTGTATTTACAAAATTTAGGATGCGGTTTTCAAATGACCGTCCTTTTTCTAATTTAATTTTAAATAAAAAACAAAATTCTAAAATAAGGCTACTTCTGAATTTTGTCTTTAAAGCTGCAAGTGTTCATCATGGGCTTGAGGAGAGTCGATTGGCTGACTTCTACGCTGAGCTAGGCTGCGAAAACAGAATCTATGAGAGCTGGCACTACTTTTTCGGCAGCGTTTATGATGCATTTCACAGTCATCCATTGACTATGTGGCTTGACGAAGTATGCCCAGTAACACTCCCAATTTAATCTGTTTAATGCTTGGATCGCTTTTCCCTTTTCCTGCGCCTTCTGCTTCCATTATGCTTCCAGTCGTAGTTTATTTGGTAGGTACCCCGGGGTGGTCTCTTCGATTAAATTGGCCCTGTGTAAATTATCAGGGATATACAAAGGCAGGACATGAGGAGGTACAACGCTTCCAAACACTCTAATATAGGTGAACCATTCTTCCCCGAACTATCTTGCGATGGGGATGATATCTATCTGTGCCTCGGGTGAGCACCTCGGGGGGTCTTCATCATACATCATTCTATACAAGGGTAAGATAAGCCCGTGACAAATATGGTAGAAGTGTGGGACGAACTGAGAATCCCATAACATCTTATGATAAACATGGATAGGTAATGGGTCCTGGGTAGTCCATTTCCAACCCATAGTGGGAAATTTAGACACATAACAAATAGAATCCATAACATATGTGGATAGATAAAAAGGAGGATAGATCCTTTGAGACAAGGATCTTTTAGACCGGTAATTGATAATAGCCGTGTATAGATTATCAGAAAAGATCTTGGCCCAATCCATAATATCGGCATTTGTGGCAGCATCTACTAATGGTAGCCATTCAGACGAAAACTTATTGATATCTGACATCCCAAATAATCTACAAAGCATGGCCGCAGCAAAACAATACGGAGAGGTGAGGGAACCAGTGCTGTACATACCGTTTTTGTCTTTTTTGAGCGGCTCCTCTTTTCTGGACCAATCTTTGGTGTTCTCTGCTAGGTTTGGGTTCTCTGCCACAAATTTCTTAACGGATTGTGCATTGTAAGTTGCCTGCGGTTCACGAAGATGATACATAAGCTTTAAATCTTGTGCAGCGAATGATCCGATGAGCCCATGTCCTTGAATCTTGAATTGTTTGTTGTTCATCTTCGCATTGTCAAGTATCCACTTGATCATATCCGTATATGGTAGATTTTTGGGCCTTGTTGCTATCCAGTGAAGAAATGAACATGCTAGCTCCTCTGAGGACGCCTTGGAAGAGCGTTGTGAGCCCGCGACAACAGCAACCTTCATTATTCTGGGATTCTCTTCTTCAAGCAATTTGTACATGCTTTCCCATGTCGATATCCCTGCGTCTCTGTTACAGGCTGTGTCTGTATACAAAGGCGCCATCTCCTTCGTCTTTTCCTTCGCCTCAGAGCCTTGAGCTTTATTTTTCTTTCCCATTTCTTCCTACGTTTGGCTTTGAATTGTCTTTAGTTCTTCGTTCCTGCAGCTTACGAGTGAAATGGAAATGACTGATCAAGAAAGGTGATGGGATATTTTTAAATGCAACAAATATATCAAATATGCCACCTTACGTGAAGTAATTCTTTACAAAAGCACACGTCTTCATTTCATTTAATAGATGACAACTAATTCCTTTACTATCATTAAAAGTGCATGATCTTGAGTCTGATTATGGTAAGTGGCTTTTCTTTGAATAGCGTGCCCGAAGGATTCGTGATGAAGTGATTTATGATTTGCTTACATAACATTGAAAATCATGCCATCGCAAATCGCACCATCGCAGATCGCGCAAACATACGAATATAATATCGCAGCGATCGCAACATCGCAGGTCGCAGAAGTTTAATGTTTGCCGAATCTTGTCAGCTCATTTCTACGATATGCGATCTTGCAATCGGTGTTATCGCAGATCGGTAAATCTTGAAGGTTTTTCCTTGTGAGTATTACTTTATTACGATGCGATATTATGCTTAACACGAGAGTCTTGCACATACCGATATTATAGAGAAATGGAGGCATTTCCTATCTTTTTTTGCAACGCGGCTTTAAAGATATTTCCCTTATCATAGACTTAGGTTAAAAAATATTCAAAAGACCTTTCTAAGCTTACGATGGTAACCTTTTTTTGAAGAAAGGAAACTCTTGCTTTTTTTTCTAAAATTTAACTAAGGGTCCCCATTCATTTAGTATTTTGGACAACACTTAAATGAACAAGAAGGGGGGGGGGGGGGGGGTGTTGCTGGCCACAACAATTGGCGATTCACTTGGGAGAACCAGTTATCTCTGATCTTCTATTGATGTTTTCAAACTTCCGAAACAAAAAAAAATTCTCAGAAAACTTAAACTTTATTATAAAAAGATAAAGCATATTATACTTCAAACTGTCAATGATATTTTGTTTCAACCTCTTTCTATTTTAATTACTTGTATCCTAAGCTTGTCCTTGCATTTACATCAGCCATTACTTGGTCTTGTAAAAAATAAAATAAAGTCTTCCCTGTGTAGCAGCCTTTTAAATATGCTCCTTTGTCACAGGTAGATCCTCTGCTGCCAGCAGGCGTCCATAGCCTCGACAGGGTTACCTATTACCCAGTAATGATATTTTATCCTGCTTAAGGTGATCTACAACTCTCAAAGAAAAAACCCAGATTGATACTTTTTCCTTTTTTTATTCTTAAACAACAATGTCTTGGTTTGGTAGCCAAATTATGACACAATCATTCACTTGATTTACACTTTTGCTGAACAAGCTGGCTCGCGATGAGACCCCCTGTCTTGTGATTTCAATAATCTTAAGTCGTTGCCCTGTTTTGGTGGACAGTAATGGCAAATTCAGCAAGTTATAATATCTGTGATCATGATAAGCCGGCTCGTGATGAGACCTCTTATTCTTCAAGATATAGTGTATCCTTGGGTCTTTTTCTAAATACTGCGATTTTCTTTAGCAGGGAGGAAGTCAATTTTTTTTCCTTAAGAAAGTTCTGGACGACAATAACAGAGCTTTTTTGGAAATGGCTGTTTCTACAGGGAATCCTTATTTTGTTATTGATGCCTTTCATTGTACTGACACAAAACAATTTCTTCACTAAGATTGCTTTCTTCAAATTTCTTGGAGTTGAAACTAGTATCATATCTGGGTTAAAGTTCTATTCATAATAAGGATCAAGTTTCCAAAAGATTTGCTATTTATAGAAGCAGAAGTTCAAAATCTTGATAGAGAAAAGGTGTCTTTAGTAAATGTCAAATGCTGTTAACCATAGCAAATTTTATTATGGAGAAAAATATTTAACGAAATGAGAGGTAGACATTCCCTAGGATTATGTACAGAATAGGGATAATCTCTTCTCTTATTTTTCCTACCAACTATTAAAAGTAAATTATAAACCTAATAACCTAGCTACATTACTCCTACTCCTATTCTAACGATATACATAAAATTAACTAGGTGAAATGATATTTCCAGTGGAATCATCTTTTCATTTTTATTCCTACACGTATGTAACTTTCAAACATCAGTGTTAAGAACAAAACTTTTCTTGGACTGTTAATGTTGGATGTGGAATAAGAATGTGTAACTTCAGTTGGAATTCTGTCTGAAATTTCTTTCTTATGAAAACTTCTTTCCAACTGGATACCTATTGGATCATAAAAATCAGGATGAATTTCTGTTATGGATTGATGATCTCGTAATAGGAAAGATGACAAGCCAGGTTGCGAATATGATTTTTCAGTTTTAATGGCCTGTAACCTACTGTGCGTTAAAGTCAAGCTTTTAGCAATTTCTTGTAAAAGGAAAGTTTCCATATATAAATCACTAAATAAATCAATGAAGAATAGATGGAAATTTCTGGAAAGAGATTTATCAATTGGCGCGAATTTCCGACAAGTTTTGAAAGGTACTTTCCTTCGTTGATGGTGTTTTGGATGCCAAAGAAGTTTTTTAAGGAAGTCTCATATTGATTGATCTTGGAATTGAAAAAGTTCTATACTTCCTTGACACAGTTTAGTTTTCCAAAATGGTAGCACATATTTCGAATGTTCTTTGATAAGGTGCTCAACATACCATAGTAATCTATCAAAAGTCTGAAAATTTAAAACACAATCCGATTTTGTACAAAAATGAGTGCAAGTGAGAAAGAAAGAAATGATTATATGTACAAATAATGTTACAGCACAACTGGGATTGACTTGGAATATCTTGTTTTTCACAAGAACTGGCCAGAATTATGGGATCCGAGCAATTTCGAATTCCGTCTTGTGAATCAGAAGACAAGTTATGATTTTGAACAGGCATGGGGGTTTCCTCATGATATGAATCATAGATCGGGGTATTGTCTTGGATAGTAAAATCATGCAAATGATCTTTTTCTTTGAAATGAGGATTGACTGGTATGATTCCTGAATTAGAATATCTCTCATTATCTGAGCTTTGTTGAGTTACTTGGGATAAATCAACAACATCATCGTTGTCAAAGTAGCTATCATAAATGATTTTACAGGTTTCCCTAGATTTCTCTTTTTCGTCATATATTTTCAGACAAGGAAGGTCAAGTGGTTCTTGTTTGAAAATGATCAAAGGATGTTCTATAGCTTTCTTTTTATCTTGAAAACCTAATGATGACTCATTTGAATAATCCTTTGTTCTTTTTGAGATATCTTTAATATTGAGAGGGGAAAAATTATCATCACTAAAAACATCAGGATAAAGAGAAAAATGTGATTCTGGAACAATGCATTTGAAAATATCATCATGGAAAAATCTTTGTTCATCATATTCATCATAGACATCGGGCTTTAGATCATACCTTTGTGTACTGATACTTTTTGAAAGAGAAATAGTTTGTTGTTCTAACCTTGGCATCTGCATTTGTTGATTTGCAACGATATTATCTGACCTTGTATCAAAGTCATCTCCTGGTTCCAAGGTAGAATTTCCTCCAGCATCCTCGCTTTTTTCTTCTTGCATTAGAGCATACATGTCTCCTAGGCTTTGGGAACTTTCTTCATCATGGCTGATTTGTATATTCAAATTGGAATTCTCATTAATATTAGAAGAAAATGAGACAAAGCTTGGACTAATTTCTGCTTGATCAGACATAGGAGGCAGGGAATTCTCAGCATAATCTGAAGATTCTTCATCCATGAGTTCACTTTCAAGATCATACTTTAGACAATTAAGATGAAATCGCATATTAAAATCCCTAACAGATTCATCTTGTTTCCGTAGATAATCAATTTCATCATATACCCGGTCATAGTCATAACAATCAAATTCACAAATGAAAGTCTTGACGAATTGGTCCCAGCTGTGAATTGAGGCAACTGGGAGGGTTCTGCACCATTTTCTAGCTTCTGCCATGAATGTAAGAGTAAAAATTTTGCATAGAACGCCTTCATCAATTCTTTGAACATCCGAACTTGAAGCTCTTTGAATAAATTGAAGAGCATGATTAAAAGCAGAAGAATTATTGTTACCATTGAATTTTACCTGAGACAAGAGTCTTACCACTTCAGGTGGAGTGTTGGAAGAGGTAGGAACATGGATGCAACTCCAAATGGGAAGTTTGTGAGCATCCATCTTGATTCAAATGTTACAATTGAAACTCATTCCAACAGACACTATGTTCAGGCCCTCCTTCTAGCGCCAAATATGTTGAAGCCCCGAAAATCGGGTCGACAACAAAGGGGATACCCACCTGGTCTAGACCTTGGTTGGCAGCTCCTTATCCGTTTGGTATAGCGGGTCTGACTGGGGATAATGGGACCAGTTTCCCAATCTAAGGGTGTGTGTGTGCAGAGTTGGATGATGCTGATCTAAGAGTACTTAAAGCTAATTTAATTCAAACTTTTAAGCTAACTCCATGCTATTGTAATCTAATGAGAAACAACACATCTAAGCTATGCTAACCCGAGGTGTATTTCTTCTATTATGTGATCTAAAGAGATTTCAAACAATAACTGATAATAAAGATCATCCAGCTATTATAAGAATAGAAATCAATTAAGATAAACCACTTTGCATAAAAAGTTAGGCAAAACAGTTGTGAACAACATATCGCATAATAAGTTATTCATATACCAGACATACATAAATGGCTCCACCGTACAAAAGTGCCAAATGGTAACTCATACATTCATGTAGTAACATATAAACAACTGAAAACTATATATCACTTTAAGAATATAAGCAGAAATGGCCAAGAGATAAAAGTGCCATTTATGACTAATCCTACTCATAAGCTTCAAGCAAAAACGATTTATCTCTACTTTTTCTAACATCTACTAAGAGTACAAAAGTGCAACATCAGTAGCAGACATCAAATTCAAACATTAATAAATCTCGATCCATCCATTCATCAAAACCTCCTCTGAGGGTGTAGAAGTGCATGTTCCGAGGACAAGTTTTTGACAAATTTCTGGACCCTTCTCCAAATGAAATGGGAAGGGTTAAAATACTACTTCGTAATTCTAATAATAGTGTATTTACAAAATTTAGGATGCGGTTTTCAAATGACTGTCCTTTTTCTAATTTAATTTTAAAGAATAAAACAACATTCTAAAATAAGGCTACTTCTGAATTTGGTCTTTAAAGCTGCAAGTGTTCATCATGGGCTTGAGGAGAGTCGGTTCGCTGACTTCTGCGCTGAGCTGGGCTGCGAAAACATAATCTATGAGAGCTGGCACTACTTTTTCGGCCGCGTTTATGATGCATTTCACAGTCATCCATTGACTATGCAGATTGACCAAGTATGCCCAGTAACACTCCCAATTTAACCTGTTTAATGCTTGGATCGCTTTTCCCTTTTCATGTGCCTTCTGCTTCCATTCTGCTTCCAGCCGTAGTTTATTTGGTAGGTACCCTGGGGTGGTCTCTTCGATTAAATTGGCCCTGTGTAAATTATCAGGGATATATACAAAGGCAGGACATGAGGAGTTACAGTGCTTCCAAACACTCTAATATAGGTGAACCATTCTTCCCCAAACCATCTTGCAATGGGGATGATATCTATCTATGCCTCGGGTGAGCACCTCGCGGGGTCTTCATCATACATCATTCTATACAAGGGTAAGATAAGCCCGTGACAAATATGGTAGAAGTGTGGGACGAACTGAGAATCCCATAACATCTTATGATAAACATGGATAGGTAATGGGTCCTGGGTAGTCCATTTCCAACCCATAGATGGAAATTTAGACACATAACAAATAGAATCCATAACATATGCAGACAGATAAAAAGGAGGATAGATCCTTTGAGACAAGGATCTTTTGGACCGTTAATTGATAATAGCCATGTATAGATTATCAGAAAAGATCTTGGCCCAATCCATAATATCGGCATTTGTGGCAACATCTATTAATGGTATCCATTCAGACGAAAACTTATTGATATCTGGCATCCCAAATAATCTACAAAGCATGGCCGCAGCAAAACAATACGGAGAGGTGAGGGAACCAGTGTTGTACATATTGTTTTTGTCTTTTTTGAGCGGCTCCTCTTTTCTGGACCAATCTTTGGTGGTCTATGCTAGGTTTGGGTTCTCTGCCACAAATTTTTTAACGAATTGTGCATTGTAAGTCGCCTACGGTTCGAGAAGATGATACATAAGCTTTAAATCTTCTGCAGTGAATGATCCGATGAGCCATGTGCTTGAATCTTGAATTGCCTGTTGTTCATCTCTGCATTGTCAAGTATCCACTTGATCATATCCGTATATGGTAGAATTTTGGGCCTTGCTGCTATCTAGTGAAGAAATGAACATGCTAGCTCCTCTAAGGACGCCTCGGAAGAGCATTGTGAGCCCACGACAACAGCAACCTTCATTATTCTGGGATTCTCTTCTTCAAGCAGTCTGTACATGCTTTCCCATGTCGATATCCCTGCGTCTCTATTACAGGCTGTGTCTGTATACAAAGGCGCCATCTCCTTCATCTTTTCCTTCGCCTCAGAGCCTTGAGCTTTATTTTTCTTTCCCATTTCTTCCTGCGTTTGGCTTTGAATTGTCTTTAGTTCTTCGTTCCTGCAGCTTACGAGTGAAATGGAAATGACTGATCAAGAAAGGTGATGGGAGAGTTTTAAATGCAACAGATATATCAAATATGCCACCTTACGTGAAGTAATTCTTTACAAAAGCACGCGTCTTCATTTCATTTAATAGCTGACAACTAATTCCTTTGCTATCATTAAAAGCGCATGATCTTGAGTCAGATTATGGTAAGTGGCTTTTCTTTGAATAGCGTGCCCGAAGGATTCGTGATGAAGTGATTTATGATTTGCTTACGTAACATCACAGATCGCGCCATCGCAAATCACACCATCGCAGATCGTGCAAAAATACGAATATAATATCGCAGCGATCGCAACATCGCAGGTCGCAAAAGTTTAATGTTTGCCGAATCTTGTCAGCTCATTTCTGCGATATGCGATCTTGCGATCGATGTTATCGTAGATCGGTAAATCTTGAATTTTTTTCCTTGTGAGTATTACTTTATTGCGATGCGATATTATGCTTAACACGAGAGTCTTGCGCATACCAATATTATAGAGAAATGGAGGCATTTCCTATCTTTTTTTGCAACGTGGCTTTAAAGATATTTCCCTTTTCATAGACTTAGGTTAAAAAATATCCAAAAGACCTTTCTAAGCTTACGATGGTAACCTTATTTTGAAGAAAGGAAACTCTTGCTTTTTTTTTCTAAAATTTAACTAAGGGTCCCCATTCATTTAGTATTTTGGACAACACTTAAATGAACAAGGGGGGGGGGGTGTTGTTGGCCACAACAGGTCCAAATCAAGATGATAATGGTTGCAGTAGATAGGCCCTACAGTCAGTTAAAATATCATCACAAACAACAGTTTAAAGCATGAAGGGTGGTGAAGACAAGGATGATATTTCAGTTTCATGGCATGAAAGCTATCCAGAACATTTGCACAGTTGTTTCATTCACCTCAGGAGTAGTGTATATATTTTGCAAGATCCTTTTGTATAGTTTCTAGATTCAGTAAAGGAGATCAGGAGTTTCCTTATCTTCTCGAAGTTTAACAAAGTCAGGTTTGATTGTAAGATCTCAGTTTTAAACACCATCAAATACAGGCAGCAAAGGTCACTTATGTATATAATTCTTAAGTGGTTGCACTGGCTGTTTCATTTTACCTAACCAGTAGTCAGAAAGCTGATTAGGACAAGTAGGTAGGATTTTAGTTTAGTTTGGATAGTAACTTGCTACAGTTGAAGCCCGAAGAGAAGGCCCTAAGCTCCACAAGTGTGTTGTCATATATGCAAATAAAGCAACCCGTAACAGGAAAGTTTTAGAGAAGAGCGAAAGTTATGCATAAGGCCATCTGACCTGCTGTTATTGACTTTCCACAAGGGAAAGCCATCCCCAAGTGGAGCCATTGTTAGGTTCCTATACCAATAGGTGTCATTTTTCATGATTGACTGGGAAGTGCCAAATATGTTCATCCTTTCCATGCTGCAAAGGTTCCATATTTCAAAAGAGACAGAGAATATTAAAAAATGTAAAGAGGGTATGCCTTAAAAGAGTGATCAAAAGGCAAGAAAATGAATTGGTCAGAAAAAATAATAGAAAAGAACCCCAAAGAAAGACCAAGAAAGTGGCTAGTCAAAATTCCACTGCTACCTTATTTTCAAGTCCACAATGTGCAAGTATTGTTGTTTTCACACTTGATGGGTGGCCCAACAGTGCAATCTGGACCATGCCATGTTTAAATTGTTGTTGTAGAATAGATAAAAAGTTCCTCTCCAAACAGCTTAAGCTTGGCAGATGAGTAGCTTGGTAGAGAAATGAAGGAGCCCAACTGCTTAATCTGGGCCCTTGGAAGAGATAAGGGTACATTTATATAGGAGGGCAGTCAAAAGAAAAGAAGATGATCAGGGTCTGCAAGTCTAAGTGCACCCAAAAGGATGAAAAAATGTTAGGTGTATTAGGCTGGGTAGGTAGTTAAAGTTGCAGAAGCAAGGTTTTGATCACCTCATGTATTGTCAATCAAAGCTCCTCTCATCAACGACAGAAGTGCCAAAGCAGTTATTTTGATGGCAGAACTTTGGAAGAATGTCTAATTTCCCTTCTATTCCCCCATAAATCACTCACTAACATCCCCTTGAGGACCTTGGGATCTGCCCAACCAGTCCTGTTATCACTTCATTTTTGTAAAATAATAAGTAAAGCTTTGACTTTCTTCAATGAAAAGAAGCCACATTTCTTGTGTAAAAATCATTTCTCCACATTCCATTCACTTCTTATGTCTAAGTTTCAGTCCATAAACTTAACCTCTGCCCTACACTTTCACTTCACAAGGCCATATTAACTACTAACTCTATTATCTAGCTCCCTAGATCATTTCCTTATCCCCTATTATACAAAAAATTATATAAAAACCCAAAAATAATACATATTCCCATCCCCTGGCACTATAGCCCTATAACATCAGTTTGGGGAAATGCTAAGTTCATTTGGGGCTTGGCATTAGCCTTTCCGCGTTCAAACCTAGGATTGATTTAGAATTTGGTTAAATTAATAACCACTGGCGCCCACTTACAAACCCATAAAACCCATATTACCCAAATTCTAAACCCTCGCAGCATTGTATAAATATTCGAATATTCGGGCGGGTTTCGTATGTTAACAGCCCACCAGCTCCCAGTTCTATCCACGTCGGATCGGGCCCTCCACATCCGACGGCCCTCGGCGATTTCGGAGCCACCCCGACATTTGACAGTTAGCGTCCGATAACACGGCGGTTTTGCCGTCGTATAAAGGACGCGTGTCCGCCTTTTATTGTATCGGGCAGGCTCTGAAAAATACAGCCCCCGTACAGGAGGCGGTCTGATAAAACTTCAAACCGCCTTCTGTCCTGTGCCACGTCGTCTCACTGGCATCATTGCCACATCACCCTGTCGTACTGCCATGACATCCGCCACCTGTCCTCCTCTGACGTCACTGCCACGTCACCCTGTCGTACCTGGGGCCTGCCGATGATGTCATGCTGGCGTCATCACAGAAAAGGCTCAAAGGGCGAGAATCGCGTCAAAGAATGCCTGAATCGAGAAACAATGGTAGTTTTCGATGCGTGATTAGCGCTTAGCACTAATCGTGCATTGCTAAGAAAAATTACTCAAAAAGGAGAGCTTCCTATTGCTCGGCTACCTGCAAAACCCAAAATTTCGCAAGAGGCAACGCTGGAAACAGAGAACTAAAGAAAAGACAGTAGGCAGAGGGAGTCAAGATATGACTACGAAAATTTTTTAAAAAGGCCAAGTATGCATACCAAAAGCGGGATAACAAAGCCGTGACTCAGCAAAGCACCAGGGCAACAGGCCCAAAAAACGCAAATTAAAAGCACAGCCTCAGTCGACTCAATTGATCCCAAAAATATAAATTCTCTAACAGAACGGATAGCTAATACCCTAAATATCTACTACATCATTTACTCTTTCATCTACTATTCCTTAAGAGTTGGTAAAGAAGCTATGAGTTATTAACTCATCAACTAGATATTTTGTAACTCATTTTATGTATATACACCGCCCCACAGAGCATATTTTGGGTTGGTCGTTGGTGATTTTCTCTATAAGACTCTGCACTGTAAATTCTGAGACTTTATAATAAAATGGCCAGTGAAGTTCATGGTCACTGCACTGTCTGGATGTAAAAGTAATCAACTGTGTTATGCTACAGAATTCCCGTGTCGTTTAACGGAACAATAAGTTTTCCTAAACCATGTTTTGTCTTTTCTTTGTTTACAAAATTCACATATATGTTTCATAATCTTAGAAACAGAGAAGAAGAATAGCTCAGGACTTGTTTAAATACACCCTCTACTCGATCCCTGTTTCTAATTATGTTTTCTTCGGAATTGGTCATAAATATGAATTCTTGATTGCTCATGTTTTCACTAATTCTCTCATTATGAATTCTGTTTAGGAATTCTTAATTGCTCCTAGATAATATTCTCACACTTTCCCTCTATCAGCATAGTGAAAGATCCTTGACTGCCTTTCATTCCCTGATTTCATGCCATCATATCTCAAATTTCAAGGATTGTTCCATAGATGCCTGTCTAGCTCTGTAGCATCATATTTTTCCATGAAACACTTTCAGCAGTACACCACCATTGACTCCATTGCCCAATAGTTTAGACTGTTCTGAGACTGCATCCCAAATCTGTCTGAAATCATCATCCAACCAAATTTAGAACAAAACCCTGCACTTCATATCTAGCCTAACATAACAAAAACAAAGTTAAATCATAAAGAGAGAGCCCTCTCTGGTTGCAGGTAGGCTAGGACCTACAGCTAAAAGATTGGTTAGTGGTTACCTCGGCCGTATTCCCTTTGAGGAGCTTAGGGAACAACCTGAGTGATAACAGATCCCAAGTATTGGTTCCATGGTATTGAATTGTTATGCTTTTTGGTCCGTGGTATTGTGAAATGGCTAAGGCTATAAAAAGGAAAGGAGATCATTTGGCTGCACACTTATGGGTTGAATATCTTAAGGTGAGCTAGATATGTAATACTTTTGACCGGTTGGTGAGTGCTAGCTAGATATGAGTGATAGCTAGATCTGAATGGGTCGAAATCTCCATGGTGCATATTTAGATCTGTAGATTTGATAGTCTCGGGTATGCTTGAAGACTGAAAAACTATCTATACCTGCAGGACCGCAGGTGTGACGCAGTGTAGGTGCAGATACCCACAAAGCAGAAGAGTGTGCAGGTGCGGATGTAGCTGCAGGACTGCAAGTGCGACATGGTGCAGGTGCGGATACCCGTAGAGCAGAAGAGTGCATAGGTGCGGTTACCCGCAGATAAGAAGACTGTGAAGGTGCGGATACCCGCATATCAGAAAGCAGCACAGGCGCAGATGTTCGCAGATGTCTATTGGTGATGTTGTGGACCCTTCTTTAAATTTGTTTTAACTTCCTTTGACTATTCTGCAGGGTTCTAGGTGCATAATTGACGTCTGGTTACTAGTATTGAGTTCTGATAACAGCATGATTATGTTTAGCTTCAGTATTGATGGTTGAATGGATCAAGTTCTTAATGACTTATCTTTATGTGATCTGATGGACTAGATCTGGTTGCTAACTCACATATTATCCTTGTATATGTATTGATCTAGTGATTGGGTGATTCAGAAGATTGATTGATTATGTACTTCAATGATATTAATGGGTCCAGTATGAAAATTGGATGAAACATGGCCTTTCAGATTATGTGTTGTGCTTCAGGTGTATCCAGTCTGAAAATGTATGAAACATGGTACCTGGAGGAGAGAAGATTGTAGGTCGGCGCCTACGTACTAGTATCTTAGCTAGTACAAGAGCTAAGGGGGTGGCAGCTCTCTTCAAGTAGCAGTTGAAAACTTTGGAGCATTGTAGCAGGTAGCAGCTTGCGTACTAGTAAATGGATCGGCTAGTACAAGAACTATGGGGGTTGTAGCTCCCTTCCAGGAGAGACTGGAGAACGAGAGAGGGTTGTAGCTCTCTGTAGGTAGAAGCCTGCGTACTGGTATAAGACTGCACCAGTACAGAAATATTGTAAAAGGATTTTCTTATTAAGAAGAAGATTGAGATGACTTGCAGCAAGTGGTTTTCTCCCACATTGGGTTTCCACCTTATATCATGGTGTTCATGTGTGTGGCTTATGTGTGATGATCTGTTCTATTTTACTACACCTGTTTACTATTAATATAGTTGATAACATTCTAATGCACTCATTAAGGATCAACTAACTGAATCATAAGAAGTTGTGGAAGTAGCATATATGAATCTGAATATGGAAATGAAAAAGTTTTATTAATGTGATAATACTGATTCACCCCCCCCTCTCAGTATTATTTCCAACATAACGACCATGTCATCCTCATCATACTATTTTTCATGGGTCCTTGTAGCCCCACAACCCCAACACTTCCATTCGATTACTTTTAGGTAACAACCCTTAGGAATAAGGATATTCTCATTAATCCTCATGTCGTCAGCTGATAGTTCCTGATGTCTAGGATTTCTTGGGACATTCTTCCCTTACATGGTTTCTGACCTTTGTGGTTTGATCCTGAGTGACATAATAATGACATCATCCTTACCACATGCCAACTTAAGAGGGGTCTGTGTGCCATTTGTAGGTGGCTCACTAAGGCACCCAAGACTCCCAACTACTAGCCACATGTCCTTCAAGAAGCTTTCTTGACATTATCTTCAAGTATGTGGGTTACTGAGGAGCAAGGATCCTTCGGTTATTGGATTCATATTGGGTACCCACTTAGTGAATGAGACCCTTAAACTTGAGACCTTATAAGGATTCATTCACACACCTCCCCAGGGTTCTGACCTTCCGAACTTTCAGGGTGGCCCCTTACGACATATTTCCCTCACCTAACAATTTGGGTAACAGAGAAATATCCATCATTGTCTCTGGACTAAACCACACTGCCATCTTTCCTGTTAAGTTCCCAAATCTAATTTATGTTATCTCTTATCTTCTAGCTATATGACCTTCCTCTCTGTCATTCTGAACCACCTCATGAAGGAACTCTAGCTCCACCAATCAGAAGACTCTTTTGACTAGATGTTTGATTGTTCTGGGAATAAGGTTAGCTCAAATTCTTCTACAAGTTCACAAAATCCTACCCTTGAGTCGCAACAAGGATTTCCTTCTCATTCTCACCATGAATCGGTCAAAGGCTTCCAAATATACATCGCGAAGTGACTTAGATGGAGAGATCAACAACTCTCCTAGCTGCAAGCTCTGCCGCCACACACGCTTCCCCAAACTAGCCTTGTCAGCTATAACTCTTTCTCAGGATTCTGGTAGACCTCTAAATTCATTTTTCAAGTTCACTTTGGTTCCCTTGGTTTCTTAGGCAGATTTATGATGTTATCCCTATTGATTTTGAGTGATTGGTTCTCTAGTGAGTTCGTATCCTGCGGGTCTTCCCATCCCACGAGGAGGGAATGCCACCATGGGAGGCATAGGTGCTCATGTGTGAATTACCTACTGTTTAGTCAATTTAGTGTTCCTAAATTGATGTCATTAATTGTCAACCCGGGGCTCGTAAGCTGATGAAGTGAAGGTGTACTATATGTACTTAAGCAACTTTCTTAGAGCTTTTGTCGTTTGGGGTGTTGTTTATGGTTAACTTATCTTCCTAAGATGGAGTGATGATTATAGACAGATGAGTGCAAGTGTGTGAAAAGTGAGTTCTAGATGAGTGAAAGTGTGTGAATGGTGATTTCTAATTACTTGCTGAATTTGTAAAGGAAAAGAACTTGAAAGAAATGAATAAACTGAAATGACTTGAAAGTAAATGACCACGTTCTGATGGCATTAGTCTCTATCCATATTGCTGCAAATAAAAGAAACAAGAAAATCACTTCAAGGATTGATGATAATGGTTATCTCCTCCTAACTCCCTGCTTCTACCACATAGTACTGCGTAAAACACGATTAAGAGGTAGCTGAAGACAAATCCAAGAATTGATAAAAACTCTAATTGACAAATTGTAACACTACTGAGCCTTTTCCATCATACTGCTTCCTACATATGTGATTATGTGTAACAAGTGGAAAAAGTATTAGTGTCACAAGCCAAGACTACTCAAAGACAAGCTGCAATTAATTAGTGTTCTGTTCTCTTGAAAGATAAGTCATTCATGATAAAGAGAGCATAAATTAGTTAGCATCCAACTTGTAAAACTAAGCTAAAACTAATCTAGAAAACAGAGTAAAAAGGGCAGCATTATGAACAAGACAACTACAACTACCATCAGATATTAAAGCAAATACAACACATCAATCCCGGGTAAAAACCTGCAAAGAAGCAAATCTGATCAGTGAAAATAAAGGCTGCAGCAATGAAAAGAAATCAAGCTGTACATAACTCAAGAAAGGAAATTCTGTATGTAAAATAAAGAAATTGCAGAAGTATAAACATGAAATACTTTACAAGGCTAATACGAACAGGGGCCCTCCATTCATATTATCCACAGAAAACTCAGATGCTCTTAAAACTTCAAAACAACACTGTTTCCATTACTTTATATGCAGAAATACATAGTCAAAAAGTGCTGGAACAGCTCTTATAAAAACAGAGTTCAAAAACGTGCCAAAATTCTCACAAGTTCATAAACTACAGCATCTAAAAGTTAACATAAGCGTACGCAGACGCAAGTATATATAGGCATCTGCAAGATGGCCTAATACGTAAAGCATAAAACAGAAAATAACTGAATATCATGCGTATTAAAGGTGCAGTTAACACGTCATAGGCTTCATGGTCGAGCTGGAGGTCCTGGTCGATATGGGCAATGAATCCAGCATTAGATCATGTCCCCCACGGCTTTCAAAACACGGACAAGTCACCTTTTCCACCGACGTGATCAAACAGCTTACGCATCAACGTTAAGCTGCCTTTATTTGACCGTAACTTGACCCCTTTTGACCGGAGGTACAGATGACGTGGCCGGCTGAACTGATGGCACAGGAACCTCGAGCACATATATTCCAACATGCCCACGTGGCTCGTTCTGCAAAATAGCACGTGGAACCTTGAGATCAACAAAATGGCTGCGGGATCATCAGATGGCTGCGGAATCAGCAGATGGCTGCGGAATCAGTAGATGGCTGCGGAATGCCTGTAAGTATGTCAAAAACTAAACAAAACAATCACCCATTAGCAAAGCTCACTTGATCATGTTTAATGACAACTAATGTAATGATCTGGGTGGAAAATGAGGCAAAAGAGAGAGGAAAGTGATGAAAACAGTAGGTAATGATGGATGATAAGGTGTAAAGTAGAGACTCTACATACCCCCACTACGAGGGCATTGCATGTCCTCATGCAAAAACACTGATTAATCAACCTGCTGTGATGCCTCTGCCAAGACATCCAATCTCCTCTTCTTTCTCTGTGTAGACACATTTACCCTTGGCTTCTTTACTAAGCATCTGAACTTTAGGTTGATCAAGGCTCTATTTAGCCTTTTGCATTTCTTCCTTAACTTTTTGTTACTTCTTTGCCACAGGCCCAAATGTAACATGGTGTTATCATGAATCATCTTATCCAATTTGGCTTGCTCTTTCAACTTTTCATTTTCTTGCATGATATGTCGATTTAGAACCTCAATCTCAAAAATTTTCTGTTTTAAGGAGTGGACTTGTTGTTCTAAAGGTTGAACATTGCTTGGGCCAGCGGCTGCTTGCTCCAATGTTTCCAGATAATTATACACTTTTTGCTGCTCCGGGTCCACTTCAGGTGACTTTTTGGGACTTGGTTCATAATCAAATTCAGATCCATGTTCATGCTCAAGTTCATGTTCAAACGAACTTTCCTCACGTGGAGGACTAGTCTCAATATGCTCAGCGTATGAAGGAATTTTCTCTAAGTCAGGACTTGTAGCACCTTTTTGAGGTGAGCTTAAGTCAATGAAGAATGACTGTTTACCCTTTGTGGCCCCTACTTTTCTGTTTTGTAATCTGCTGCTCCTTCTTACAGAGGTGGCACTCTGTTTTTCTTTTGGTACTTTTTGCTTCTGTTTTTCCACCTTTTTAGAGAGGGCAGTTTTATGAAGTTTGGCCATTCTTTGAGCTAAGGGCTGAGTGTCTTCCTCACTAGTATTCTCAGGAGTGAGGTGAGTTTCTTGGACTACAGATTTACCTTTATCTTGCTTTCGTTTCTTCCTCCCTTCTTTTCTTTTCTGAGCAATTTCTTGAGCAAGTTCTGAAAGAGTTTCAGTGATAATTCCTTGGGCTGCTTGGTTATCATCTTCAGTAAATCCAGGATCAATTTCCTGTTCAGGATGCTGTATATCAGTTTCCTCATCAAACTGTTCTTGAACAGTTTCCTCATCAAACTGTTATTGAACAGTTTCCTCTTGGGCAGTTGTTTCAGGCATAGTGGTATCAGGAACAATGGTTTCTGTTTGGGCAATAGTTTCTTGGTTAACCCCCTCTCCTCTTTTTCTTCTATTTCTTTTTGGCACTTGAGGGGACCCTCTAGAAGTTTCTCCTAATTCTTGAAAATGATTTCTTATGAGAAACCTCTCCCATGTGTCTCTTTTTGATTTCAATTGTTCCTAAACCAGCAATTTCACAAGACCGTGATGACATAAATGTGCTTCAATATTTCTGGGGTTCTTTTGGACCATTGCACACATTTTCTTAAGACTTGAAAATAGAAAGTATGGGAGGTTAATATCATCTCCTATAAAATGCATCATAACCTTTGCATGATAAACATATAAGACCCCAAATCTTCCTTCACAAGTGAAAAATTTTTGCACATCAATTTAGGAACACTAAATTGACTAAACATTTTGGTGCCGTTGCCGGGGCTCGTAAGCTGATGAAGTGAAGGTGTACTATATGTACTTAAGCAACTTTCTTAGAGCTTTTGTCATTTGGGGTGTTGTTTATGGTTAACTTATCTTCCTAAGATGGAGTGATGATTATAGACAGATGAGTGCAAGTGTGTGAAAAGTGAGTTCTAGATGAGTGAAAGTGTGTGAATGGTGATTTCTAATTACTTGCTGAATTTGTAAAGGAAAAGAACTTGAAAGAAATGAATAAACTGAAATGAATTGAAAGTAAATGACCACGTTCTGATGGCATTAGTCTCTATCCATATTGCTGCAAATAAAAGAAACAAGAAAATCACTTCAAGGATTGATGATAATGGTTATCTCCTCCTAACTCCCTGCTTCTACCACATAGTACTGTGTAAAACACGATTAAGAGGTAGCTGAAGACAAATCCAAGAATTGATAAAAACTCTAATTGACAAATTGTAACACTACTAAGCCTTTTCCATCATACTGCTTCCTACATATGTGATTATGTGTAACAAGTGGAAAAAGTATTAGTTTCACAAGCCAAGACTACTCAAAGACAAGCTGCAATTAATTAGTGTTCTGTCTCTTGAAAGATAAGCCATTCATGATGAAGAGAGCATAAATTAGTTAGCATCCAACTTGTAAAACTAAGCTAAAACTAATCTAGAAAACAGAGTAAAAAGGGCAGCATTATGAACAAGACAACTGCAACTACCATCAGATATTAAAGCAAATACAACACACTCAATCCCGGGTAAAAACCTGCAAAGAAGCAAATCTGATCAATGAAAATAAAGGCTGCAGCAATGAAAAGAAATCAAGCTGTACATAACTCAAGAAAGGAAATTCTGTATGTAAAATAAAGAAATTGCAGAAGTATAAACATGAAATACTTTACAAGGCTAATACGAACAGGGGCCCTCCATTCATATTATCCACAGAAAACTCAGATGCTCTTAAAACTTCAAAACAACACTGTTTCCATTACTTTATATGCAGAAATACATAGTCAAAAAGTGCTGGGACAGCTCTTATAAAAACAGAGTTCAAAAACGTGCCAAAATTCTCACAAGTTCAAAAACTACAGCATCTAAAAGTTAACATAAGCATACGCAGACGCAAGTATATATAGGCATCTGCAAGATGGCCTAATATGTAAAGCATAAAACAGAAAATAACTGAATATCATGCGTATTAAAGGTGCATTTAACACGTCATAGGCTTCATGGTCGAGCTGGAGGTCCTGGTCGATATGGGCAATGAATCCAGCATTAGATCATGTCCCCCACGGCTTTCAAAACACGGACAAGTCACCTTTTCCACCGACGTGATCAAACAGCTTACGCATCAACGTTAAGCTGCCTTTATTTGACCGTAACTTGACCCCTTTTGACCAGAGGTACAGATGACGTGGCCAGCTGAACTGATGGCACAGGAACCTCGAGCACATATATTCCAACATGCCCACGTGGCTCGTTCTGCAAAATAGCACGTGGAACCTTGAGATCAACAAAATGGCTGTGGGATCATCAGATGGCTGCGGAATCAGCAGATGGCTGCGGAATCAACAGATGGCTGCGGAATGCCTGTAAGTATGTCAAAAACTAAACAAAACAATCACCCATTAGCAAAGCTCACTTGATCATGTTTAATGACAACTAATGTAATGATCTGGGTGGAAAATGAGGCAAAAGAGAGAGGAAAGTGATGAAAACAGTAGGTAATGATGGATGATAAGGTGTAAAGTAGAGACTCTACACCTACCATGGAGTTGGTGTAGACTCCAAGGAGTTATCCACCTTTCCTGCCAAATGCTAATGGTACTAGAGAATGTCCCTATCCTGTAAATAGCTCCATGTTGATACACAAAACCATCAAGTGCCTCAACCATCACCTTAAGATGCCAAAAACAGCTAGCTAGCCTACCGAGAATGCAAGTCTAAAAGAAATTCAGGTAAAGTTGGTGGATCAACTAATACCAAGGAAAAACTCCCTTTGACATTAAGGTTGTGCTTCTTGAGCAACACAACAAATTGGAACGTGACCATGGGTTACTCACGAGTGAGTACAAACCTTCTATGCAGAGGATCTCCTATGTAATCTTATATTGATAAAAGGGTCTTAGAACCCACTATTCTTCAAGTTTTAATCCAAGATATCATGGCTCGGTTTTGATTTACAATGAGTTCTATACTTTTCTTAATGAGTTATTATTACATTGTTTCTCACACCACCAAGCATATGTGTAAATCTAGACAAGATACTGCATTATGACTTGGTCTAAGTTAACATGCAATTTATGATGCTTTTCATGTGACAAATATTCCATGGCCAATGTTAGTAGCTGTTAGACATATTTCACTTTTAGATTCTTGGAGCATTCATGCATATATTTAGCACATACACATACGTGTATACAAATCATGCTAACGTATTCCACAAGGAACGTAACACATATTCAAGTTTCATCAACACAATGTAGTCCCTAAGCTTAGAACCATTATCCACAACACAATAATATCATTCATAAAAAATTAAGTAGTATACATAGCTACTTAGCTTAGAGCATGTAGGGAAACTGAGTCTCGGAAAAGGACTCTCCACCCAACTTTAAATAGTTTCAACCACACTTACATAGAGCCATCACCCCTAAGCCTAATTCCAGAGTTTGGGGGGTTGCTTGCTTCAGCGACTAACACACCAATATTCCACTGATTCTGGGAATCTAGTGGACTTCCTTCCTCAATCCCACCAACTGGCATATTCTCACTAGGTCGACACCAGTAGTCTAAAGGTTCCCATCCTCACCCCCATGTTCTCACATAGTGATCCACCCCCTTTCTAGGGAGCCGAGAATCCACAGTGCCACCAAGGCAGTAACCATTAGTCTTCAGATAGGTCTTCCTCAACTTCTTCTTCAACACAGTCTCTACCCAAATTGTTACAAGGATATAGAGTCTACTATCTCAACCCACATCCTCCATGGGATGAAAGTTCTCAAGGATCTAGATATTGCATCCCAACTCACAGCCTCTAGGGACCCAAGCTATTACAGGGCTCTAGAGACCTTTGTCTAAACCCACAGCCTCCAGGGACCCAAGTTGTTACAGGGCATCAGGAATTCTATCTCAACCCACAATCTCCAGGGAACCCAAACTATTGCAGGGTTCCAATACTAACAACTCAACCAATTTCCTCCAAGGATCAAGAGCTAATCCCCTTCTCTTCTCTTATCTTCAGTGCTTCCTATGGAAAGATCATGTTGAATCTCAATTTTCCCTATTCCTCTCTACATTTGTCTCTCTGCTTTTCTCGTCCTCTCTTGTGAATCTTGATCTATCCCCTTTTTCTTCTTCTGCTTCCAGTGTTTTCTTGGTCTCTTCCTCGACCACCATTACTAGTGGTCCTATTTGGCCTTCAGTGCACTGTCTCTGCTTAAATTTGTATCCTTTTTCTTGTGGTTTATTCCCAAGCAGTGTTGGCCTGAATACCTCCTATTGCAACTCCTTTAATTTTCAAGAGCTAACATTGTCCTACATTTTCAGGTTTCTTCTTTGCACAAGGAACCATAATATCCCAAGCAAGTTGTTGTAACTTTTTCTGAAAACTTTAAAAGTTACAATTTGTTTTTAAATTTGATAAAATTTTCCACCTTCTTTCAATCTTATCCTTACCTTGGAAAATTCCTTCCTTTAAATATCATTCCATATAACCCTTTCCATTGCTAAAGGATGAATTGTCTCTAAGGTTTTTATAAATGTTTCTGAGTTATTTTTAATAGCTTTGATTTTAAATAAAATTAAATTTTATAAAATATATATAATTAAAATTTTTATAAAATTATTTATTTAAAATATTAAACTTATGTTAAAATATCGAGTCAGCCCAATCTCTAAGTATGAGAACCACATTAGTTACCATGTATTATGGGTGATCCAAAATTCAAAATCAATGAGTCAAATCAAGCATATGTCCCTACCCTGCATTTCACACGTTAAAACACCATTATATACATTACATCGAGATGTGTGAATTAATAAATCTATGGTTTGTAGGGGATGCCTATCAAACCTCTATCAAAAATTCAAAATCAATGAGTCAAATCAAACATATGTCCCCACCCTGCATTTCACACGTTAAAACACCATTATATACATTACCTTGAGATGTGTGAATTAATAAATCTATGGTTTGCCCCCGGATGCGGGTGACAGATGATAATTCAATGCAGATATGCTGCTGGACTGGCAGGTGGCTGAGCCACATGGTAACTCACGCTTTCCCCTATGGGAATTTAAGGCAGGCCTCTGCCCCTCATCTAGCACCATGAACCCATTTTGTGGATCGAGACATCCCATGCAAGCATAAAAATACGGATCCAAGCCCTCTGCAATTCTCCATTCAGCCTCTGAATTTCTCTTGCCACCCAGTTGGAGCAGAGCCAAGCTTTCGCACCGCAATAGGTAGGCATTACAGACTCCTCTATTGTGTCGACCTGAGCAATGGTCACCACTTCTCCTAGTCTATTCATTGCACCCTGCAAATTGAGGTCTTGGCCCCTGCCTCTAGCCCTAACTTGATTCCCCCTGTTCTTCAAAGTTTCTCCTTTGCTACTCTCGTCCCGCTCCCTGCCACTTTGGTTCACTTCTCGCTGCAGCATCCCACTCAGAGAAATATGTGTCGACATCATCGCATGAGATGAATGCAAGGTGGTAGCCGTGGCAGTGCCATCTGCCCCCCTTCGCTGCCTCCCTCTGCTTCGACTTCCTCTTTGGCCTCCCTAGCCCCTAGCCCTTCCTCTTCCTGTTTCCATGGTAGATATCTGGATACACATAGCGGAAGAGGACGAGCTTGCTACTGTGAGGTTCATCAGACTGATGGAGCCACCCAGCCTACCAATCTCACTACTACTACCCAGTATGCTCAATTCCGTTTTCTCTGCTCCATCAACAGACCATTAATCATTGCTACCGTCTTGGTGGATTTTAGGGAGGTAATGGGTTCGTGCTTCGAACCAGACCACAGCCCTGAGAAGAACCAGGTCCCTCCTTTGCATGACATTGTTTAGGGGGAGCCGAGCTCAAGCCACCCGCAGAAAGCCAAGGACCATCCTCCCATCAGCAAACAAAAGACATCGGGAGGCAATGCCACCAGCAAAGATAAAGGCATTCAGGTTGAAGACAGAGAGCCACAGGACAGGGTGGCAGGCAGGTAGAGGATACTGATTCAGGTGAGTATGGATGGTGTCTAATCATGCAAGAGAAGCCATCATCCTCAGACACCTAGCAGTTGCATGCCAGAGGTCACGTGTCAAACTAGGTCACTGAATTTTGTTTTCTTATTTCTACAATGGTAAATTTTGGTAGTCTTTTTTGAATTTACAGTGGCCAATTCTGGCAGTCTTTTTTGAATTTTACAGTCGTTTTACAGTGGTCAATTTTGGCAATAAATTTTGAGTTCTGGAATTGTAGCCCCTGCGTGGGCAGAAGGAACCTATCTTTATCTCGTTCTCGGACTGGTTTCCCATCTGGAGCAGTCGCGATTTTAAGTCTTGTTGTTTAAAATGGTCATATGGCTGACCTAGACCCGCAGAGGCTGAAGCCTCACTTTACATTATGTTTTCATCAATATATTTAGTTTTAATTAGAAAAAAAAAAAAAAATCTATGGTTTGCGGAGGGCTACCTATCCAACCTTTAACTTACCCCTCCACCCCCCTCCCCCCGCAATTATAGTTTTACTTTACCACTTTTTATAGGTGTCTTCATCTCATGCATTGCGAGATCCCCCCACCTAAACCATTTACCATATACTACCCCTTGTAAAACCACTTTTTGACATTGATTTGAATTTATAATTGTCAAGCAGGGATGTATACGAGGTATGAAAGAAAATTTAAAAATTGTAAAGTGTGTATTGAGGGAAATAATGGAAGGAGAATTTTTATAGTTATTTTTACTGGAATGAGATTATGAGTGAAACCTTGAGGTAAGATGAAGTTGAGTAAAATGAGGTAAAATGAGGATACATGTTCCATACAAAACATGGAGTTTCCAATGCTATAAAGAGATGTTTCATCCTTATGGAATAATTTTACAAAGGTAAAAATGAAATTTTACATAGCAGAGAAATAATGTTTTATGCTATGAATTTAAGGAGGAAATAAATTATAAAGAGGAAAATGCACGTGAACATAAAATTTGGATAAATTCTTATCCAAAGATTTTACAGAAGTAAAAAGGAAAACTAAAAGATATTTTACCAATCATGGAAAAACAAGACACGGTTTTCAAAACCATGGGAAAAAAATCAATTGATGGTTTTATGAAATATGTTAATGAATCCTATTTATTAATAGATATATAAATTTAGGGGAAAACAAGACATGGATTTAAAATAATGGATGGTTTTGCGGGATAAAATCATTACAGGAAATATTTTGAGATTTCATTTATGCAATTCATGAAAGTAGAGAAATATGAATATAGAGGTTAAAAAAAATATTTGGGAAATATTTTATCAAAATATTTTCCTCCCAAAAATTTTAAGACAATGGTTAAACACTTAAAAGATAATGAAGGCAAATACTATGGGAAAAAAGGTCAACATATAGTTTGGTTTAACTCCAAAATGCAAAGAATTCCTTGATTAACTAAGGGGAAAAGCATAAGCAAACATGAGATTATTTTTAGATTTTGGACTTAGAAATAATAGTCAAAAGGACAAATAGTTGATATAGGTGGCAGAATTAACCAAGTTTGAAGGGAAGATAACAATTTTTGTTAAAATGACTTCAACCACTCCAAACTCCAAGGGAGAGGACCAACATTAATAAAACAATTTTAGATTTAAAGGCAACATTCAGGCATCTAAATCAGCATCATTGAACCAATTCCCATATTTGAAGGTAGAGGATTTTCCAGTAGTTCCAAGTATCTTTCATATTATTTAGAGATTATTCTTATTTTAGGTGCATTCTTTAGGATTTTATTCTAGAAAAATTATAACAACTTTATGAGTTGTAATAACTATATATTGTTTGATTTTGAATGTAAAAGGGTTTTCTTTTGATGCCCAAACCCTTCCATTTTTGTAAATAATTTTATTACAAGATCTTTAATTGAAGTTTTCTCACTCCAGTTCATGACAAAATTTGTTTCTTTTGTATGTCTTCCAAGTTATTTCATAAGTAATTTATGCATATGTTCAAGGTAACATAGGAGCTAGAGCAAGCTTGGCTTTGAGTATCAACCTCCATGAAAGGCCACTACAAAGTTATCATTATTAAGGAGACTAGGTAATTGAACAATTTTCTTAAAACAACTCCTCTGCATCATTTAATTCTTTCCCTCTGCCATTTCTTGAATGTATATTTGTTTGATTTTATAATTATTCTTCACACATCTACTAAATCTTGTTGATTGAGTATTCAATATGGACACTTAATTATCTGATTTCTCTTATATTCCTCTATCAAACTCTTTAAAGCTATGTTATTTTATCGAAGTTGTACATTAGCACTTTGATAAGGGCTCTACAAGAGAGGATTTGTTTTTGAGCATAGATTGGATATTCAACACAACCACCTACAAAAAATAATAAATCTAGCAATTGTGCTTCATAGGCTACTGTCCAATGATAGTGAATAGTGTTGAAAAAGTCCTTGTAACACTTAAGGGAGCCCCCTTCGGTTAGAGGGCTAGCTTGAACCTGAATTTTGGTCAAGTTGGTTTCTCAGCACAATTTCACATCCAGGAACTTCCCTTGAGAAACAAATATAACACAATCGTCTCCCTTCCCAGCGATGGAATCTATGTCCCCTGACTCAGTACCTTTTTGCTTGATTTCAAATGTTGTGAAATATTTACAATCTATTTACAAATTGAATTTGCATGAGAACTTTGGGTGGCAATGTTACAATCCCCTCTCATTTGATGGAACACTATCCTCGGCGTTCAATTTCTCATATGCCACATAAGATCAAAATGAAGCACATATTTTTCATGAGCTTTATGTTAGGTTCCTATACCAATAGGAGTCATAATTTTTGAATGACTAAGATTAAACCTTATCATATGTACATACCTTTTCTTTATGAAAATGTTTTCCATATTCAAAAAATAAAAACAAAATGTAAAGAGGGTATGTCCTAAAAGAATAATAAAAGGACAAAAACAAAAAAAAAGTCAAAAAAAATGAAAAAATATGAACCCCAAGGAAAGAAAAAGACCATGAAAGTGAGCAAGCCAAAATGTCACCCCTATTTTACTTTTATGCGGAATAATATGATTGTGTGCAGCTTGTGATCCATGCCACAATCCATGACAGTCAAAATTTTTAAACTTGGCTATGTCATGTTTTAATTTCATGTCTATAGATAGAGAATAAAATCTAGCCAAATAGTGTAACCTTGGCAGATAATTAGATAGGTAGAGTTAATAAAAGGAGCTCAATTGTTTAATCTGAGCCCTTGGATGCAATAAGGTTAGATTTAGTTATATCTTTATTGTAAAGAAAATAAAGATGTTTGATAAGGGTTTGCTAGCTCAAATGCACCTTAATAAAGAGAATTAAAAATGGTAGGATGAGTAGATGGGTAATTAGAAGAAAGGTTGCAGAAGTTATGATGATTGGTTAGACAAAAGCATATTTATCATTCTCATCATAAAAGTTCCAAATGTGAGTGGGAAATTAAGCATGCATAAGGTTTACAAATTCAATTAATTAACTTCCCCCATTCATTTCATCCTTTCACTTTACTAATTTCCCACAAATAAAGTTGAAAGTACCAAAACCTTTAAGTCAAAGAGGCTCAGAGCATTTCTCTAACTTTTGGAGGGTCTGGAGCCTCGGCTCAATGACTTATAGGCAATAAGTGCTAAACCCCCCCCTTCAGTTCATTTATCCTCCTTCATTTCCCCTCATTTCCCTATTAAAACCCCTTTCTCTAAGGTTAAACACTATTTACCTAGGAAAAGCAATCACCCCCGTGTAAAACCCCTTTTTCCCAAAAAACCACAAAACACCTTATCCTAAGTATTTATGTTAATATTGGAAAAACATTAAAATGTGAAAAATCATTTACTTAGTGCGTGGTGTCCCCTTTTCGCCAATTTTTTAATTATTAATTTTATTTATTAAATCCCGATAAAAACCCTTTCCACATATATATTAACTCCTACATATAAATTGACCCTACCCTTAGTTTAAATATAAACTATAATTTCACCCAAACCCCAAAAACCCACTAACTAATCGATTTGCGATTAACTTAGGCAAAAACCCAAGTAATCCCTCCGCTAATGACCCCGACGCCTTAACCCCGCCTTAATCCGTCATTAACTCAAATACCGCCACACTTAATCACTCGTTGGGTCCCCCCGTTAGCCTCTGTAGAGCTTCCCTGCTCGATCACCTTGCGATCATCTCCCTTCACATCCGACGTCCCTTATCCATATCGAGCAGACTCGATTTTCGAACAATACTTGCCCGATAAAGCTGTTTTCTCTAGGCCCCCGATGCTACGTGTCGTTCAACATGTGGGATTGGGTGGCCTCCCTCCGATGCCACCGAGCACCCAAAAGCAGTGCGATGGAAACCATTTACCGACCACCTGCTACATGACAAAATGGTTACTGTTCAACCCAGTACATGACAAAATGACCACTATTCACCTGTAACCGCCAAAATCGACTTTCATGCATAAAGCCAAAAAGCGCCAAATCATTTGTTTCTATCATTTTTTCAACTGTAAACCTCCATGCACACACCTGTGAATGTCAAAGCTATCAACCTAAGTCCAATTGCACCCTAAAGACGCCACAGAGCACCCAGTTCACTTTGAACCTACACAGAACCTTTTCAATCGTTCGCAGTTGCTAGGTGTCCTAATCAGAGCTAGTTTTCCTTAAATTCCAGGTATTTAAGCCATACTTCACCAAAAAACCCTATCAATTTCAAAACCAGTTACTGATTTTTCTTAGTTAAAATAAAAATTAATTGAAGAAACTCAAATAACTCAAACCTACTCTATGCTAAACCACCATTTCCCTAAAAAGCTGCAAATTACCTCCCCCACTCTCAAATCCAGAAGAACTGAGAATGGTTGCCCCAGTTTCCATGGATTTACGGCCTATCACCACTCCCCATCTAGACCTAGACCACCTTCCATTAGTTGATAAGGATCTCCAGATAAAGGACACCTCTGTCCTAGAATCCCTGCTCAAAGCACACTGTCGAAGCAGGGATAGATACTTGAATGATGTTGATGAAATTGGTCTTTGGGATTCCAATTTGCCCAAGTACCAATTCCTAGAAGTCTACATTTTCCCAGAAATTATCCATTACTTCCATGCAAATTATACCCCTAGTCAAAGAGCAGTGATGTGCCCTAACCAAACCATACTTTTCACCATCATTTCTAAATCTATCAATGAGATGTTGCAACTCAAACCAGGGCAAAACCTAACTCCTATTTCAATTGGAAGCTTATTATATCAGTTCCCAAAACTTACCACTGCAAAATCGACTGCAATGTTCCAAACCTTCATCAGAGAAGAAAGACATATCCCAAGGGATCCTCTTCCACATGTAACTGCCATTTTTCCCCCATTTGGTCATGACATTGCAGCCATGATATCTAGTGCCCTAGGTTATACCACTAGTGAATATATTGATGAAATTATCCTAGCTTTCATGTCCATCTACACTCTAGGGTAACCTCATGTTGTTATCTATGACTATGCCAAGTTTATAGCTGATAGGATGCATGACTAGTTTCTTAGAATGAGAAATGAGAGAGTCTTAGAATACTCCTTTTTTTTGTACCACCTTTTTCTATATTTCCAGTCAGACAAGTTTCCATTCACCCTACAAAAGCTTGATACAAAAGGTCAGCCAAGGTCAGTCATTTTCTGGACTCCGTTGGTCCACAAATATCACTCACCATGTTCATATGCTGGCTTTATTAACCTATTTGTGCATCCAGTTGTGACAATGTTGATAGGAAGCCCTCCTCCAACAATCAATTCAGACATAAAAAGGATCCTACAATTGTCAAAATAGTCCAAGGTAGGTGATTGGTACTTGTACCAAAACCATACCGAGATCAGAATCTATGGTTGCATGTTGCCACCATACAAACTCCCCAAATACCTCCCAATGAGGTTATTTTCTTTAGAATACTACAGGCAAATTATCAGTGCAGATGAAACAAACTTTGTCAATGCCAAGAAGAAGGCTAACTTCAAAATAAAGGACCAACTAAGCCCCTTCATATGTAACTCTAGGTAAGTAGGCCAAGAAGCAGATTTAATACTACAGAGCATGAAATTCCAAAGAATTTTTGTTTGGAGATATGACCCTTTGGAATTCATAACCAAAAAGAAACAAAAGGTCAAGCTAGGACCCTTCATTCATCATGCCATTCCTGAAATTGAAGCTTTTGCAAACTAATTAGAATGGGTAGAATGGACCTTAGTAGATCAGGACAACACCAAAGTAGACATTGAGAATGTGCCCATTGACCTAGAGAAACAGCTCAATGAGGGTTCTTTCCTCCAAGTGCCAGAAGAATCAGAGATACCAGACCTGTCAAAGGTGCCAGATCAAATAGACATACTAGAGAAATTAGATAAACTAGAAACCACCATGAGTACCCCTCCAGTTCTATAGACTCCTCTAAATGAGGAGAAAATCCTCAAGAGAAACAGGGAAGGGGCCACTACTTCAAACAGGGAAACTTCACAAACATATGCAGAAACAAGCCAAACCAAAAGATAGAGAGTGAATATTGTCTCTAAATAGGAATATACAGAGGAGACAACTGAGGTTACAAGCACAGAAAGAGATAGGAGCAAGCTTTCCACTCCACCTGGAGGCATCCTAGAACCTTCCAGATCACACACTCAGATGCTGGAAAGGAAGCAAAGTGTTGAGGTATCCTCTTTTAGAATGCCAACATATAAAGACCAAGATATTAAGGAGAGATATAAAGAAAGAAAGGCTAGAAATGAGAGGTTGAAAGCCAAAACCTATGCACAATATTTGAAGATGACGCTTACCAATCAAACAAGGCTTATGTCAGCCTTTCATGTCAAAGAGGGGAAAATGCAGATGACCTTCATCAAGCCAACCACTCAGCAGCCAAGGACAACAACAGATTTTAAAAGGGTGGATTTTTAAGTACTAGCAAGGGATATTTATCCCATTGACCAGATCGAGCTACACAAGAAAACAGGGGAGATGATATACTCCACCTTAACAGGGAAAGCCATTGCTACCCACCAACTGCAAAACTCTCGTAATAATATATCAGCACATTTCTAGTTGGAGAAGGCCTCCTCATAGGCCAAAGATACTAGAATCAAGTCCTTAGAGGACTTAGTCATAGAGTTGGGACACAATCCCAAAGATGTAAAAGTTGCAGAGCAACTGATTAAGAAGAAAAATGATGACATTGCTACACTAAAGAAGCAACTAAAGATACCCCAACTGCATCAACCACAGAGACAGGAAGTCCTAGAAGCATAGCAAGGACATGAAGAGCTCATGGACTTGGTCCTGAAGCTAAATGATCAACTCAAGGAGATAGAGAAGGAGTTGGACACTTTAATTCAATCGAAGCAAAGTGACTTGGCCACAACTTCCAGAACTATCATCCCCATAGTTTCAATAGCAGTTCCTTCCATAATGGAAGCATCATTGGCACCTACAGCTCCACCTACCACAAAACTGCCTATTACAACTTAGGTCACTACAGCAGCAGGTACATCAACTGAGAAAGCAACAAAATTAGTAAAAGCCATGGAGGAGATGTCCATCCATGCTACAGAGCTCAAAAGATTAAAGGAGAAAATGGAAAATCGACTCATCCACTTCCTAAACATCAAGAATTGATATGAGATCCAAGAGATTAACATAGAAGATAGAACTGAAGCCATCCTAAAGATTATAAAGGTTCTTTCCAAAAGAAACCTCATGCTCAACTTAGAAGAGAAGTGCCACAACATACAGGTAGCCATTGACAGGTTTATGGGTAAATTTCAACTTTTGAGGGACAAAGGTCTTCCCAGTCCTAAGGTCATCAATGACAAACTCATGACCCAATTGGACTATAGTGATAGACTCAGGAGATTGGCCAAGGAACAAGCTAGCTCTTTGGCCATTAAAGCCCTGCCAACAGGCAACGTATTATATGATGCTTTGGAGAACCTGTTTTTCCTAGAACATGAGGTGAAACATTTGTTTCTCACCAAGCCCAATTTTGAAAAATACATATAGGCAGATGAAATTTACAGAAGAATGTTGAAATTGAGATTGCCTAAGGTAGAATGGTGGGAGAAAATGACATATTTACTATGAAAAAGCTTTACATCAGAAAGTTACCACAGTAAATCTGAATGCATCCAGGTGAAACAGGTAAAAGACAGATCAACAGGGTCAAAGAGTAACAGATTCAAAGAGTATCAGTGAGAGATCAAAGTAAAGAAGATTCCAACCTAGAAGTACCACAACTATTAGCCAGCTTAAAGGGCTCAAAACTCAACAGAAATAGCCAGCAACAACACAATAAAAAGGACAACAAGAAGCAGTTCTACATCTGTCTCTATCTTCATGCATGAAGATATTTTATTCCCTAGATTAAATCTCAAATTGTTATGAGATATTTTGTAATTATTTTTTGTATAAACACTTCACATTCCAAAGTATGTAGTGTGGATTCCAAGACATTTCTATAGACTTTTTTTCCCAAATCAAAGTTCTATTGTATCAATGACTAGATTGGCTTGTTGGATCAAGGAATAAAGATCAGATATTTTGCAGGATTCTTGTGTAAAGCGAAATACAAATAAGTATTCTCCCATGTTCAATGTTGTTTTTCCTTATGTTTTGTCCATAATCTTTTTTGTAAATTTCCAAGATCTAAATGTATAACAAGGAATGATATTTCAGAAAGTTCTTAAATGCACTCTTTCTTGATTGTTTTACATTCTAAATGTCTTCTCCTAAAATATCTTAGCTAGGGAATTCTTAACTGCTCCTTAGCTTCCGTAGTTTCTCCTCTGATCTATAGCAAAGGATTCTTAATTTCCCTTTGTTCATGATCATCCAATGTTCTTCATTCTGATCCCGATCCAAGGATTCTGAAGTGCCCTTTCACCCTGGTTAAATTTACTTCAACCATTAGGCCTAAATATTTGCATGTTGCTTTGCTAGCCTGCCTTGTGAACATTCCCTTAATGATTTAGTCTAGTTATGCTATTCATTTGTTGACTCCATAGCCCAATGGCTTAAATACCTAGCTCTACCCATCTACTCAAAGAATTCCACCACCCAACCTTAAATTCAAAACCAAAACCCCAACAAACATTAAGAACTAGCCTAAAATCCCATAAAAACAAAGTTAAATTATATAGAGAGAGCCCTCTCTAGACTTAGGTTGGCTAGAGCCTAAGCCTAAAATATTGGTTTGTGGTTACCTTGGGTGCTTCCTTCTTCTGATAACTTCTAAGGATAATTCTAAGTGATAACATGGTGGCGACCATACTAGGGACTCAAATCCTCAGTTCTAATAAACCTTTGAGAAATTTTTGAATATTTGTTTCAAGCCTCTTGAAGGGTTTATTATAATTTGTTTACAAAATTTCACAAAATGAAAGTAATTATGGCTTCAAGGAAAACTCACTATACTAGGGCTAATCCAAATCCAAACCCTGCCCTAGTAGTGGATAATCCCAACCTGATTTCAAGAATATCCAAAAGACAAGAGAGTTGAGTCAGTCCAACACCTTCAATCAAAGAAGATTCATGCCTTGATGGATGGTTGTTCTTAGAAGACCTCCCCTTTGATGAGTCATTTGACCTTTCCCTATTTAGAACTAGGTTTGAAAGTGCACTTGATGACATAGTTCTAGATCCAGAGTTTATTACATAATCTCGAAGTTCAAAAGGAAAACCAGTCAATTGATGAGTATATTCTAAATTCCCCCCAATCATCTCTTACTACTGCTAAGATCCTTGAGCTTTTTGAACTAGTTTCAACTACATTTAGTTCAAAATTATTCCCTTCCACCTCTAAAATTCATTCCTCACCTCCATTTATACCTTCACTTCCCTACCAACCTACCATTACCCATCAATCACTTATTACTCCAAGTTCTCAATCGACTACTGTATCATCTCCTAGTACCCCAACCCCACTTCTTAACCCTTCCCAAATTAGAGCCGTGGAAAATAGATATGCTCCTCTTATGTTACTTGCCCCACTTGGTGCCATGCCACAAGACTACTAAAACAAAATTTTCCAATCTGATGGCATAGGACCTTATACAACGCAACATCATGTAAAAAAAATGACAGACTACTTTGAATTGCACGAAATTGATAATAGATATGTTCAAATGAGACTTTTTTCTTAGAATATAGCTAGTGATGTTAGGAAATGGTTTAGAGCTTTACCTGCTAATAACATAGATAGCCTAGATATATTTTATCAGCAATTTTTAAATAGATGGGGAAATAAAAATAACCCTTTGCAGATCCTTTCAGAATACAAGAACATTAAAAGAGGACCAAATGAAATAGTCCAGGATTACTATACTAGATTTAACAATATATGCAATGTAATACCAGTCAACCTTAGGCCCCCACCTGAATTAGCACCGATAAAATTCCCTGATGGGTTTGATACTAATATGGCATTCCAACTCAGAGAGAGAAATCCCCTGACCTTAGAAGACATGCAGAGTGTAGCAGTTAGTGCAGAAGGCAACTTGCTAGCAAAAAGATCTAGGGTTAGGAATGAAAGGAGAGAATCTGCCAAAGATGAAGCCTCACCCTCTGAACTTAAAACAGATGTTCTAAGCAAGGGTGTGTAAAAATGGATGGATAGGATAGAGAACATTGAGAGGAAGCCTCAATGGGATAATCAACAGGCACCTCCAGTGAGAAACCCAAACTTTAGAAAGAATCAGAATCAAAATACTGGAAAGAATGGAACTGACCAGAATATTAGGCCTCCCTTTCAAGAAAAATATGCTGAAACATCCCATTCAGATGACCCTAAACAAGACACACACATTAACTTGATGGGATTGGATGATGAGGAAATTGTCTTCTTAACCCAAGATGAGCAGGAACTGCATATACTGTCACAATTACAGACCCAATCTCGAGACTCATTTGATTATAAATAAGGATATGATTCTGCCCTCTTTGAAGTACACAAACAATACAACTTAAGGAGTAAAAAGAATATTGATACTCCTAACCAAACCAAGAAAACAGTGCCAAATCAACCCAAGAAAATCAAAACAGCTCCAGTTACTAAAACTCTCCAAATCCTCCCTAGACCAAATCAGAACCCTCCTGGCCCCACCATTGTAGATATAACCCATGACCAACCCCTTGATGATCAACCATCCACTTCAATCCCCTCCAAGGAGATAGTGGAAAAATCTCCAAGCACCATATTAGAAAATCCACATAAAAAGACCTTAAATACAGAAAAAGACGAGCAACCTACTCCAACTCCTGCTATGAAAATTCCAAGCACTCAAACAGAAAAATCCCCTTTGCCTTTCAATTTGGGAGCAGAGGTAGCTAAAAAAAAAATTTCAGTTCCCTTAATAGAGATGATTAAAATTGAAACCTATAAGTCTCAAATAAACCAAACCTTAAACATTGTTGGGAATGAATATTCTGTCAACTTGTTTGATGATCAGCCTAAGCTTATATTTGGTCCTGATGTTAATGGCAAGCCACTAGAAGGAGGGATACCACCCTTTTATATTAGCCTTAGCATTCATGATAAAATCTTACACAATGCAATGTTAGATTCTGGGGCCTCACACAATTTAATGCCCAAATCAGTTATGGAAAAATTAAACTTAGACATAACAAGACCTTACAAGGACTTATTTTCATTTGACTCAAGTCAAGTAAAGTGTCTAGGGTTAATCAAAGACCTGTGTGTTACCTTAGTACAATATCTTGCTAAGAGAATTCTCATGGATATAGTAGCTGCTAACATCCCACCTAAATATGGCATGCTATTGTCTAGATCATGGGGAGCTAAACTCCAAGGATCTTTACAACTTGACATGTCATATGCCACAATCTCAGTTTTCGGACAACCCAAAAAGTTGTACAGAGAAACCCTAATGAAATATGTAGTGAGTAGCCAGGATAGGCCTCAAAACTTCCCTATCTACTCCATGCATTCTGACATTGATTCTTTTATTTTGTATAATGCTGAACAAACACAACAAACTACTTCAAACAACATTGTTTTAGAACCAAAAGAAATTTCAGTTACAACTAAAAATGAAATTGTCCAAACTCAGGAGCTTTCCAATGAAAAGAAAGATCAAAAAACCTCAAACAATAAAAATTTTGTTCCCCCAGATAGTGAGAATTATGAACATGAGATATTATGGCACCTTGAATTTGATGGATTGGTGAATAAGCTAGGAGCAAGATCAGGAGTGTGGATATACAATCTGGAGAATGATCACTCAGAGGGCCATGCTTACAGACTGAATTTCAAATGCACTAACAACATGGCTGAGTATGAAGCCCTGATTTTTGGTCTCAAACTAGTTAAGAATTTAGGAGCCAAAAGATTTTCTGTTATGGGATACTTTGAGTTGGTTATAAAACAAATTAATGCTATATATATGTCCAGAGATCCTAGGTTAAGTTCTTATATAGGAACAGTTGTAGAAATAATGAATACTTTCCTAGAAACTAAGCTTGCAGTCATCCCAAGGAAACATAATATGCAGGCTCATAGTTTAGCAATGTTTGCCAGCACTTGTAAGTTACCTTTTCAACCTAACCATCAGTACACTGCTGAGGTCAGGCACATACCTACTATCCCAGATAACTTGAAAAACTGGCAAGTGTTTGCTAATTACCAACAAATAAACAATTTTTTAACCTTAGAAGAAGAATTTATAAATAGTAGTATAGATACTGACATAACATTAGATCCTGATTTTAAAGATGAAATAGAAATTAATGAAATAGAAAAGGAAAATATAGATAGATTTGACCCCACTAAATTTGCAAAATCAGATGTAGAAAACCTAAAGCAAGTTGAAATTGATGAGATAATTAACGAAGATTCTGAAATCATTAATCTCAAAGACAACTTTTTTCCCAAAGGATTAACCCCTTTGGAAGACTTGTTTGATTCAAATGATGTCTCTAGAAAACCAAACATGGAACCCTTAAAATCTGATATTGAGGAGTGTGATATAGGCACTAAGGAGGATCCAAAATTAATTAAACTTTCGAAGTCATTACCTCCTACAGAAAAAGTGAAATACCTTGAACTATTAAAGGAATTCCAAGATGTCCTTGCTTGGACTTATGAGGACCTCAAGTCCTATGACACCAGCATCATACAACACACCACCCCCATAAAAGAAAACCAAAAACCTTTTAAACAAAAGCTGAGGATGATTAATCCCATCCTATTTCCTTCTATTGAAAAGGAAATCCGAAGGATGTATGACACCAAGATAATAGCACCGATCATATTCTACTATTGGGTTTCAAATTTAGTGCCAACAAGGAAGAAAACTTGTGATATCAGACTTTGTGTTGATCTCAGGAATCTTATTAAATTTTCACTCAAAGACAATTACCCTCTCCCTAAAATTGATCATATCTTACAAAGGGTAGTTGGATCAACCAGAATCTCATTATTGGATGGGTTTTCTAGTTACAATTAGATTTTAGTTCATCCAAATGATTAGGCCAAAACTCCATTTACTACTCCTTCGGGCACATTCATGTATGTGAAGATGCCTTTTGGATTGATGAATGCAGGGGCCACTTTCCAAAGAGCCATGGACATAGCTTTTGCCAAGGAAATTCATGAATTCCTAGTAATATATTTAGATGACATCATTGTATTCTCAAAATCTGATAATCAGCAATTAGATCATCTAAGACAGGTTTTCATCAAATGCAGGAAGTATGGAATTTCATTAAATCCCAAGAAATATTTATTTGGGTTAGAAGAGGGAAAGTTATTAGGCCATATAATTTCAAAAGATGGTATTCGAATAGATCCTGCAAGAATAGAAGCCATATTACATATACAACATCCTAGGAACATTAGGGAATTACAAGCCTTTTTAGGGAAAATTAACTTTCTTAGGAGATTTATTTTTAACTTAACAGAATTGATTAGATCGTTGAACAATATGTTGAAAAAATATTCGACCTTAAAATGGACCGTTGAGGCTAAGAAATCATTTGAAGACATTAAGCTAGCCTTAATTAAAGCAACAGTTTTGATCGGTGCAAAATTTGACAGGGACTTCATTTTATTTTCATTTGCTTCAGAACATACAATTGTTGCAGTTTTACTGCAGAAAAATAATCAGGGTTATGAACAACCTATTGCATTTTTTAGCAAAGCCCTGAGAGATGCCCCCTTAAAATACAACATAATGGAAAAGCAAGCCTTTGCTTTGGTCAAAGCCATCAAATATTTCAGAGTTTACATTTTGTATTTTCATATAATAGCCTATGTCCCTATTTCAGTAGTCAAGGACATCTTAAGGTCTAGATGGAAAGAGAGGGAAATGGATCGCTACCATATTAGAATATGACCTAAAAATCAAACCAAAAAAGTTAATCAAAGTCCAAGGTTTAGCCAATATCATGGCTGAATAGAACTGTCAAGCCTTAGATATAAATTTTATTGTAGAAACAGATAATGGAGAGGAGATGGCGACTCCACCAATTAGCTAGGCCTTTATCAAATCACCTTGGTATGCTGACATCATATATGTTTTACTAAATCTACAAGATCCTCCTAAACTATCCAAGACCAAAGGCAGGTTTTTAAAAATGAAACCCTTAAAATTTTTCATAGTAGATAATGCTTTGTTTTAGAGGAATTATGAGGGTATTCTTCTCAATTGTTTATTAAAATAAGAATTTGACAAAGTGTTACAAGAGTTTCATGCAGGTGACTGTGGAGGACATCTTTATTGGAAAGCCACTATTGACAAAATTCTTAGAGCCGGTTTCTATTGGCCTACTTTTTTTTCTAATGTAAAGAAATATGTAACCTCCTGTCACAAATGTCAAGTTTTTGAAGGAAAGAAAAAGCTTTTACCCCTGCCCCTAAAGCCAATCTCTACTGAAGCACCTTTTCAACAATGGGGCCTTGATTTCATTGGTGAAATCCACCCACCTTCCTATTTTGACCTTCCTTTGCTCAACACAAATGGATCCTCATTGCTACAGATTATTTTACCAAATGGATAGAAGCCATACCATCAAGGCAAGCCACTGACACTGTGATGATAACCTTCCTTGAGGCCAACATCCTATCTATATTTGGGTGCCCAACCAAAATCATCACTGATAATGCAACAACTTTCAAATCTAGAAAAATGATAGACTTCTGTAGTAAGTATCATATAATTGTGGGCCATTCCATAGCTTATTACCCCCATGGAAATGGACTAGAAGAGTCCTCAAACAAAATTCTGGTAAACATCATCAAAAAATTGTTAGAGGATAACAAGAAAACATGGAACAAAAAGCTAGTAAATTACTTATGGGCAGATAGGCTAACCACAAAGAAATCAATTGGTATTAGCCCTTATCAATTAGTTTATGGGATGGAAGTTGTTTTCCCATCTTCCTTGGGAACACCAGTAATGAAACTGCTCCAAGAATTACAGGTTGAACCAAATGACATCCAAATAAGAATCAATCAAACAATTCACTTGCAACAAACCAAGGAAGAAGTGTACATCAGATCTCAGGCTGTGTAGGAAAGGATCGATAAGACTTTTGATAAAAGGACTAAAGAAGAAGATTTTTACCTATGGGACAAAGTTCTAAAATGGGATTCATGGAGAGAAGATAAAGGTAATCATGGGAAATTTGATTTCCTATGGAAAGGCCCTTATATCATTTATGCTTTCGGAGGTAATAATGATTTCTTCCTCAGAGAAATGGATGGCACAGAAGCAGAAGGAGGACCAGTGAATGGTCGAATTCTTAAACACTATATTGAACCTAGTTATTGACTTCGTTGATCATTTGTACATACTTTACTTTCAAAAGTCTAGATTTGATTGGATGGTGATTTTTGAAGTTTAAGCCCAAAGAGAAGGCCCTAAGCTTTAAATTTTTTACTGTCATAAATAGTAATAATGCAGAAGCATAAAAGGGAAAGTTGTAGGGTAATACCACAACAATTAAGAAGGCCATTGATCTACAAAGTTCTTGACATTTCACCAAGAAATGCCATCCCCAAGTGGAGCCACTGTCAGGTTCCTATACCAATAGGAGTCATAATTTTTGAATGACTGAGATTAAACCTTGTTATATGTACATACCTTTGCTTTCTACAAATGTTTTCCATATTCAAAAAATTAAAAAAATGTAAAGAGGGTATGTCCTAAAAGAATAATAAAAGGACAAAAAAAACAAAAAGGTCAAAAAAGATGAAAAAATATGAACCCCAAGAAAAGAAAAAGACCATGAAAGTGAGCAAGCCAAAATGCCACTCCTATTTTACTTTTATGCAGAATAAAATGATTGTGTGCAGCTTGTGATCCATGCCACAATCCATGACAGTCAAAATGTTTAAACTTGGCTATGTCATGTTTTCAATTTCATGTCTATAGATAGAGAATAAAATTTGGCCAAACAGTGTAACCTTGGTAGATAATTAGATAGGTAGAGTTAATAAAAGGAGCTCAACTATTTAATCTGAGCCCTTGGATGTAATAAGGTTAGATTTAGTTAGATCTCTATTGTAAAGAAAAGAAAGATGTTTGATAAGGGTTTGCTAGCTCAAATGCACCCTAATAAAGAGAAGTAAAAATGGTAGGATGAGTAGATGGGTAAGTAGAAGAAAGATTGCAGAAGTTATGATGATTGGTTAGACAAAAAGCATATTTATCATTCTCATCATAAAAGTTCCAAATGTGAGTGGGAAATTAAGTGTGCATAAGGTTTACAAAGTCAATTAATTAACTTCCCCCATCCATTTCATCCTTTCACTTTACTAATTTCCCACAAATAAAGTTAAAAGTACCAAAACCTTTAAGTCAAAGAGGCTCAGAGCATTTGTCTGACTTTTGGAGGGACCGAACCCTTGGTGCAATGACTTATAGGCAATAAGTGCTAAAACCCCCCCTTCGGTTCATTTATACCCCCTTCATTTCCCCTCATTTCCCTAATAAAACCCCTTTTTCTAAGGTTAAACACTATTTACCTAGGAAAAGCAATCAACCCCATGTAAAACTCCTTTTTCCGAAAAAACCCACAAAACACATTATCCTAAGTATTTATGTTAATATTGGAAAAGCATTAAAACGTAAAAAATCATTTACTTAGTGCATGGTGTCCCCTTTCAGCCAATTTTTTAATTACTAATTTTATTTATTAAATCCTGATAAAAACCCTTTCCCTGTGTATATATAGCTCCTACATATAAATTGACCCTACCCTTAGTTTAAATATAAACTATAATTTCACCCAAACCCCGAAAACCCACTAACTAATCGATCTACGATTAAGTTAGGCAAAAACCAATTAATCCCTTTGCTAATGACCTCGACACCTTAACCTTGCCTTAATCCATCATTAACTTAAATACTTCCACACTTAATCTCTCACCGGGCCCCCCCGTTAGCCTCTGTGCGGCTTCCCCGCCCGATCACTATGCCATCATCTTCCTTCACATTTGATGTCCCTTATCCATATCGAGCGGACCCGATGTCCGAACAATACCTACCCAATAAAGTTGTTTTCCGTCGGGCCCCTAATGCTACATGTCTTTCAACATATGGGATCAGGCAACCTCTCCCCGATACCACTGAGCTCCCAAAAGCGGTACGATGGAAACCATTTACTGCCCGCTTGCTACATAACAAAATGGTTACTGTTCTCCCCACTACACAACAAAATGACCACTATTCAACCGTACCCGCCAAAATCGACTTTCACGCATAAATCCATAAAGCCCCAAATCATTTGTCTTTATCGTTTTTTAATTTGTAAACCTCCATGCATGCACCTGTGAATGTCGAAGCTATCAACCTACATCCAATTTCACCCTAAAGATGCCATAGAGTACCCAGTTCACTTCCAGCCTACACAAAACCTTTTCGACCATTCGTTGTTGCCAGCTGCCCTATTCTAAGCTAGTTTTCCATAAATTCTAGGTATTTAAGCCATACTTCACTGAAAAACCCACCAATTGCGAAACTCTCTTAATAATATATCAGCACATTTCCAGTTGGAGAAGGAATCCTTATAGGCCAAAGACACTAGAACCAAGTCCTTAGAGGACTTAGTCATAGAGTTGGGACACAATACCAAAGATGTAAAAGCTACAGAGCAGCTGATTAAGAAGAAAAATGATGACATTGCCTACTAAAGAAGCAGCTAAAGATACCCCAGCTGCATCATCCACAGACACAGGAAGTCCAAGAAGCACAACAAGGACATGAAGAGCTCATGGACTTGGTCTTGAAGCTAAATGATCAACTCAAGGAGACAGAGAAGGAGTTGGACACTTTAATTGAATCGAAGCAAAGTGACTTGGACACAACTTCCAGAACTGTCATCCCCATAGTGTCAACAATAGTTCCTTCCACAATGGAAGCATCATTGGAACCTACAGCTCCACCTGCAACAACACTGCCTATTACAACTAAGTCCACTATAGCAGTAGGTACATCAACTAAGAAAGCAATAGAACTGGTAAAATCCATGGAGGAGATGTCCAACCAGGCTACAAAGCTCAAAAGATTAAAGGAGAAAGTGGGAAGTTTGGAAACTGATTGCAAACTTGCCCAAATTCAGCAAAGAGAAGAAACACAGAAAGCCCAAAGAATGGGTGAGAATATCAAAGTCCTGGAGAAAGATTTGACACTGCAGAAGCCACTAGGACTGACTAAACAGATGCTCTAGGCCAATATCATTGACTCTGTCAATGATATTTGGCCACCAATCCAAGTTATATTTGAGCAAACAAAATTGGTGAAGATAGCTACTGAATAAATCCAAAAGGTGAAGGAAGAATTGGGAGATAAACCAGAGGATGCAAATCGACTCATCCACTTCCTAAACAAAAAGAACCGATATGAGCTCCAAGATCTTTACATAGAAGATAGGACTGAATCCATCCTAGAGATTAGAAAGGTTCTTTCCAAAAGAAACCTCATGCTCAACTTAGAAGAGAAGTGCCACTACACGCAAGTAGCCATTGACAGGTTTATGGCTAAATTTCAAATTTTGAGGGACAAAGGTCTTTCCAGTCCTATGGTCATCAATGAAAAAATCAACCCATTTGGACTATAGTGATAGACTTAGGATATTGGCCAAGGAACGAGCCACCTATTTGGCCATTAAAGCCTTGCCAATAGGAAAAGTATTATATGATACATTGGAGAACCTGTTTTTCCTAGAACATGAGGTGAAACATTTGTTTCTCACCAAGCCTAATTTTGAAAAATACATAGAGGTAGACGAAATTTACAGAAGAATGTTGAAAGTGAGATTTCCTAAGGCAGAATGGTGGGAGAAAATGACAGATTTACTATGAAAAAGTTTTACATTAGAAAGTTACCACAGTAAATCTAAAGGCAACCAGGTGAAACAGGTAAAAGACAGATCAATAGGGTCAAAGAGTAACAGAGTCAAAGAGTATCGGTGAGACATCAAAGTAAAGAAGATTCCAACGTAGAAATACCAAAACTATTAGCCAGCTTAAAGGGCTCAAAACTCAACAGAAATAGCCAGCAACAACACAATAAAAGGGACAACAAGAAGCAGTTCTACATCTTTCTCTATATTCATGCATGAAGATATTTTATTCCCTAGATTAAATCTCAGATTTTTATGAGATATTTTGTAATTAATTTTTGTATAAATACTTCACATTACAAAGTATCTAGTGTGGATTCCAAGACATTTCTATAGACTTTTTCTCCCAAATCAAAGTTCTATTGTATCAATGACTAGATTGGCTTGTTGGATCAAGGAATAAAGATCAGATATTTTGCAAGATTCTTGTGTAAAGCAAAATACAAATAAGTATTCTCCCATGTTCAATGTTGTTTTTCCTTATGTTTTGTCCATAATCTTTTGTGTAAATTTCCAAGATCTAAATGTATAACAAGGAATGATATTTCAGAAATTTCTTAAATGCACTATGTCTTGACTATTTCACATTCTGAATGTTTGCTCCTAAACTATCTTAGCTAGGGAATTCTTAACTCCTCCTTAGCTTCTGTAGTTTCTCCTTTGATCTATAGTAAAGGATTCTTAATTTCCCTTTGTTCATAATCATCTTCTGTTCTTCATTCTGATCCTGGTCCAAGGATTCTTAAGTGCCCTTTCACCCTAGTTATAATTACTTCACCCATTAGGCCCAAATATTTGCATGTTTCTTTGCTAGCTTGCCCTGTGAAAATTCCCTTTAATGTTCTAGTCCAGTTATGCTATTCATTTGTTGACTCCATAGCCCAATGGCTTGAAGACCTAGCTCTATCCATCTGCTCAAAGAATTCCACCACCCAACCTTAAATTCAAAACCAAAACCCCAACGAACATTAAGAAGTAGCATAAAATCCAACAAAAAGAAAGCTAAATTATATAGAGAGAGCCCTCTCTTGACTTAGATATTGGTTTGTGGTTACCTCGGATGCTTCCTTCTTCTAATAACTTCTAAGGATAATTCTGAGTGATAACACTTTATAGTGCAACTCTATATAGTATTTATAATTATAATTACTTACTTTAACCATCAAAGAAGAAATGATAACTAATTTTCATGGAATCGGTCATTTTCCATGTGGCCTCCTCTAGCCCAAAGTGATTCCAATGTACCTTTACTTTCTCTATAGCTTGCTTCCATAACATGAGACTCCTCTTGTCTTGAAGGCACATTGGTTTTGGTTGGAACAATATGCCTGGTTCCACTCGTAGCACATACCAATGCATCACATGATTAGTATCTTGTGCATATTTTTTTAGCAAAGAAACATGAAAAACACCATGAATTCTAACTGATGGAGGTAAGTCCGGTCTATATGCTACTTGTCCTATTCTTTCAAGTATTTCAAATGGCCCACAGTATCATGGTGCTAGCTTGGAACATGTCCCTGCCCTTAGGGAACTCCTTTTGGGCTTAAACCTCAGATAAATGTGTTCTTCTACTTGGAACTCCTTGCGAATCCTATGCTTAGCTGCATAGCTCTTCTGTGTATCCTATGCCACATTCATGTTTTTCCTTATGATCTGAACTTGTTGTTCCATATCCTTAAGCATATATGGTCCTACATGAACTTTTTTATCTAGATCACTCAATCTAATAGGAGTATTGTATTTCCCACCATATAATGCTTGAAAGGGGCTCATCCTTATGTATTATTGATGTTCACTGTTATATGAAAATTCCACAAGTGTAAGATACTCTTCCCATTTCCTAGGAAGATGCATCACATACATCCTCAACATGTCCTCAAGGATCTAGTTTGTACTCTCTATTTGTCCATTTCTCTATGGATGATAGACGCTGTTGAATGTTAATTCTATCCCCAAGCTTGAAAAAATTTTCCTTCCAAAACCTGGAAGTAAATTTAGCATCTCCGGTAGACATGATATTTTTTGGAATGCCATGCAACTTCATGATCTCTCTTATGAATATTTTTGCTATTTCACTAGTAGAATGGGTGGATTTGACCACTATGAATGAGCTACCTTACTAAGATTTCCCACCACTACCATTACTGTGTCATGATGCTTCATTGTTTTCGGTAATCCTGTAATTAAATTCATAGAGATTACCTCCCATTCACATTCTAAAATAGGGATAGGTTGTAATAATCATGCCAGATTCCTACATTTGGCCTTCACTTGCTGGAATTCCATGCATTTTTCCATGAAGTCCACTACTTCTTTCTTTTGGTTCGACCAGTAGTAGCATCTTTCAATGGCTATAAGTGTATTTTGATACCCTGGGTGTCCTGGGTAGGGCTTAACATGGAATTCTCTCATTATCAGCCTTCTATTTCATGATTTTTTGGAACATGGTTTTTTCCTTTAAATCAGACTACGTCGTCCTCAGTGACGTGGTATTATCCATCCTCATCGCCTCGTAGCAACCTCTCCCTTATTTGCTAGTATGATTCATCTTGTTATTCAGTGATTTTCATCTTCTCATCTAGATTTGTCACACATGAGCTTACTATTTCTGAGTGATTCACTTGGTTCCTTTGGCTCAAGGCATCAACAACCTTGTTTCCCTTTCCCTTTATATACTTAATCTTGAAGTCAAATTCAATGAGCAAGGCCATTCATCTGGCTTGATTAGCATTAAATTTTGGTTGTCTAAAAAATTATTTGAGTCCACTATGATCTGACATGACTGTGAACTTCCGGATGAGGAGGTAGTGCCTCCACTTTTTTATTTAATGAATGATAACAACCAATTCTAGGTCATGTGTCACATATTTCTCCTCATGTTTATTCAATTTTGTGGACTCATAACACACAATGTTTCCTTCTTGCATTAATACTCCACTAAGTCCCTCCTTTTAGGAATTGGTACATACTACAAAATCCTTATGAGGATTTGAAATTCTCAGCAATCGTGCACTAGTGAGAAATTTCTTTAACTACTCAAAGTTGTATGCACATTATGTGGTCCACTCAAATCTTTTTTGTTTTCTCTACAAGGTTGTAATGAAATGTCTTATTATTGAGAAATTACAAATAAATATAATATTTGTCAATCCCATGAATGATAAGATCTTATCTACATTCTTTGGACTTAGCCACTCCCTTATGGATTTGAACTTATTTGGATCAAACGATACACCTTCCTTGGATATGATGTGCCCTAAGTAGTGTTTTTTTTTTTTTTGGAAGAAGTCACACTTACCAAGCTTTTCATAGAGCTTATGTTATCTCAATAACTGTAACACAACTGCTAGATGTTGCTCATGCTCTTCTTCCATTTTTTAATAGACCAATATGTCATCCAAAAATACAAAGACAAACTTGTCTAAGTACGATTGTAACACCTCGTTCATTAGGAACATGAATGTTGTAGTATCATTATTAAGATTGAAGGGTACCACTACGAATTTGTAGTTCCCATATCTTATTCTAAAAGAATTCTTATGAATGTCCTCCTCCTTGTTTCTTACTTGATGGTAGCCTGACCTCAAGTCAATTTTTGAGAAGATTGTTTATCCCTTTGACTGGTCAAAGAGATCATCAATCCTTGGTAATGGGTACATTTTATTAATAATTACCTTATTTGGTTGTCTATACTCAATACATAACCTCAGGGTTCCATATTTCCTTTTCACAAAAAAAACCAGTGCTCCCCAAGTTGAAACACTTGACCTTATGTACCCTTTGTCCATCGTTTCCTTCAACTATAGTTTTATCTCAACCAACTCAGGAGTTCTCATTCCATATGCAACCTTAGATGATAGTGTTACTCCAGGTATCACCTCGATAGAAAAATATATCTCTCTATGAGGGGGAAATCTAGGAACCTTTACTAGAAAGACATTTGCATACTATTGCAAAACAGGATACATTTTAAGCAACTCGTCTTCCTCATCTTTTGTTGCTTTTTCAGCTTTCTTATTCTTGGAAACTTGCACTGTGAACAACGTGCATCCCTTTCTGAAGCTGCATTTGGCTTGCATGGCAGTGATCAACCTCACTGATATGGGCTTTGTATTGCCTTGCAATACTCTTTTCGTTCCTTTCTCATCCAAGCATTCTATTGCCTTTTCATAGTAATCCACCTTGGTCTGAAGTGTGTACATGCAATACCTTCCCATCAATATGAAATACCAACCTAATGGTAGCACGTTCAAGTGGGTTTTTGTGGGCATGTTATTGAGTTCAAATGCACATGAATTCACCCAATGGTTGATCCTTCTCCTTGTCACTATTTCTAATTGAACCAACCATAGTTCTCTATGCAATTTGTTGTCCAATCTACACTTTTTGACAAGCTCTAGGTTGACATAGCTATAATTAGAACCTAGATCAATCAAAATATAAAAAAAAATCTCTTGTAGCTTACATTCCATCTCAATGATGGATGTCTAGTGATCTGCTTAGTGGTTTTCCAATGTTGCATAAACCCTTGGCATATTGGGCTACTTCACCCACCATGCTTTCCTCCTGAGCACTATAGAATTTGGGTATGGCATCCTACTGATGTGGACAATCCCTTTTTCTATGGCTCCCACCATAGGTCCAACACTTGAGTGGTTCCCAACATTCAATATTGGGTTGTGATGATGTTGGTTACTGTACATTTCTCTTAACAGAAATGTTGGCCTTATATTGAGATTGTCTTGTCTGAGATGGGTGTTTCCTCTCTTTTCCTTCTTGGTTCTTCCTGGACAAACTCACATTCCATCTGACAGTGATTTTGGCTATCTAATTACTCTTAGTCTTATGCCTATGCCTTTCTTTCTCATAGCAATGCTCTAGCTTCTTAATCACATCCTTCATAGTCTGGAGTTCCAACAATTCAATATTGTCTCAGAAAACCATAAGCAACCCACTGATGAAACTATGAATTTTAACCTTCTCATCCTTAAGATATGGGACATACCTCAATAATCCCAAAAATTAGTTGACATAGTCATCACCAGTCATCTGACCCATTCTGAGTTCATATAATTCCCTTGCCTTATTATCATAGTAGCATTTAGACAGGTATTATTCTTTAAAATCCTTCTCAAACTATTCCCATGTCAGATCCTTCTCAATGATGGCTCTAGTATTCTTTAGGTCCTCCCACTAGATGTCGGCATTTCCTTTTAAACTATAAGAGGCAAACTTGGCTTTCATATTATCAGAGTAGTAATGTATTCTAAAGAACTTCTTCATCCCTACCATTTATCCTTTTGCATCCTCTTCCTTCTTCACATCCCCATTGAATGTGGGTGGCATTTCCTTTTTAAATTATTCAGGAATAGGCTCCCTTTCCTTGCTCTCTGAGTGATAGTCGTGGCGAGATTGATGATGTCTCTGGTTGGAACTAGATGGTTTGCTCCAATAAGGAACTTGTGTTCTAGCCCTTCCCCTTGGAGTACTCAAAGTTCTCCCCATGGTGCAATTTCCTCACTACCTTTCTTGAGCCTTTTGGTATCCACAACCATCTTCTCCATTGGTGTTTTCTTTTGACTCTCAGGGGATTTTCCTGTCTCTACGACTAGTCTTCATTTTAGATTTCATTTGCCTTTGCTTGTCTGAAAAACTTTTCAATATGACCACATTGATCTCATCCTACCTCTCTTAGTATCTTAAAAACCTCTCATTATCAGACTTAAAGCTCCTAACCTCATCTCGAAGAATTCTTAGGGTTTCCATCCAGTTCAAGGATTGGTTCCCCCCCTTGTCCAACTGATCTCTTTTCTTCATTGGTTCTAACTCTCACACTTCCATGTTGGGATAGATGGGAATGATATTCGACCATTTTGGTTCTCATCATTGTATCTTTTCTATGTTATGTTGTTTGTGACATGTTTTCAATGACACACATTGTTAGAGATTTTAAAACAACATTTAAACACGAGTCAAGATCACACATTTGCATCCATGGAGTATCATGGGGTTTCTTTTGGTAAAACAATAATCATGTTAACGTGCAACCGATTTATCAATCATATGAAATAGTTATTCAATGATGAAATTGGTACATAACTAATGGAAACATGTATCCACAATCATAATCATGCTCCCGTAAATCTGTTAACCATCAACTAATTTATCCTAGCATAATCTCAGTAACAATCAACAAGCACAGTCTAAACTGACTTAATATTCTATAATTACTTAATGAAACTTCCTCAATTTCCCACAACGAAGCCCGTCCACTCCAAGTATTGAACCTGGATACTCTAATACTTTATCACATACCTGACCCCTTCCATTGACATTGGAGGAATGGGGTAAAAATTTCTACGCGTATTTCCTTCCTTTAGAGTTTTCTTTTTTCTTTCACTATTATAATTATTATTATTATTATTAGGTGCAACTATGAGACCTTATTAATGCCTCGACTCCTACTATGAGGCTTCACCTTAGAATCAATCCTCCTGCATAACGTGCCATGTCTCTAGGACCCTTAGGGTGTATCAAATTTCCGAGTCGAGTCCCCCCCTCGAAACCAAACCTATCGACTCATGGTTGCATCATCTCTCCCACTAATAGCCACGTCATCCCCTACATGTTATCGGTCATGGTTCCTTGTGGCCCCACAACCTCGACACCTCCATCTTAATAGTGATCTGGGTTATTGGGTTGTCTATGCCGCTTATGCGAGTGGTCTTTGCTGGATATGGGATAATCAGTGCCAGATATGCGAGTTGTCTCTGTCGTTTATGCAAGTTGTCTGAGGTTATCTACAAGATACGCTACTTATCACAGGAAGAATGGCAGACTAAGGAGAAGAAGATACCATATGTGTGTTCTGCTGCACCACGCCAACCCAAATCACATCTTCCTACAGGTTCTTCTCATGTGCACTCAGAGGTTTAATAATTCTGATCTGAACTCGATGTTTAGGTGAGATCTGTTTGACTGAATAAGTTTGTTTGCACATTTTGGGTTCTAGATCTAATCTTTTGCAGCTAGATCTAGATCTAGGCGACTAGGTTCTAGATCTAATCTTTTGCAGCTAGATCTAGATCTAGGCGACTAGCTTCTAGATCTAATCTTCTGCATCTAGATCTACATCTAATCTTATATTCTGCCTTATTTCTCTATGACTTGGTTCTATGGGCAAGTAAAATATGGCTCCCAGCTTCGCGAAAATAGCCGTTGGCTCATCCGCTTCTGGAGGGCAAGCTCTTGCCCATATCGTCAGTGAAGCCCCAACTCCCACTGTCCAGGTGGTCTAGGCCTCACTCGATGAGGCTTTGAAGTTTTTCAAAAGTGCCCTAATCTACCGGTTCAATGGTTTTTGGCCGCGGCTGACAGCTCTCCATAATTGGATCTCAAAGGTATGGAAGCCTGTCATTTCTGATGAAATTAATATCTACCCCTGTGCTAGGGGTTTCTTTATAGTAGATTTTGAAAATCCTGAAAGCAGAAAATGTATTCTAGATTTTGGCCCTTGGTTTTGGGAAAAATCAGGCCTATTCATGAAGCTATGGAACCCATCATTCAATCCCTCTATAGTAGTCATAACCTTAGCACCAATTTGGGTGAGATTTCCAAGCCTACCCTTTGTTATAGACAATTTTGTGCCTTACAGCAACAAGCATGAATTGTCAATAATCCAAGGGATCCAAAGTTCCCTAAACATGATGTTCCTACCCCTAGAGGAACAAGGTCAGCAAACCAACAGCTCTCAGATTAGTTCTCCACCTGAAAACACTCAAAAACAAGCAATCCTGAAATCAAAGCAGGTGCTCCACTAGGTTTCTGCGCTGAAACTCAATTGCTCCATGGTGTACCTGCGTTGCAAAGCAAGTGGGACAAAGGCCACCTGCGCTGAGCGAGAAGGGAAAAGTGGCACAGTGAGTCATTGCTTTGGAATCTTCCAAAAATGACACTTGGATCAGGTATTTCGCCTTGTGATGAGTCAGAGGCTCTGTTTCTCCAAGTGGAAGCAAAGTTCTCCAAGTGGACTCAAGAACTGAAGATCAACTAAAGATTAACTGAAGAGAGAGAGGACACAAGGCAACTACACATCAGTTGCAAGCTGACTCATCCTTTCTCAATTCATCTATATATTGAGCTCTCTCCTATGAGCTCTAGAGGCTGGAATTTTGTGCAAAGTAATGATATGCTGTTGGTTTCACTATTGAGTTATTGGGTGATTGTTTGAGAGAGGTGAAGAAGAGCAATTCTTTCTGCTGGGAGGTGTTGCTAGGTTGGAGCCTTCAATGGTTGTAATACTCTCAGAACCTTTATTTCTTCATTAATAAAAGCTATTGAGGTTCTTCTATGTGCTCTTGTTTCAATAATATATTGTGATGATTGCATGTTTGGTTTACACTAATCCATGAACCAGTTATGATTGCATGCCTCTTGTAGTTTCCTTCTTTGTTATTTTGCAGGATCTCATTGTAGCTGGGCGAGCAGAAGAACAAAGAGCTAGGAGCAAGCAGCCAAAGAGAAGAGTTTGGATTCGACATTAAGCGCAAGGCAATGGTTAGTGCATTTCTCCATTCTCTTTTGCTTTCATAAAGAAGTAAACCTTAAGTAGTTTGTTTTACAATTGTTGCTAAGGAACTGTCACCCTTAGAGTGGGATAGGGTCATCCGAGTCGGATACTTTTCCCTACAACAAACTGGCGACTCCGCTGGGGATCGTATCCGTTTGATTGTGTTTGTAGTATTTTGCTATTCATTTCCTGAACAAAAGAGTACCAAATCGAAAAGCTTTTGACTATATCAAAAGCGAAGTAGAGGGCAGCTACTCTTGCTCATTTTCTGAGCAAATTCATGATTTGAAGAGCTGATCTACAAGGATCCTTGTAAGCTCTTAGTGATAGCTTTGCACCTTCTTAATCATCCCTTTGAGTGTGCTTGACTGATTGCTTCTGATTTGAGAAAAAACCGTGCATTTTTGAGAAAATTATGACCCGGAAACTGTGAAAACGCAATTCTCGTTTTCCAAAGCAGGTAGTACACAGGCTACCTGCTTTGCAACGCAGGTCCCGAAGGGGCTACCTGCGCTGAGAGCCAGTTTGGCTGTGCAGAGCCTACGTTGGCCCAAATTTGCCTAGTGCATTTGGGGTTTCCTCCTTTCTCTTGCCTGTTTTCACTTAGTTTTGCTGCTAGGTGTCAGTCTTGTGCCTGTTTTGAAACCAATATTACTTGCCATCATTCTGCCTCTGTTATATAACGAAATTGTACTTGTTCTTTGTATTTCTTACTCATTTACAATTTCCCATAACGAAGAGTAAACTAGTCTTGCTTTTGGCCTCTTAGATCTGAACCTGTGTTAGGCATTTTGCTGGTCTAAAGAGTTAGCTTGTTTGCTGTCCATAGCTAATTAGTCATTTTACTTTCGTTAGTATGGTTTGATTTCATGTATTTCCAGTGATTAAACAAGTAAATCTTAAGGTGTCTTTTGATTTTGGACAAGCTTGTTTACTTTCGCTTTAAATCGAAATCAAGGTTATATAACGACTTTCTTTTTGTAATCCATCCACATTAAGAAAGGGAAAAGAAAATACATGCATTGTGCATTTTGCATTTGACTGTGTGCTTGACGATTTAGGAAAAATTTTCATTTTAGTGTGTGCTCTATGATCTGTGTGAAAAGATTTGCCTTTCTTTTCCCTCAGTAGTTAAGGTTTTCAAAGTTGAAAGATTGAAAAGTTTGCTTCTCATCTTAGACTGCATTCAGGAATTTGTTATATACATCTCGTGGTGATCCTTAAAGGCAAACTGCTAAGCAAGATCAACATTAAAATAAATCCAATTTACATAACAACGCTTTGTAACATAACGCAAACACATAGAGGTCTAGGTAGAGACGTGTTCCGGCGTCGTTAAACATAGTGACTGTCGATCTCTACGAAGGTGGGTGATTCGTCCTGAGAGTCGGTGGCACTAATACGAACTTGTGCTCCCACGTACCGTCGCGTATATATTGGGAGACCCCTATAGGCAATTATCCTTTATCCATAGGAAGCCGTGTCGACCGCCCTACTGATCGCGATGCAGTGAACACAGCATTCACGAAGATCGACCACCCGTACCGTAAAACGTATTCTGTGGTTTCGCGAAAAGTTTGGCACACCCTCTGCCTAGATCTCCAGAGAAGTTTCTTTTGGCCTTTTTCAAACTCTATAACTGAAAAAGTCCATCCGAGCATTTGTCACTTCGGGCTCGTTAAAACATCGAAGGCGACTAGAGTCATCTTTAGCTTTTTCTCGACTCTTAAAACATGAAAAAGCAAGTTTGTGTCTAAAAGCGTCGTTAATAAAATTTATTTTAAGAGGAACATAATCACCTGTTATTCCCACGTTGATCTTTCAGTTGAAAAGTATGGAGCCCACCAACCAAGGAAATAACCTTGGTGGAAGTCCAAATCCCTTCTCCTCTTGGGGAGATGTTGGTGCGCCTCATATGGCGACATTGTCACTTCCAGGTTTGACAATTGGCCTACCTGTATGGCTCTTTTCAACTAATGTAGTCCAGATCGCCACTAATCCTGAGCAGTCGAATCAACAGTCAGACCAATCTAGAACTACCCACCAGCCTTCCACTTCTTACAATTCTTCCTCTGATCCTTCATCTTCACAAGGTAGAGCCGGAAAAAGTCAGCCTCCCATGGAGAAGAAGGAAAAGAAGAAGAGAGAAAAGAAGCAGAAGGGGCCTATGGCGAAGGCGACTGGGGGCAAGCAAAAGACAGTTGACAAAAACCCACACACTGCACCAACTGGGCCTAAATCGCCATGTGTCATTTGCAAAGGGGCCCACTTCCATCGTGATTGTCCTTGTATTCCCCGGATACTGAGGGACTGGTCCCCAAGGTTGCACAATCTGGTAGCATCAACCTCTGGTAGTCATGTTGATTGCAGTCCGTCAACTAGCGAGAGTGAAGGACGAAGAGGGAGACCAAGATCACCCTGTATATTGTGTGAAGGCGAGCATGCCATCCACCGATGTCCATTCTTATATGAGGCAAAGAGAGTTTTAGAAGATCGTCCGGTTTCACCGTTACGACTTCCTCCTGGATACCAAAAACTCGCGCCTAATCCCTCGGTAGTTGAAAATCCAGCTGACCCGCCCAAGTGGTCGGCTGAAGTGTCGGTCATTGAGAATGAACCTGCTAAATCCAGACCAGACGAAAGTCTAAAGGTCGAAACGACAATTGACCCGGTTCTTCCTTTAGAGGTTTCATCATCCAATGACTCCGTCATTGAAGACCCATCTTCAAATGACACCCTCACTGAAGAGGATAAAGATGACACCGTCCATATCCTTTTCATCAACACAGACTCTGATGAGCATCAGGGCAATGCGCCCATTCCTTTATCGCAGGAAGGAACATCGTCAGAGTCATATCCGGCCGTATATTCGGTCCCACCACCAAGCAACCTAGTTGTATCCTTTGATTGGAATCAACTAGGCAGACCCCGGTTACCAGCCAGTATCCCATTCAGAATCATAGTCCAAATCTACAGAATGGTGATGGCTGGAACTATCATTGATGAAGGGGCATCTGTGAGTATCCTTTCCTCTGTTGCTTGGAAAGCACTGGGTTGCCCGGCGCTTTTACCTGAGATGAGAAATCTATCAGGTTTTGATAAAGGAACCAGTCACCCGTTAGGGATTCTCCCCAATGTTCCAGTTACATTGAAAGGGAAGACAGTTCACATGAACATCATGGTCGTCCAGGGACCCTTGGAATATAGCTTACTCCTTGGACGAGACTATATATATTGCATGGAGGCAATAATGTCCTCGCTCTTTAGAGTCATGTGTTTTCCGCACGAAGGAAGAATGGTCAAGCTCGTAGACCAACTTTCATTTCCAGGATCACGCATTGCAAATAGTCAAATACCATCCCTTAACGGTTTATTCACTCAAGGAATGCCACCGCCCCCAGTTCTACTTCCCGATGAATGCGAGTAATTCGAGAAGAAAAGAACTGAGACCCAGGGGGCATGCACCCTGGCCTGCCTTGGGCAGAGGAAACCTTAGGTATAAAGTTAATTTCCGCAGAAGATGGACTAGTCCGTACCCCGTCCGAAAAAGGAAGAGAGGGTTGTTCTAGGAGAAAATTCTTTTGTCAAAGTTATGTTGAAGCGGAAGAATCGCTCCCTTTGTCTAAAGAAGTGGGCTCTCCTAAGGAGGGGGTCTATTTGTGGCAGCAAGAAGGCACCATCTTTGAATGTCAAGCCTCACCCATTAAAACAATATGTTTTAAAAGAGAAGTAGGGGCAGTCTTCAAAGAAAGAGAGGAAATTGCTGCAACAAGTAGTCACCATCCTTAGCAACCTAATGATAGACATCGCCAAAAAGAGAGTTTGGTTTGCGGCAGCAAACAAAACCATTTTTCGGATAATAAGTAAGAGGACAAAATCTCGAAATTATACTTTATACCTGGGGGCATGCAAACCTTTTGGAGTGCAAGCACGGGACGACTATTTATTTTTTTAAATTTTTAGGTCCTCCCTTTAAACCTGTAGGTCTAACCCGTTAAACTCGTAGGATTAGCCATTTCCAGCTTGCATAAAGAAAGGATGAAAGGCAAAAGTTAAAACCTGCCAAATTGGAGTAATTAGTGAGGTATCGCTCCTTAAATAAGATTACCTCACCTAAAGCATTCCTTGTATTAAGAACTGGTATAATCGAGCAGTTTTAGCAATGTTCATGCTCGTTAAAAAATAAACGCAAGAATCGAGCAGTTTTGTACAGAGTTCATGCTCGCTAAAAAATAAACACAAGTTGTGAGCAATCTTTCCCTACAGTTCAAGCTCATCCAGAAAAAATGAACCGGTAAACAACCTCGAGAAATGTAACCTTTGAAAGCCATATTAAAATCCCTTGGTCGTGTTTATATGCCATCACCTCCATCCGTTCATTTGGCCAATCGTTCACCTCCATATGTTTGTTTACCCATTTTGAGGAACAGCTGCAAAGAGTGATTTCACTTAGCCATCCTTGTGACACTGCCGTGATTGGAGAATTCCAACCTGTACCTGGAATCTGCTGCTATCCCTGTTCATCACTCGTTCCTCAAAAGACGAGTCTTCTTTGAGCTCTTTTCACTGACTCGTAAAATATGAAAAGTTTGCCGAGTTTTGGCCTTCCAGCTCGTTAAAGGACAAGAAGAGCTATCCCTCCTCTATATTTTAATCTTTTTGGACCTGAGGGATTATTACACAAAAAGATCGAGCGCTTGTTTTGTTCGGCTCGTTAAAGAAATCGAAAATTCATCCCTTCTGTATTGTTTTATACTTTTTCGGACTTAAGGGATTAGAAAACGAAAAAGGAATTTTGGACTTAACTTTTCGTACCTTTTCAGACTCTATAAAAATGAAAAGGACCGAGTTTTCTTTGTCGTTAGACTCGTTAAAATGATTAAATAGCGACAAACTTGTCTTTAGACGAGAACGAGTTTCCCTATCGCTAGGCTCGTTAAAACATAGCGATGGGCTTGCCCGAAGGGCAGGTTATAGAAAAAGCATATGTTATCCTCCTCAAGCTTGACAAAAATAAAGAGGTACTGGTCAGCAATGACTGGGGAAAAATTGGGAGAACCTCACAGCATTAATGGTAGCAAGTCGCTCTTGAACATGACACTTTGTCCTCCGTATCACATCGGGTTGGGTTGTTTCATTCACCGGTCTCATAACCATGGTCCTCGCCACACCATCCACAATTGGGGTAATGCTACCAATCCATCACATCAGTGTCGTTATATGTTCAAGAGATGTGGTTCTGTAAAGAGTCAACCGTGTTCCACCCACTGCCATACATTATCCTTCATCCACTTCATGACCGCCACCCTGAATCATACATCACAGTTTGTTTTCACCTCATCACAATCACTAGCTCCGTTCCGTGTCACTGATGTGGGATTCATTAAGGCCCTCCTTTGACGGATCGCTCCTTGTCGACATCAGGTCATTATCCAAGGAGTTGATCTAGGAACACCCCCCTCAGTACTTTGAAGCTTGCATGCCTCAATGGCAAGTTTCTCACTTCCGGCAACAGGTATACATCAATGACCTTCGACCATAAGATTTTGCATGGTGGTCGACGCCAAGTCCTTTATTCCCACCATGTGGATTGTACTGCCGTACCTTGAGGGTCATCACCCTTATCGGTGATTCCTCTCGCGCTTGTTAACGGTTTACATCATTGACTGGTAATCAAGCGATGTCTTTCCATGTTCGACTTCAAGAAATTCTCACATGGATCGACTTGTACATCGAGTGAAGATCAGAAGAGATTGAAGACCCCGGATCTAGTTTCATGCATCCGGGCTGCGATATATATTCAGGACATAAAGACATTTGATATGTACATCATTACAGCAGATGATCATCCTTCTCAAAGGATGATAATTTCAGCAGAGAATTATCAGTCTACAATCAGACGATCGTCTGTTCTATGTACCAAAATGTATTTATAAAGCTGAGCATGGGAATGCCCGCCTCAGCTAGATCATGAAAAATGTATGAAAAATAATGTATTGTATTGTATCTTTTTACAGGACACTTCTCAGCAGATTGAATGAACTTCGGATCCTCTCAATAAAGCATTTCACCCGATAAACGACCTCATACTTTAGGGGGCATCTGTTATAGACAATTTTGTGCCTTACAGCAACAAGCATGAATTGTCAATAATCCAAGGGATCCAAAGTTCCCTAAACATGATGTTCCTACCCCTAGAGGAACAAGGTCAGCAAACCAACAGCTCTCAGATCAGTTCTCCACCTGAAAACACTCAAAAACAAGCAATCCTAAAATCAAAGCAGGTGCTCCACTAGGTTTCTGCGCTGAAACTCAGTTGCTCCATGGTGTACCTGCGTTGCAAAGCAAGTGGGACAAAGGCCACCTGCGCTGAGCGAGAAGGGACAAGTGGCAAGTGAGTCATTGCTTTGGAATCTTCCAAAAATGACACTTGGATCAGGTATTTCGCCTTGTGATGAGTCAGAGGCTCTGTTTCTCCAAGTGGAAGCAAAGTTCTCCAAGTGGACTCAAGAACTGAAGATCAACTAAAGATTAACTGAAGAGAGAGAGGACACAAGGCAGCTACACATCAGTTGCAAGCTGACTCATCCTTTCTCAATTCATCTATATATTGAGCTCTCTCCTATGAGCTCTAGAGGCTGGAATTTTGTGCAAAGTAATGATATGCTGTTGGTTTCACTATTGAGTTATTGGGTGATTGTTTGAGAGAGGTGAAGAAGAGCAATTCTTTCTGCTGGGAGGTGTTGCTGGGTTGGAGCCTTCAATGGTTGTAATACTCTCAGAACCTTTATTTATTCATTAATAAAAGCTATTGAGGTTCTTCTATGTGCTCTTGTTTCAATAATATATTGTGATGATTGTATGTTTGGTTTACACTAATCCATGAACCAGTTATGATTGCATGCCTCTTGTAGTTTCCTTCTTTGTTATTTTGCAGGATCTCATTGTAGCTGGGCGAGCAGAAGAACAAAGAGCTAGGAGCAAGCGGCCAAAGAGAAGAGTTTGGATTCGACATTAAGCGCAAGGCAACGGTTAGTGCATTTCTCCATTCTCTTTTGCTTTCATAAAGAAGTAAACCTTAAGTAGTTTGTTTTACAGTTGTTGCTAAGGAACTGTCACCCTTAGAGTGGGATAGGGTCATCCGAGTCGGATACTTTTCCCTACAACACCCTTGCATCTCTGGAATCTTTCCTCGCTATAAGCCATTGGAAATGCAATTGGGAAATTTTACTGCATGTGGCCAGAAACATGGGAATATGCCAGAACCACCTATGCACGCATCTGTGTGGAAATGGACTTCAGCACTAGATTCCCAGTTGAAATAAACCTAACAAGTAAAGAGTATGTGTGGAACCAGAAACTCAATTATGAAAGTGTCCTCTTCAGATGTCGATCTTGCTTTGAGACTAGCCATCTAGCCCAAAATTGCCCAAAAGCCTCCCAGAAAAATTCTGCTAGAAAAAACCACCACAGATCTACATGGTGGGAAGGAGCACAAAAAGAACACTGCACTATCATCAAAGAAGAATACTCTAGAGAGAACTCTGAATCACAAGAAATTGGGCAAGAAAGAAACAACTCTCAAGACAAGTAGGGAGAAAGACCCGCCCAACAAACCAATAGTTTGAGGATTCAAATACACAAAATAAATCTTCATTTAACAACAAATCAGATCTCCTAGACCAAACTTCTTCTCTGACTATCTTCAAAAGGACGAACAAAATAGATCACGAAGCTAAGACACCAATGTCCTAAGAACCAGAAGAGATGAAGGATATGCAAGATAAAGGAAGTTGGAAGACCGTAGAGAAAAAAAAGAAAGCTACAACACCAATCTCGCCAAGAAAGATGAGGAGCCAGATAATTAAACAATAAGAAAATTATAGGTCTTATAGACAAATTTGGTCTCAATGGACGTTAACCACCATCGCCACCATCATCATCATCAATAATTTTGGGTAACAACCATTAGGAACAAGGAGATTTTTTGTTGAGCCTCATGTCATCAACTGACAGTTCCTCGTGTCTTGGATTTCCCGCGACATTCCTCCCTTACGAGGTTTCTGACCTATGAATTCTAACCATTTCCTAGGAGATGTCACAATGGTAGCATGCTTTCCACATGCCAACTTAATAGGGTTCCATGTTCTGTATGTAGGTGGATCACTGAGGCACCCAAGATTCCCAACTACTAGCTGCATGTCCTTCAAGACACTGTGCTGACTATCTAGACATGTCCAGGTTACTGAGAAGGGTTTGAGGTGCTATTTCGAGAACTAGAACTCTAATTGGGACACATCAGTAGCCCAACCCATCCACTGGCACTACAAAGTCTTATGGGACATAGCTTATAGAAGCATGTTGGATGTGATATCCAAAACATTTATTATCCCATTCTACCAACTACTGTTCGGGGAAGATTCACCTTGCATGTCTCAGAGAGCCATGAAGACTGTGGTCAAAGTAGCTCATTGTTTCCCCATTGATGAAGGAATGGTCATCAGAGTGTTCGATACTCATAAAGCTCCTCACACTCTTCCCAAGTTTGTCACAGATCAGACACTTCTGCGAGAAGTCTGTTACCAAACGACGCAGGGTTTCTCGAAGGTTTTGAATGAAGGCAAGAAGAAACCATGGCCACCTTTTCCTCTCACTATTGGGGCATATGTAGTAGAAAACTTCAAACAAGTAGAAGAAGAATTCGAAGAGTTCGATGGGAGCCATTTTGTAACCCTGAATTACCGAACATATGATTATGAGAAATTTGTAGCTGCCCATTGCAAGAAGGCAAAATCTAGTTGGTCATATGCCCACACCAAGAAGGACCTCGAGGATGGGAATAGGAATTGGTATAACTCCACAATGGAAATTAGCCCAAGTGAACAACAAGCCACAGAGGACGAGCTCCTTGACAATTCCCAGAAGGACATAAGCCTCAGAGAAAGAGCTTCAATAGTGAAGAAACAAAGGCACGAAACACCAAAGGGAGCTAAGGAATCAGAGGAACGCAAAGGAAAAAAGGTTGAAGACCCTGTAAGCGACAACGAGGAGGAGGACGTTACGCTTGTACAAAGAAATTCCAAATTGGAAAGGAAGAAGCGGGAGCTCAAGAGGAAAAGAGAACTAGAGAGAAAAAAATATCATGACTTTGGTGACCAGAGCCAGAATGAGAAAAGGAGAAAAAAATGCGGTAGGAGGAAGAAAAGAAAGCACAAGACGAGATAGAGTGAAAACAGTAAGAAGAAGTTGAAAAGCAAAAACAAGCATAAGATTCTAAAAAGTGAAAGAAAGCAGAGGAAGCTGAAAGGAGAAAACAAGAAGAGAACAAAAGATTAGAACAAGATCTAAAGAACATGGAGGAGGAACTAGGGAGGCAACAGGCACTAGTAGAGAGAGAATAGAGGCAGCGGGAAGAAGAGCTTAGGCTAGACAAGGAAAAGGAAGCCAAGAAAAATGAACAAGGGGAGACAAGAAAATTAGTCAACTTCAGCTCAGGAAAAGGTGAGCTTCTTCCCTTAGATGTACCTCTCGCCACTCCCCTCACTCGTGGAAATATTCCCCTCCATGAGCTGGGAATCTTAAAATATCAAGACGAGGAGGTCTTAGATCTTTCTAAAATCACATTTGATGAAGTAAATCTCAAAATTATACAGGAAAGGAAGAAATATTATAGTAGGAACCCAATCGACTCATTTTCAGTAACTACAACAATGGATCATGCCCAATGTCACGACAAATCCTCAAATGATCACCTCTGCCAGAACAACTTTCGTGGCTGCTGCAGAACACATCGTAGACCGAATGAGTAAACAAATTGTAAAGTTGAAAAACAGGTCGTTTGCACCTGAGCAAAGGGCCACCACATTAGAACAAGAGAAGAAAAGTATGGAGGAGGAGAATGCAACACTCCACTTATTACACACAAGCTCAGTAGAATTCCAAGTGGTAATCACATCAGAAACAGAGACCTTGGGGGAGACCATGGAAGTAGTTTATGAGGAGATAGAAAAACTGCACTACACTGTAACACCCATTATGTCCATTCAAAACCACTCAAAAGAGAGGGTCTCCATGCTCAAAGAAGCCATGACCGCTTTGGATAGAATACACAAATGGTTTGAAAAGTACGTCGAAGCCCGACAGTGGTCACTAGGAAATATTGGATCGCTATGCTAAATACTATGGTCCAACTTCATATCAAAGTTAAATCCAGAGAAAAATTATCCAAATATGTGGAGAGGGTGCTGGCCTCCTACAGAGAGTTGTTCAACAGCTTGGAATCAATGATCCAACTACATGCAGTCCCCTCTATAGGAGATATTGTATAGGTGAAAAATCAGGAGGAGATCAACAATGAAGTACGGGCATTTGTAGATACATATAGACAAGCAACTTGTGCCGGAGATATGACGATCCCGATAGAAAACACCAAGTGTTATGTAGTAGAACCAGTGAGGCTCTACACCAAGCTAGTTACCTTGAATAATCATGTGCATGCCAAATGGACACCCTCCTCCCAGATGCACTTGAGTGCTTACATCGACATGATGAAGGCCAGCCACAGATCTCTCGTATTGCAGAAGAATACAAAATATGGCACACTTATCTGAAAAAAAATCTCAGGCTCAACATTCTAGAACTTGCCATCAGTAGATTAGTCAATTAGGTTGATAGCCATTTATGAGACATTGTGTACTAGAGTTGCACAGAATCTCCTGTGAATGTGAAAGGTCATGTAGAATGCCAAGAGTCATTTGGTATATGAATGGTCATGAGGTAGCCCAAGAGTCAAGGGTAGAACAAGGGTCACTCTTATCTTATAAATATAACCTCATGCCTCATTTGTAAGGGGCTTTTTGCTGAGGACTATTTTGGATATACATATATACATACATACATACATACATACATACATATATATATATATATATATATATATATATATATATATATATATATATATATATATATATATATATATACTTGAGAGAATAGATGTCCTTCTATTTAATACAAAAGTTGATTGTACGTATTCACTATTGGATTCTTCAAATATATTTGTGCTTGTGCCATGAGTATTTTCTTCACTTGATGGATTGAATTTTCTCCTCACATGTTGTTTTATACTTCAAATCTGGTTTTGCTATATACAAATGGTATTTGGCTTACTAACTCTATGCTCGTGCCGGTGAGCTATTTCTTTTGGTATTAGCATAATCTGTCTTGATTGCATAGTTATGTATGCTTATAAATGTTTGATTGTTGTGAACTAGTTTGCAATCGTTAAGCATTATTTATCTAATATGCATAAGACTTATCTAAAGTCCTACTAACATTAACTTTATATAAGTTTGTGTTGTTTATAATTTGGTTATTCATGGTATACATGGTAAAAGATATTTTTCAATTATTCTCGTGTTTATTAAAGTTCATAAATTCGATTAAGTTCATATCCCACCTCTGTTCAAATCTAGCTCTACAAAAATGAATGATAGTAGGACCTATATACCAGAAGGGATCCCCAACACACACGGTGCAGGCTCTAGTTGGGAACCTACACCGGGGAGATCCTCTTGATTGTTGGTGTAGAATTCCAGCCCATCAACAAAACCAAATCAATTTTTATGGTATAAAGGGCTTTGTTCTCCTAAAGAACTTGTCACTTGGTCAATTTTCACGGAAGAAATGATAGAAAATTATGAGGATACAAAGAGTAACACCTTCTTTAGCCAATTGATAAATCTCAAAGAAAAGGGTTCAATTGAAGAGAACATTGAGGACTTCCAAAAATTGAATATAAGGGTAAATGATATTCTAGAGAAGAAAAGGATTGATGTATTCATACAGACTTTAATGGATAACATTCAACATGAGGTTCGTCTTTGGGAACTTGATTCATTAGAGAAGGCATTCAGGTTGGCAAGAAAAATTGAAAAAGAAATTACAAAAACAAGCAATCCCACCACTCACAACTATAATTATGGAAGTATTTTTTCTCCTAGCCTTCCACAACGTACAAGGTTTACACCACAACGATTAGAAGAAAAAGGAGAAAAAGGGCTTTGTTACAATTGTGATATCAAATACACTAAAGGTCATAAGTGTGATGAGAATAAATTATTTTACATAGGTTATGAAGAGGAGGTAGAAAAGGATCAAGAAACATCAAAAGAATGGGATATACACCAGGAACCAACCCCAGAGAAAGAATAAATGAATCCAACCATATCTTGTAAGGCATTGGCAAGAATTACCACTTCTCAAACTCTCAAGATAGAAGGACATATCAAGAAGGAAAAGGTTCAAGAAGCGAAAGATCACATCGAGAAAGAATAACTGAATCTGACCATATCTTATACTGCATTGGTTGGAATTACCACTCCTCAAACTATCAAGGTAGAAGGACATATCAAGAAGAAAAATGTTCAAGAAGTGAAAGATCACATCAAGCATCAAGAAATGAATCCAACCATATCTTGTAATGCATTGGAAGAAATTACCACTCCTCAGACTCTCAAGATAGAATGACATATCAAGAAGAAAAAGATTCAAGAAGTGAAATATCACATCGAGCATCAACAAAAATTTCTCCAACTTTTAAAGGATAAAGCCACTTTGGTGCATAATCGAATGAAACAACAGGAATATCAACATCGTAGTGAAATAAGTTTTGATGTAGGTGATTGGGTATTCTTATGGCTACATCTCAAGCAAGCTATTTATGAGAAGGAATAGTTGGCAATACTACATGCACTTAAGAAATGGCGACTTTACCTAATGGGAACAAATTTCAAGGTAAAAATGAATCATGATAGTCTTAAATACTTATTAGAAAAAAAATTATCTTTAGAAGAACAGAAAAAATGGGTCACAAATATGTTGGGTTATGAATTTGAAATCATCTACAAAAAAGGGAAGCAAAATGTTGTTGTAGATGCACTCTCAAGAAAGGATGAGGATGTGGAAGCATTGTTTTGTACTATTTCTATTATCCAACCATATTAGATAAATGAAGCAAGGGATGAATGAAAGAAGGACGAAGAAGTGTGGCCACTCATTCAAAAGTTATAGAAGATCCCAGTTCAAAAAATGTTGCTATAGCTTGATAAGGAAGAAAAAATCATATTGGAACTTGGATCAGTCAGAGAAACAAGAACCCAACATCTATGAAATCGATCAATTTTAGAGTATCTCACCAAGTGGAAGAACTTACCCGTTGAAGATTCCACATGGGAGGACAAGACTTTTATACAGAAGAATCAAGAACTACTCAAGCATTGATGACAACACGTTTTGAAGGAGAGGGGCATGTTAGGTCCCTATACTACTAGTGTAACCCCTTATTGTTATTATTACAACCCCCTTATTATATTGTTGTGCCCATGTAGTCCCCATATTGTTATTATTGTGCCCCATAGAAGCCCACTATTGTTATTATTGTGCATTTACATTATTATTGTTATGTCGGGTCTCATTATATATGACCCCTTAGACTCTTATATATAGAAAGGAGGTCTTGTCATTTGTACCATCCAAGAATTGTTCATTTGTGTAATTTAAAGGAGGTTGCCCCCTCGAAGAGGCTTATTTCTAAGGTGTTGATCTATATTTTCTATATTTTTGTGAGTTGGTTTCATAACAATCTTATAATCAATTTCTTATTGAGAGGGAGTGTTGAAAATGAAACACAAAAATCCTAATTTAATTTTTTCCTTGAATTAAATTAGGAGTAAAATTGTAATTCCACATCATAGGACAACTTGTACAAGTTAATTTAGTTAATTTGACTTATCTGGTTCAATTAATTTGAGTTGAGGGTCTAGCTTGAGTCATGTAGAGTGTCTCCTACTTTATGGGAACCCTAGTTGGCTTTATTTTGAGTTGTAATTAGTGAATTCAGTTTAACTAAGTTAAATTTAGTTAAACTTGTTCTAACTGATGGAGGAACTAGTAGGAGGTCATACAGTGGGGTGTTGCTTCATGTGTTCAACTAGTTAACTGATGATTCACTCATAAATAACTCATGCATGTCATATCTGAGAGTTACCCAGTTGAGATTGAAGTTCAAGCGCAGTGTAATATTAGTTGTATAATCACCTGAATTGTACAGGTGGTGTGTGCAGTTAGAGGAATTCCTATGAGAATTGCACAATTCATATTTAGGAATTTCCCTAATTAATAAGTTGTTAATTCCCAAAGAAACAATGCAAGGAAATAGGGAATTTGGTAAGCCAAAATTTGGTTAGGTATTAGCCTAGGCTTGTCTAAGAAACCGTGAGACAGATAGAGATAGTGCAAAGGTTTCTCGGGATTAAGCAAAGCATTATAATCTTCACACATTTTCTAACTAATGAAATATACAGATAGCAGGGGTTTTTAGTTGTGACTTTCCCTAGGAAATCATTATGTAATGTGTTTATTGAATCCTTTCTCTTGTATGCTTCGTTATTTATCGATCGATTAATTATTTCCACTGATGAGTAGATTAGATTCAAGTCTTTTGTTTTATCAAATCACATAAGTAGTTTGAATATACAAGGAATTTCTATAGTGTACAATATTTTCTTCCTAATTGTTGGTTTGACAATGACATAGGTAGCCTGATATACTTGCCAACATCCTGTCAAAGTTTTGGCCATTAAAAATAATTCTACAGTATTTCCACTATCTTCTCCACGTGTAAGTTCCCTACTAACTAATTATAATGTGCCTCCTATATCAGCTTGGAAATATTTCTTGAAAGAAAGAAAAGATGGCCTAGGTGGCACAATAATGCACCCTGGAGGTGGAAGCCTTGAACTTCTATTCCTACCATCAACATTTAGTATGTGGTAGAAAATTATGCGTCATTGTTGTATAATTGGGGCCACTCGAAGGTCTCATTCCCATAAGAGTTGAGAACTATGGTTATTGAAATAATTAGGGGTTGACTGAGGTAGTTTGTGACGTGATTGGTGCTACCCTTCTTGTATTTGATGTTCAAATGGAATCATTGTAGGTATGTAGACCATTTTTTATGATGGTCATTCTATAAATTCTCTTTTGTCTACATAAATTGTAGAGGCATGTAATTTAGTGTCGATGATCATCTCCTTCCCTAGAATATAATTCTTCCATTGGACATATTTTACAATGGAATAAATCTCCTTATCATAGGTGAGGTATCTCTTGAAAATATTAGAGAGAGTTTCACTGTGATAGGCCATCGAATGTCCTTGTCGAATGAGGACTTCACCAATAGCATAGTCACAAGCATCTATCTCAATCTCAAATGGTTGTTATAGGTCCAGCAAGGGGAGGATTAGTGTAGAGAAAATGCATTTTTTTAGTTCATTTAATGCCTTTATAACTTAGGCCAAAGAAACTTTGATTTTTCTCCACCCTTGGTCACTTGAAACAAGGGCTAAGCTATATAACAAAACCCCAAAACAAATCTTTGATAGAAGCTAGAAAGTCCTAAGAAGTTGTGAAGCTTTGTTAAAGTCATCAAGGTTGGAAAATATTAGATGACTTGGATGGATCCATATGGACACCTTGCTTATCAATAATGTAGCCTAGGCATTAGACCTTTTTCATGTCGAATGATAATTTTTCCAAGTTAGCACATAGCTTATGCTACTGCATAGTGTGAATATGCTACATGTTTTCTACTCAAATATTGCTAAATATGAGGAGATCATTCAGATATAAAACCACAAAAGAGATTTTGAAAGGATGCAAGGAATCATCCATTAGCCTCATGAAATTTGTTAAGGAATTCATTAAGCCAAAGGGAACTAAGACCAACCATTTACAAAGACCCTCCTTGGACTTGAAAGTAGTCTTCCATATATCAATTAGTTCTATTGGGACTTGGTGCTAGCCATAATTCAAACCAATCTTACTAAAGTACTTAGCCCCCTTATCTTTGTCAAGAAGGTAATCAGTCCAAGGAATCGAGTACTAGTTTCTAACTGTGATTTTGTTCAAGACTCAATAATCAATGCATATTTTCTAGGACCCATATTTTGTTTGCACAAGTATAATCGGGCTTCTATAGGGTGAGGAACTCAGTCAGGTGTTCCCTTTTTAGAGCAAATCTTGGACCTATCTCTTGCTTTCCTCATTTTACAGAAGAGAGTAGTGGTAGATTGGCTCATTGGGTAGATTTGCGTTGGGGGTGAGGTTGATTAAATTCTTGAGTTGATAGTGCAAAGGTACCTCAAAGGGTGAAGAGAAGATGTCTTTGTACTCTTATATGACCTTTACCACTTTCCTCCACAATGTGGAGGAGACCTGTGTAGAGGCCATGGATGTGGCCACAATATTCTCCTTACTTTGAGAGTGAATAAGGAAGAAGACAAATTTCCCAGTCTGGGAGATGAACTTATTACATTCCTTAGTAGATATCAGAGAAATGGTAGTAGGTGTGGCTACCTCTGGTATCTTGTACAATTGTTTGCCCAAAGTAGTAATAACACTACAAGGTCTAGAGTCATATACAACACGATGCTTCTACAAGCATGGTTTGCCTAAAATAACATCAAAAAATTCAAGGGGGAAAATAGCACAAAAGCCTCATCCTTGAAGGGATTAATGGCATTGGACAAATAACACTATTAGTTGATGCAAAGATCTCACACTTGGAGGATCAACTAAATGGTATATGGATGTGAGTGTGTTGTTGTTAATAGGAAAAAATGCTTAATGACCTTTGCCAAGATGAGGTTCTTTTGACTCCTGATATTGACAATGAAATCTAGTGAAGCACCCTTTACACACGTATATGATTGAAAGAGGCGCTCACCTTCCTCTAGATATTTGAGTTCACTTTCCTAAACCTTGGTGGTGGCACTCGGTTTTGCATCAATTTTCGTTTCCCATTTTAAAGGTATGGTTCAAATTCAAAACCTAAATCTAAGTCTAAGGCTTTTAGCTCAACCACTAATGTCCTCCTTATGTGACATTCATTGATGATATGAGACGAGCTCTTGTGGAAATCACACCATTTTCCTGTGTCTTTCTTTGTTCCCATTACCATTATTTTTTACAGTTTTGATGGGTTATCCTAGGGTGTTCCACCATTGCTATTTCCTCTATTGTGTGATTTGGATTTTCCCTTTCCCTGCTTCTGCTATGAGGGATTTTCATATCCAAAGTCTTACTTCTTATGTTTAAATTTTTGCTCGATTTTGATAGCATATCAATATATTGCGCCAAGTGACAAGATGTCTAGGAACTCCATTTCTATCTAGTTTTATCTATGTAGACAACCACATTAGTGGAGAACCATATGTCGCTCAGGATTTGATACCTAGATTGGAGTGCAATATATGAAATATATTTGTGAACTTTGACAATGTTTGGTCCCTCTCCCATCGTAGTGTGGTTCCTCTCATGCATTGGTCTTCATAGCTTCCAATAGGATAATATTGTTCCTTAACAACATCCCTAAAAACACCCAAGTTGGTGCGACTTAAAACAATGTGGATTCCTCCATTGCCTTTTTCTCATCGTAATTTTTCCACCAATTCTAGACATGAGAGGAAGCCTTAAGGAGTTCAAAGGTAACCATTTCTCTGTCGAAAAAATTGTGGAGAAAAAATTACTCTTCTAGCATATTTCACCATTTGTCTAAAGAATCAACATTTATCTAGCCTTCAAATATAGCAATACATAATTAACTTGTACCTTAAATGGGGTGGCACCTCCAAAGTGGCCACTTGGTGAAGATGCATCACCTATTCGCATCTCTTGAAGCATATAGGAAAAGTAATACATCATTTCGCTCCTTTGTCACTCGAGGGCTTCCTCAAGCGATATTTAATAGGCTCTCTCTTGCTCCCTTGTATTTCTTTTCTTTCGCAATGGTAAGCTATCGAAGTTGACAAGGACAATCTTGCAAGGGCTCAAGCAATTTGACTCATAAATACTTATACCCCAACCTCATTGGGGACATGCATAAAAAAAAATAAAGAGCAAAATTCTCTAATTGAATTGATTTTGATTTATGAAGGGAATGAAATGATATACATATTTATAAGAAAAATAAAAATATACAATGAAACTTGACTTCTATTAATAAATGGAAAGTGTTGAAACTGTAAAAATGCATAATGAAAACAAACTAGCTCAAATGATGGTATCTTCTCTATGAGAAAAGATGTAATGTTTACATGCCTTTGTAGATTGTCCTAAAATGAGGTGCAAAGGAATTTTTACCATAAAGAATCAATGATTAAACCCTAAACATCCAAAAGCTTAACCTTGGGAGATGAAGCACCAAAGGGCAAGCTGGCCTCAATAGAGTAAGTTGGAATGTCAACTTCATGGGGTCGTAACTTTGGCATATTATCTGTTCTTTTGGAACTTGGTATCTTGTTGGAAAGGTCTAAAGAATAAGTACAATTTTCGACTACACTTGGAAAGGTATATATAAGAAGTGCACATTTTTCCAAAAAATGTTTTTTACGGCCTCAAAATAGCGTTGGAAGTTCAAGGCCTAAATAACTATAGAAAAAATTCCAAAATAGATTATTGTGTTATGAACCACTGGAATAGTTGGTTGGCCACTAATATCCATAATGATAAGACTCATTGGCAATAACACACCCAAGGTATTTCTATCATTTACCAAATTCAGGCACTTAAAGTTGTGGTCATGCAATCTAAATTGATGCACCAAGGTTCCAACTACACTAAATACTAAAGCATGAATATTGGTTAGTTGGTATAGTTAATGATCCATAAAGGTGACAAACTCATAGCCTATGTTTATCCCCTCATTGCATAAGGGAATGCTCTAAACTAATGAGATATTATTGCATTCTATAGTGACAATGCTTAGATATATTTATTATGGATGTTTGAAGCTATAACAAATGGAATACTCAGCACTTGATGTCAAAATTAGAAGTGAATCATTCTCACCTAGTGATTTTTTATTTTTTTCTTTATCTTTCGATCAAGGTGTTAGTCCTTGCAATCTCCTAGGCTGAAAAGGAAATCGAGAAGGATAACCTCAAACCACTTTAGCTTAGTAGCTAGCCCTATTGAGCAAGAGAGGGATCTCTCTAAGTCTCTTATCAGTGATATTTCTTTAAAGCAAATGAATTTTAGGCTAGATATGTGTATTTGTTTGTTTGTTTGTGAAAATTTGAGTTTTAGGGTTTGCTGAACTTAGGGTTTGGAGCCACAAACAGGTCAAAGTTGTAGGAGTGAAGGAGAAAATATTATAAGGAGCTAGATATCAGAGGCCATGGTGTATTTTGAATATTGTAAGTGTATTATAGAGGTGGAAATGTAGTAGAAACTAATGAGCATAAGTAAATGTGATTTCATTAGTTTAGGAAGGCATAAACATAACTATGAAAACCAGATCATAGAACTTGAAAAAAAAAGAATTTTGTATATTTCACTATAAGGCGTCCATAGAAAGAAGAGATATCATGTAGATAAATATGTTTAAACCATTAGAAAACAAATAGAATGTAGTACAAGCACCATGAACTCATTGGGCTAGAGTTCCTTGAAAATAGTTGCAGCTTATCTTTGTATTAGCTGAAAAGATGATTACATGCAAGCTTCCTTCACAAAAAGTTCAACCCTCTTTTCCTGAAGTGAAATAATACATATAGAATCGCCTAGACCACTTTTCCACCTTCATGAACTGAATTCCTTGGTGGAGGAACTGACTCCAAGATTCTCTCAACCAACAAGTGAGAGCGAGAAGGTGAAACTCAAACACTTCATGAAGAGTTTGTTTAGGAGTTAGCTTCTTTTATGAGGCCTAATAAACATAAAAAACTACCTATGATGTAAAAATTCATGCTTATATCACTTAGACTTGTAACTAGTGCCATTACATAGAGAAACTTGACTTTGACTAAGTCAAACTAGAAACTTGAAATTTACATAGTGAAATTTACAATTTGAAACACAGAAAACTGCAGAAGCACATCACCGAATTTGAGCTGATTTTTATGTGCCTTCCAGGGATCAAAATTCACATTTGAGAGAACGGTCCACTAGCCTTTCAAGTCTAGTTTCCATAATAGTTTTAATTTCTGAATTTGGAGCATGGGAAGACCTTTAAACATCCATTCTCCCAAGGTCGCTCCAGACGCACAATGCTTGTCAAAAAATGGTCCAAAATGCTAGTTTTTTGCCACTTTTTTGCCCTTTTCTCCAAAAATAAGCCACCTCTTCAAAATCTAAGCAAATGGGTTTTTAGAGGATGGAAAGAGATTTCCAAAAATGTAGACCTTTCCTCAAATGTAGGTCTAAGGAAAAAGCGCAGCACCAAGGTGCTACGCTTCTGGAGCAGCTGAATTTCTAAACTTAGACAAAAAACTCCCAAAAATCTCAAAATGCTCAAAATTTGCTTAGAATTAGAGGGAAGGCATAAAAATATGTTTTTTATAGCTTCATGGATGCTTTAGAAAGCATCTACAAGTTTCCCTCATCCTTTTGGTCTTTTTTGGCCTCCTTGAGCTTATTTTCAAGTTTCTTTACCTTGACATTGGCGATCATGTTTTGAGCTTGGTAGTGGTCTGCCATGTGTCTAAACAACTAATTGTCTTTTTTTTCCTTCTCAAGGATCTTCTCCAAGTGTTCATTCACCCTATTGAGACAATATTCCTTATCTTGATGAACCTCTAGGTAATCCTATCCTCTAGGTCAAGGTCTTCATTCAACAGAATGTGCTCTTGCTCTTCTTGCAATGCCTTCTTTAGGTCCCTTGTTCTTGGCCTTTTCATCTTTCCTTTACCTTTTGATCCTTCAATCTCACTTGATTCTATGATCTCCTTTCCTTTTCCAACCTGCTGAAATAACTTGGCTTGTTCATTTTCCATGCTCAACACCTTTGCTTTGAGCTGACTATTCTCCTATTCAAGGAATGATATGACATATTTTTCTCTTCCCATATTGATTTTTAGCTCCTTGATTTGATAGTTATTCTCTCTGATTGTTTGTCACATACTTTAAGTTTGATCCTTAGCCTCTAAATCAACCAGTTCAAACTCATGCTCAAATGTGTCTTTCTCTTTTGCTCTCAGTCCCTGCTTTGTCGATGAAGAAGGCTTGGCCCCTTTCTCTACATGAGGAGAAAACACAAGCCTTTGTACTCTCTTATACACTTTATTCACCTCAGGCTCAGGTAGCTGAGTTGTCTCCACTAATTTTATAGATAACCCTACTTCCATAGGCTATGTTGATGTGTCTTGGTGATGGTTTGGTGAATTAATCTCATTTCATTCTTGAAACCCTAGATGATAGGAAAGGGAAAAAATAGTGAGGGATGAGTGAAAAATGAAATGATGGGGAGGTGGAGTGAAAAAAATGGTAAAGGGAATTTGAATAGGTGGATATGGACTATGAACAACTGATGAAAATGAAAGGAAGTGAAATGAAGGGACAATGTACTTGTGAAATGGAAAAACAAAGTTTTTAGGGAAAGTTCCCAAAACCCATAGGAATGAACTAGGTTTCACTTTTGTGAGGTAATTTTATGTTCTGAGATTGGTTCAGTTGTTCATATAGAATATTAACATGTGTAGACGTTTAGAATAGGATTTTACATGTTAAAAATCAAGAAAACCAAATGACCATCATCAACCCTATCATTTTTCATGAGAAATTCACTAGAAACCCTAATTGAAGAAATATTTGGCTTGGATTTATTTTGCAAAACAAAAAGGTAAGTAAGATGGTGTAATTACTTGTAGCTCAGCTTAGGATTACAATAAAATAAATGATCAAGCTTAAAATTTTAATTTGGGTGAGTTTCAGGCAAATTTGAGCTACTCTGGCCCAAGCGCAACGTGGTGTTCCTGAGTGCAACGCCTCTGCTTTGAGTGCAGCACTTTGTTCTTGAGCACAGTGCGAGTCTTCCAAACCACTTTTGGAGGCCTTAAACTACTCCAAATTGAGCGCTTGATAGCTCTTTGGAAATATCTTGAAGTCTGTTATAATATTGACACCTCAAGCATGTAATTTGGAGACTCCACGAGGGAGAAAATTTGATTTTCCAAAGGTCACTCCAAAAACGTAGGGTTTCTCTGATAGGAGAGCAGGGCCAACTTGAAGATCACTTTTGGATGCCTTTCATTAATCCAAATCACAAGATGAAGATACCATTGGAAAGCTTAAGATGTCATCTACACAATATATTCCTTAAGCATTGCCAAAACCCGTTACAAGCCCCTGAAACATTGTCTTGAAGTCAAGTTATCCAGACGTGCAGCAACCCTCTCGTAGTAATTGTATTTTTGGAATTTATTTCAAATGATAACACCTGTGCATAAAATGAAGGAGGTTTTTGTTCCTTGGACTATAATGGACAAAAAATTCTTTCACTTTTGTAAAATTCTTCTCCATTTGGTCAAAAATATATTTTGAAGCAAACATGTCCCTATGAGGAATGATGAGGCGAGGTAGTGTACTGCAACATTGTCTTATTGGAAATAAAACATTACCTTTACCTTTATTTTTCTTTCCCTAAGCTGCTAACTCCCTTTACCCACTGAATCACATGATGGACATGTTTTTGTTTTGACATATGGTATCATGATGACACATGGAGTGAAACCCTAGACCATGACCTAAAATGAGGAATTTAACCATTTCATGACCCAAGACACTTAAATGAAGATATGATACCTCGAAGAAGACAATGACCATGATGAGTGATGAAGACCATGAGTAAGTGAAGGGAGAAGCAATGACCTAGACACAACAACCAGTGGCCTAATTTTTATTTGAAGACTCACTAAAATGATAAAAATTTGACTTGACACCCTAACAACACCTTGTAAGAGCATATTGATAACTGGTGAGAAGTTGAACTGATTGACACTAACATTGGCTCCAACTAGGGATGGCAGCTCCTTGGAGGTGTCAAGAACACTGTAGAACAAGTAGCCTTATACATTGGGCAATGGAGTCAAAATGCAAAGACTAAACTCAAACTGAAAACTGACTAACTAACTGACTGAATTGAGTATAAAAAACATACTGACTGAACTTACTTATGGCAATAGACCATCAAGATTTTAGGGCCTTCACCTCAAGCTTCAAATCTTGATGATAATCGCCCACTTGTTGAAGATTTATATACAATCATGTGCAATGATCCCTCCATTGTAACCAATCTAGCAAATGGCTACTTATGTGAATTCTGCTCGCATTTTCCTTGAGCAGGAAGACAAAACAAAAGCTAGGAAACTCCAAATTCCATATGGATTCAACACGTGTATTGAAAAAATTGAAAAATTCTTCCTCTACTGATGACTACAATAAACCCACCAGAGTATCATGGAAAGCATGCAACATATGCTTTTCTAGATGATTTAAAACAAGAAAACAAATCTCATTCCAAACTGTTGATTTGTCTATATGTGCTGGAGTGATCACCTTCATCAATGAATGCTGTAACATTGACCTTCATTACTGGTTGTATCAAATTTTCCATAGGATCCTGAAAATCATGAAAATTTGGCTCTTTCTGATTTGGAGGAATCAAGAAACATCCTTCCAATGCAACTAGTCTCTCTTCATGATGAATTTTGGGAAGAGTGTGCTCTTAGTCTTCAAATTTTTTTGAACATATAGATGGACAAGTTTCATCGTGAAACAAAAATTACAGAAATGAAATATTTGAAGAGAAATCTAATTGACACTCCTAATCAATGTGTTGGTCTCATGAACACTACTGAATACCTTCATATAATTAGATGAAATGAATGTGACCTTTATCAATTGATTTCTAACCAATAGTATCTTCAGTCAAAGAAGACATTGTTTGCTGGAAGTTTTCCTGAATACAATTCCCTTCTGCAATATTCTTTAGAACAAACTCTTCTCTTTCACTACTCTTTTCTTGATTCTTGACGATCTGATCAGTTTCATTTTCACCTACAGAAATTGTTGTCTCTTGGAGATGTTCTTGTGGATCATAAGACTGTTGCAAATCAACAAATGATTATTCAATGACATGCTCAATTACTTTTACCTGATGATTGGAAAAAGGACTTTGTTCATCAACCACAGTGCTAATGTGTACACCCATAGGATCTAAAATAACCTGTTCTTTTTCATTATTCTCCTCTTCTTGATTAGTTTCAGGTTGTTGAATTTCTTCCTTTACCTCTAGCTGATCAATCTATTGTGTTGCTTCCAGAATTGTTTCTTGTGGGGAATATTTATGAGCATCTTAACAATATTCATCACCTGTTTCTTCATCAATCAATGAGGATGCTACTGTGTGTTGAGCATGATCTTGTGTATCAAAGTGATTAACTTATTCAGATTTCTGTTGGAGGGAAAAATCATAGAAGGCTCCAATGATCTCTTCATCATCCATACATTCGATATCATCAGTATTTTTAAGATATGCAATAAAACCTTCACAATAATCACAAAAAATTTGTAAAAGAGACTTCCCATAATGCTCGGAGAACACTCTGTGGAAATATTTAAAAGAATATAAGCTACTTGGGTTTAACCATTCATACCATGATCTTGCTTTCGCTTCTAGGGTAGCCTTAAACATCTTCATCAAACAATCCTCATGAAAACTAATCCCAATATTATGTATATGCCAGTGAAATTTTATTAGATGCAGAATATCCTCATCTTGGCCATCCTGACCTTTAAACTTTGGCAACCCTGTTTGCCAATCTATATAAGGAATACGATTCAGAAAACTGGGAATATGAGCTCGATTCATAGGAGTATACCTTCAAGCAGTTCAATCCATCTTGAAAAAAATTAAGACACCAAGAAGTTCTTCAATTTACTGGTTTTTGATTAGTGGAGTCGCCATGAAATTTATGAACCTTTGGATTCTTTGACACTGGAGTCACCAGGTGAAAGGTGCACAACCTTTCTTGTGTCTAACACCGTTCACCATCAATAATCAGATCTGATCCTTGTCGTTATTTCCCAGGGAAGATATGATATTTCGTTCCCCAAAAATGCACCACAAATGTTAGTCATTACAATCTCCTAGGCTAAAAAGGAAATCGAGAAGGGTAACCTCAAACTGGTTCATCTCAGTAGCTAACCCTACTGAGCATGAGAGGGATCTCTCTAAGCCTCTTATCAGTGATATGAATTTTAGGCTATATATGTGTATTTTTTTGTTTGTTTGTGAAAAATTGAGTTTTAGGGTTTGCTGAACTTAGGGTTTGGAGCCACAAATAGGTCAAAGCTGTAGGAGTGCAAGAGAAAATATGAGAAGCTAGATATCAGAAGCCATGTTGTATTTTGAATATTATCAGTGCAGTATAGAGGAGGAAGTGTAGAAGAAACTATTGAGCATAAGTAAGCATGATTTCATTAGCTTAGGAAGACATAAACGTAACTATGAAAACCAGATAACAGAACTTAAAAAACAAGAATTCTGTATATTTCACTATAAGGCATCCATAGAAAGAAGAGATATCATATAGATAAAGATGTTTAAACCATTAGAAAACAAATAGAATGAAGTACAAGCACCATGAACTCACTAGGCTAGAGTTCCTTGAAAATAGCTTCAACCTATCTCTGTATTAGTTGAAAAGATGATTACATGCAAGCTTCCTTCACAAAAAGTTCAACCCTCTTTTCCTGAAGTGAAATGATACATATAGACTCTCCTAGACCACTTGCCCAACTTCAAGAGTCAAATTCCTTGGTGGAGGAACTGACTCCAATATTTTCTCAAGCAACAGGTGAGGGTGAGAAGATCAAACTCAAACACTTCATGAAGAATTTATTTAGGAGTTTGCTTCTTTTATGAGGCCTAATAAACATAAAAAACTACCTATGATGTACATTTATTCATTCCTACATCACCTAGCCTTGTAACTAGTGCCATTACAGAGAGAATATTGACTTTGATTAAGTCAAACTAGAAACTTGAAATTTACACAATAAAATTTACAATTTGAAACACAGAAAAGTGCAAAAGCGCAGCACCGACGTTGAGCTAATTTTTAGGTGCCTTCCCAGGGTCAAAATGCAAATCTGAGAGAATGGTCAACTAGCCCTTCATGTCTCGTTTCTAGAAAAAATTTAATTTCTGAATTTGGAGCATGTTAAAACCTTCCATAATCCATTCTCCCAAGGTCATTCTAGAAGCGCAACGCCTGTCAGAAAATGGTCTAGAATGCTAGTTTTTTTCCACTTTTTTGACTTTTTCTCCAAAACTAAGCCACCTCTGCAAAATCTGAACAAATGGGTTTCTATAGGATGGCAAGATATTTCCAAAAATGTAGACCTTTACTCAAATGGAGGCCTGAGGAAAAAGCACAGTGCCAAGGCGCTACACTTCTTGAGTAGTTGAATTTCTGAACTTAGACCAAAAATTCCCAAAAAGGTCAAATGCTCAGAATTTGCTCAAAATTGGAGGGAATGTGTAAAAATATGTTTTTATAGCTTCATGGATGCTTCAAAAATCATCTCCAAGTTTCCCTCATGCTTTTGGTATTTTTTGGCCTCCTTGAGCTTATTTTCAAGTTGCTTTACCTTGACATGGGCGATCATGTTTTGAGCTTGGTAGTGGTGTGCCATGTGTCTGAGCAATTTATTGTCTCTGTTTGCCTTATCAAGGAGCTTCTCAAAGTGTTCATTCACCTTATTGAGCCAATATTCCTCATCTTGATGAACTTCTAGGGCAATCCTATCCTGTAGGTCAAGGTCTTCATTCAACATAATGTGCTCTTTCTCTTCTTGGAATGCCTTCTTTAGGCCCCTTGTTCTTGGCCTTTTCCTCTTTCCTTTACCTTTTGATCCTTCAGGCTCTCTTGATTCTATGATCTCCTTGCCTTTACCAACTTGCAGCAATAACATGGCTTGTTCATTTTCCATGATCAACTCCTTTGCTTTGAGCTAACTATTCTCCTGTTCAAGGAATGATATGACATATTTTTCTTTCTCCATATTGATTGTTAGCTCCTCGATTTGATAGTTCTTCTCTCTAATTTTCTGTTGCATGCTTGAAGTCTGATCCTTAGCCTTTGAATCAACCACCTCAAACTCATGATCAACTATGTATTTCTCTTTTGCTATCGGTCCTTGCTTTATCGATGAAGAAGGCTTGGCCCCTTTCTCTCCATGAGAAGAAAGCATAAGCCTCTGTCCTATATTATACACTTTAGTCACATTAGGCTTAAGTAGTTGAGTTTTCTCCACTGATTTTCTAGATAAACCTACTTCCATAGGTTGCTCTGATGTCTCTTGGTAATGGTTTAGTGAAGTAATCTCATTTCATTTTTGAAACCCTAGATGATAGGAAAGGGAAAAAACAGTGAGGGGTGAGTGAAAAATGAAATGATATGTAGGTGGAGTGAAAAAATGGAAAAGGGAATTTGAAAGAGGTGGATATGGACTATGAAGAACTGATGAAAATGAAAGGAAGTGAAATGATGGGACAATGTACTTGTGAAAGGGAAAAACAAATTTTTTAGGGAAAGTGCCCAAAACCCATAGGAATGAACTAGGGTTTCACTTTTAGTGAGGTAATTTTATGTTCTAAGCTTGGTTTAGTTGTTCATATAGCATATTAAACATGTGTAGAGGTGTAGGATAGGATTTTACATGTTTAAAATCAAGAAAACCAAATTACCATCATCAACCTTATCATTTTTCATGAGAAATTCACTAGAAACCCTAATTGAATAAATATTTGGTCTGGATTCATTTTGCAAAACAAAAAGGTAAGTAAGATGGTGTACTTACTTGTAGCTCAGCTTAGAATTACAATAAAATAGGTGAGAAAGCTTAAAAATTGAATTTGGGTGAGTTTCGGACAAATTTGAGCTACTCTGGCCCAAGAGCAGCATAGTGTTCCTGAGCACAACGCCTCTGCTCTGAGCATAACACTTTGTTCTTGAGCTCAGCGTTGATCTTCCAGACTATGTTTGGAGGTCTTAAACTATTCCTAATTGAGAGCTTGATAGCTCGTTGGAACGATCTTGAAGTCTGCTATAAGATGGACACCTCAAGCATGTAATTTGGACACTCCATGGGGGAGAAAAAATGATTTTCCAAAGGTCACTCCAAAAACTCAGGGTTTCTCTAATAAGAACGCAGTGCCAACTTGAAGATCACTTTTGGATGCCTTCCACTAATCCAAATTGCAAGCTAAAGGTACCATTGGAAACCTTAGGATGTCATCTATAGAGTCCTTAAGCACTGCCAAAACCTGCTGCAAATCGTTGAAACACTATCTTGAATTCAAGCCATCCAGAAGTGCAGCAACTCTCCCATAGCAATTTTATTTTGGGAATTTCTTTCAAATCATAACACTTGTGCATAAAATGAAGGAGGTTTTTGTTCCTTGGACTATAATGGACAAAAATATCTTTCACTTTTGTAAAATTCTTCTCCATTTGGTCAAAAATATATTTTTAAGCAAACATGTCCCTATGAGGAATGACGAGATGAGGTAGTGTACTGCAACATTGTCTTGTTGGAAATAAAACATTACCTTTACCTTTATTTTGCTTTCCCTAAGTTGCTAACTCCATTTACCCACTGAATCACATGATGGACATGTTTTTGTTTTGACATATGGTATCATGATGACACATGGAGTGAAACCCTAGACCATGACCTAAAATGAGGAATTTAACCATTTCATGACCCAAGACACTTAAATGAATATATGATACCTTGAAGAAGACAATGACTATGATGAGTGATGAAGACCATGAGTAAGTGAAGGGAGCAGAAGTGATCTAGACACAACAACCAGTGACCAAATTTTTATTTAAAGACTCACTGAAATGAAAAAAATTTGACTTGACACCCTAACAACACCTTGTAAGAGCATATTTGATCACTGGTGACAAGCTGAACTCATTGACACTAACACAAAGTATACTGACTTATGTATGACCTAGAAGGGTACAATCTCTATCCTACATTTTTGAGTCATTCATTTACATTTAACCTAGTATATGTAGTATGATGTACGGACCAAAGTGTTTGCAATGTGATTAATAATTTCGTCCCCTTTGTTATATTTTCTACAATAAATTTTAATCATCTTAGGTAATGATAATCAATATTAAAAATGAGATCAAAATACCATCATGATTACTAGGTATACCCAGATTATGCAACTTGGCAATGAACTTGAAAAAGGAGTCTTTTATACGGGAACATCGATGAGAATAGCTACGATTCTTAATAGGTTAATTCCTTTGGCATTAGGTTCCCATACAATATAATTAACTAGGGTTTCTTGGTTGTGTGAGTTTGAAACTAGACTTTGTTTGAATAATATATATATAAAGAGAGAGAGAGAGAGAGAAAGAGAGAGAGAGAGCCCAATGTTGGCCTAGTTGTTGGGATATGGTATTAATTAAATGGATTTACACTCATTATGGTATCATGTTTTTTTTAATCTTTGTTGGCTATGGTCTAGTATTCCAGTTTCTTCTTGATGGGTTGTTTGTGTCAACCTCATTTATTATAGCTGGATGCATGCAATTTAGGATTTGATTAGTTGAATGCAATCATTGATTAGAGATTATTTTAAGTGAACTATAAAAACTCATTGAAATTTCATATGTGTGTGTGTGTGTGTGTTCATAATACCATCGGTGCTCTTTAGGATCATAAGATGTAGGGGGGGAATAGTGTGATATGGGGGTTGTAGTTTTTGGAAATAGAAAGTATTCCCTCATGGTTATTAGAGGAATGAAGGGTCGCTCCAACGAGAATACTCTTGAATTTTTATTGTTATTTTACATTAGCCATAAAATGATGCTATTCCATCATTGGAACAATCAAAGTGTTCCTCAGTTTATTTTTATTTTTTTTTATCTTGGATCACGTTTATATTTCATATATACAATACAACAATTTTAAACATTTTTTTTTAATTTCTATTTATCCATGAAAGGTTTACCAATACTTTATGCCATAAAAACTTATATTAATTAAGTAAAACTATTTAACCATCACAATCTTGAACCATGCCTTTAAGTGTGAAAATAAATAAATTATGGGTAATTCATTTCGTGGATTTGGTAAATGGATATTCATGGACCCTAGATGTAGTCTAATTGACTTTTAATTTTTTAATCTAATATTATTAATTTCATTATTCATCAGTTAATCGATATGTATTTAGATGAATCTGAATGCACGCGCACACATACACACATGACTTGAAACATTTTAGCTATTAGTGAGAATGCATGTTCATAATACCTTGGGTGCTCTTTAGGTTCATAAGAAATGGGGGAGAATTAGTATGATATAGGGGTTGTAGTCGTTGGAAATAGAAAATATCTTCTCATGGTTATTGGAGTAATGAAGGGTCACTCTAATGAGAATACTCTTAAATTATTATTGTTATTTTATGTTAGTCATAAAATATTTTATTCCATCATTGCAATAATAAAATTGTTATGTTTTTTTAGTTATTATGGTCTCAAATCACATTTATATTTCACATATGCAATATAACAGTTTTAAAACCTTTTTTCTTAATTCCTCTTTATCCCCAAAAGTTTTACTAGTGCTTTATGCCAAAAGAAATTATGCTAATTAAATAAAGTTGGTTAACCATCACAATATCGAAACATGTGTTTAAGTGTGAAAATAAATAAATTATGGGTAATGCATTTCGTGGATTTGGTAACCGGATATTGAAGGCCCTTAGATGTAGTCCCACTAACTATTAATTATTGAATATAGTATTATCAATTTCATTATTTATCCATTAATCTATGTGTATGTCGATGAATCCAAGTGTATATATGTTCATTTCGAAATTATCAAGAATAAACCAAAACACTACATAATATAATAAAATGAAAATGGACCAATTTCTTGAATATGTATAACAATATGTTCAGATAAAATTTTGTTAAAAATTAAATTAAAAACAATTCATCTTGAATTTTAGAGGGAACGTTAAAAAATATAATGCAGCAATGAAAACAAGGTATCAAGTTTCTAAATAAGGAATTTATGCTATAATAATTTATTCCCACCATTTTGTAGCCAAAAGTACCCTTTAACCATAGTTTTACTAACCACTACATAAAGTATCTAAGAAACTATATATATATATATATATATATTACTAGATAAATGTATAGTTAACTAATGATGTTGCCAATGATTGACTCCCATGTGGAAATTGATTTGTTGAAGTAGAGACTCAGTTTGTAGGTTCCTGCAACCGTAATTTCCACACCACTTAACTAAACTTTATAGAATCACCAATGACCTCACCTAAATACTCAGGTACCCTTCTAGTTTTTGTACCCCCAAGCTACAACGGGATTGTATGGGAGATAGATCCACTAGCAATGTGGAAGTGATCTCTCAAACTCAATAGGTTTATGCTCAATTGAAACTCCATACACACCAAACTCACAAATGACTCTCAAAAATTGACTTGAAAGAAAAATAACATTAGAACATATGTGCAACCTTAGGGTGCATCTAAAGTGTGTTTCTAATAGCTTGCTCTTCTTTTAAAGAAGGTCTTAGTATTGCCACTTGGATCCTCATGAGAAATTATCATTTATTTTAATTCAAAAATTTTCTTCTATACCTATCCATGTGTCAAAAGTTTATCAATGCTCTCATGAATTTATTTACTTATTTTCTTTTAAAAAGGATAATTTCGCTCACCCCAAACATGTTTCCTATTTCTTCTCTAGTTGTGCCTTGATCCCAAATCAAATTCTGCTATGTTGTTGCTTAATTATTTCATCAACCAGAGTTAAAAAATAGGTATCATATTTATGTCCCTAACCACACCTACTTTTTCTCAATTTATATCTTACTTGGATATTTTTATTCTATGCTTCATCTACATGGATATTTTCTCTTGAATTTTGTTTTTCTAAATTTTTAAATTAACTCTTTTTAGTTCCATGCACCACTTTCCTTTGGGTTAGTATTCTTCAACACTTTATTGTTATGTTTCACACTTTGAACATTTTCCTTCATGTGTTTTTGAATAGTTAGGATATTTAATGGATTTATTTTAATTCTATAAATCCCTATGTGTGAAAGAACTTAATTGAGGTATTTATTTTATTTCCTAAATTTTATTTTAGGTTTATACCCTTAATTCTCATTTTATTTGTCCTCTTTATCTTTAGTGTTTTGATCCATGAACTTGAATTTCAATTACTTTTATGATTATTGATACCAAGGGTGACAATTTGGTTTTACCCTTCAAGAAATTACTTGTGAAGTTCCAAGGTGTCACAACACTTCCCCATTAGGTATCCATGAAAAATATATGGAGACCACCATTAAATCCAATGTTTTCCTATGTTGTGATACTAATGGCGTTGAATATCAAGGTTTTCACCTTGATACTCACCCCAAAGTAAAGTCGCATGAGTGATAAAATCTATGGTCCAACCCTCATAGCATCATGCAACTTCAAGAAAAATGGGTTCCACACTTTCCAGCCCAAGCCATGGAGGAGTGATAGTGGGAGGAATCTGGGACACCATCTCACTCGTCCCATGAATAACTAATCTTCTTTATGCAACCCATCAACCATGTGTGAGTTAGTTGGTCAATAATTTGACTCATTCCTTCAACTACTAACCTATAATTAGTATTTTGTAAGAACATACTTTTGCTAAAAAAAAAAATTCAACATCAATTGTACTCAAAAGACCAAACCAAAATTTATGCATCACTGTGAGCATCTGTGACAAGGGTGTTTCCTACCACACTCAAACAACTGTCAATAACATATGATCATAAATATAATCATAAAAATATATGTATGATAAGAATCCTTAAAAGCATCAATAACCACAAATATCATAATCATCATCATAGTCTAGAATTAAAAATAGCACATCAAGGGTCATCATCACATGGAATAATAATGGCGAGAGCATCCAAATATGATATACTCAAAAACTAAATTATAAGTCATGGTAATGTCATAGAATTCAAAGTAAGAGTAAGCGTGTTTGCCTTAGGTCAAATGGAGCAGGACACTACATACAAACCCTCCTAAATTTAGAATTTGTTACAAAGTCTCAAAATAATAAGTGAAAATGATGATTCATCTATTTTTTGTCCTCCCAAGTAGACAAACTAGGACTATAGTTGTCCCACTGTACTTTCACTTGGTCCACTAGTTGATGTCTAAGTTGTTGAGGTCATTGATCCAATTTACGCACCAACTTAGCCATCGTCATCCCCTCATCTGTGACCTGTAAATGATTCAAGTCAATAACATGTGAAGGATTAGAAATGTAGTGACTTAAGATAGAGATATGAAACACATCCTTAATTTGTGCTCATGATACATTTAAAGCAAATCAATATGTTACTAGTCCATTCTTTTATATGATTTTGAATGGTCCCACGAATTGAGGGGGAAAGTTTGCTCCCTTTCCAAAACTTATGGAGCTCTTTTGAGGACTTACTCTTAAAAATATTGTATCTCTAGTCTCATAAATATGAGTAATCTAATGAGCATAAACATAGCTCTTTTATTTTTCTTAAGCTTCCTTCAATCTTTCCTTAGTTATAGTAGTTTGTTCCTCCATTTCCTGTCTTGCCTCAAGCCCTATCATAACCTTGTCCTCAATCCTATCCTAGCATTGAGGCAACCTACAAGGTGTTCCATATAAGAACTCAAAAGGTGCCATCCTTATGGAAATTTGGTAACTATTGTTGAACAAAAATTATAACAATGGTAGAAAATTTTCCTATCTTATTTGTTGGTCCACTACATACATATTAAACATATATTTGAAGATTTAGTTAGTCCTCTCCACCTGTCCATCCATCTTGGGATGATAATTTGTGCAAAAATTTAGTTTGTTCTTGATGCAATCATATGGCTTCCATAATCAAAATACCTTATCGGAAGCATTCTTCAAATGCATTAGGCTTTAAAAACTCGACACCATACCTTTTTACCAAAATACACAAAAATACAAGAAAACCCCACTCCAAACACTTTATCTGGATCTCAAATTTTATACATCCACGACCATAGTTATTGGCAGATCCATCTTTTGCTCCATCACTTTTCCACTGTCATTCTATATCTCCAATCTCTAATTGGCTGATCTCCACTGTCCAATTCTTCTCTGATCCGATGGTCAGAATTCACTCCAAACATTTAAACTAACGCGTCAATCCTCCACTGTCGATCTACATCTAGTGGATCTAACGGTCCACATCTATTTGGGGCAGACAATTAACACAGGAATTAACTGCCCGATAAAGTGGTTTCCCTATTCAACCTTGTGCTACATGTCAAATGTTTAATGGGATCGAGTGACTACCCTTCAATACATCTTATGACCTTTCGCTCGCTTGAAAACCACTTCCACCATTACGAAACCACTTTCGCAATCCAATGGTTGTAATTTATTCACGATCCAATGGCCACTATTGAATCACAAAATCACAAGTCCACTTTCCAGGATGCTTCCGCTTCAATGCACCATTCCAATCATTCTTAAGGACCCGATAAGGGTATAAGTTCCCATCGATAAAATTTCAAGTCTGGATTTTAGATCCCACTGTGTTTTGCGCTAAATCTTGGTGTAAATTGGATTTATGCTAGTGGGACTGAAACTATGCAAACAAGCTTCGCCGACCTGATAAGGGTGATCCAACGGTTAGGATTAAATCAAAACCAAAACAAGGATATTTAAAAAGGCCTCGAACTTCTATTAATCCCACAATTTAGATGTGAAGCATAAAAAAACAAAGGAATAAACACTCACCCGAATACAAAGGAAATAGGAGCCCAACGAGGGTTTCCACAGGCTCAATAGTTGATCACACACAAAATATCATTCATTCACAATAAAAATAATTACAGAGTCTCACCATGGCCTAATTACACAAATAAAATACCTCTATTTCAAATACAATCCAGACACTATTCTTGCTCTTGCCCACTCAATCCTCTCTTGAATCCTTTCTCTCTGGCATGATTCTTCAAATTAGTGGCCTTTGTTCCTAATCTGCACGTAGGCTTACAACTCCATCGTGAATCCTATCTCTCTGTCTCTTTCAAAAAAGAAGGAAAATACATATATGTTCTGTCTAGCCATCTCCCTCCACAAATGAAGGAATTCACAATATATTTAGAAATCAAATCCTACCCTAACTAATCATTCTAACTACTTGGCTTTATCTCCACGTAGGGAGGATCACTTTCCACTTATTCCCAATTCTATTTAGAATTAGGCTACAATTAACTATTTACATGCTTTGCAATTAATAGAATTAAATAACCAATTCTTCCTCAAAAATTTCATTAGCCACAACATGTGACCACACCATCGCATTGTTGACTAGGCTAGACGCTCCTGCATCAGACTCCTAAGGTTAAAAATAATCATGATCTCTTGATCATGTGCTTCTGATTTGTTTCCTCCTGGATCCCATACTTTGTTCATTGGCCTATCATTGGTTACTATTGTTGTTTTTTGTTCTCCCAATCTCCATACTTTATGCTATAGTGCTCCACTAGCTATGCTCTCATTGTCTACTGCTGTCTTTTTCATATATCTTACTGCTTTTTTCTCATCATCACAATTTATTTTAGGCTTCCACACTTTAATTTGAAATTTAGCATTACCTTCACCTATTCGATTCTTTCCAGCCAATCTTCCTTTCTCCTTTTGTCCTCTATGTATTCTTTCGGAATGTTGTTGTATGAGTCTCCACAACTCATCAATTTCTTTTTCCACTTCACTACTCATATGATGAATACTATTCCCCTGCAACTGGATGTGTTCTTGCATAAGAACATCATAATCCATGTGCCAATACATTTCTAAAATGTACAAATTCCTTCTCCATTGATCCCCTGCAACAATTCTAGTTGCTTCTTCTGGTTTCTCACTCATGGCTTCATCATTTCTTACTTCAATTCCCAGTGTACCTGCAATTCCACAAATTTCCTGAAAACTAAGAATTCTTCTTGCTTGCTTAGGTACTTGGAATACCTCTTCTTCCAGAAACTTAATTTCTGTTATGAAACCAACTCACAAAAAGATAGAAAAAATAGATCAACGCCTTAAAATTCAGCCTCTTCGAGGGGGCAACCTCATTTACATTACACAAATGAAAAATTCTTGGATGATTCAAATGAAAAAACCTCCTTTCTATATATAGGAGCCTAAGGAGTCACAATATAACCAAGCCGAACTAACAATAATAATATAACGACACAAAAATAACAATAGATGGATTCTATGGGGCACGGTAATAACAATATGGGGACAATAGGGGTACAACAATATTAATAAAGGATATAACTACAATACTAATGGAATAATCATTAGTATTATAGGGACCTAACATGCCCCTCTCCTTCAAAAAAAGTGTTGTCCTCAACACTTGAGTAGTTCTGGATGCTTATGTATAAAATTCTCATCCTCCCATGTGGAACCCTCAGTAGATAAGTTCTTCCACTTGGTGAGATACTCCAAAATTGATCGATTTCATAGCTATCGAGTTTTTGTTTCTGTGACTGCTTTTGGTTCCAATATAATTTTTCCTTTCTTTTCAAGTTTTGGCAATATTGTTTGAACTGGGAGCTTGTCGCCTATAACCTTCTTTAAGCATGAGACATGGAAAACTAGGTGCACTCGAGAAGCTGCAGGAAGTTCCAATTTGTATGCCATGGTACCAATCTTTTGCAACACTTTGTACAGACCGTAATACTTTGGTGATAATTTATTATCCTTCTTAGCTTGCTTGAGGGACATTTGTTTATATGGTTGTAGCCATAGGAATACCCAATCACCTACATCAAAACTTATTTCGCTGCGATGTTGATTTGCCTGTTGTTTTATGCTATTATGTGCCAACACGAGGTTATCCTTTAAGAGTTGGAGGACTTGTTGTTGATGCTCGATGTGATGTTCCACTGCTTGAACCTTAGAATTTTCTCTTAAATATGATGTGATGGATGGTGGCTGATATCCATAAAGTGCCATAAATGGGGTCATTTTTGTTGCTATATGGAAAGAAGTGTTATACCACCATTCAGCCAGAGGCAACCATTTGACCCATTGTGTCTGTTTATCAGATACAAAGCAACAAAGATATCCTTCAAAACATTTGTTTACTATCTTAGTTTTCCCATCAGATTGAGGATGATAAGATGAGCTATGAGCTAACTGAGTACCGAGACGAGAAAGTAATTCTATCTAAAAATTTCCAGTGAAAATGGGATCTTTGTCACTTACAATAATCTTTGGGTTTCCATGTAGCTTTTGAATTGTTTTCATAAATGCAGTAGAAACTGTATTGGCTTTAAATGGATGTGATAATGCACAAAATTGTGCATACTTGGTAAGTCTGTCAACTACGACCATGATGACACTCTTTCCCTCAGACTTGGGTAAACCTGTGATAAAATCCATTGAAACCTCCTCCCAACATTGGCTTGGAATGGATAAAGGTTGTAATAGACCCAGGGTCTTAATTGTTTCAACTTTATTTTGTTGGCAAACCAAACATTCTGCCACAAAATTTTGAATATCCGATTTAAGGCCATCCCAAAAAATTCCTTCTTAACCCTATGGTAAGTTTTTAAAAATCCTGAGTGCCCTCCTAAGGAAGAAGTGTGCAATTCCATAAGAATCTTTTGTTTGAGTTGGTAATTCTTACATAGTTATAAGCGATCTTTATACCATAACGATCATTTTTCCAGCTAAATGTGTCAGATGTACTGGAATATTGTTGTAACTTTTGAATGAGTGCCCAGACTTCTTCATCATTCTTCCATTCCTCCCTTGCTTCGTTTATCCAATCTAGTTGGATAATAGAAATGGTGCACAACAATACTTCCACATCCTCATCCTTTCTTGAGAGTGCATCTTCCACCACATTTTGCTTCCCTTTTTTGTAGATGATTTCAAAGTCATAACCCAACATATTTGTGACCCACTTTTGTTGCTCTTCAGAGGATAATCTTTGTTCTAAAACGTATTTAAGGCTATCATGATCCAATTTTACCTTGAAGTGTCTTCCCATTAGGTAGGGTCGCAATTTCTTAAGTGCATGTATTATTGCCAACATTTCCTTCTCATAGTGGCTTTGTGTAAAAACATTCCCTTGATTGGATGACTTTCAAAAGCAATGGGTCTTTCATCTTCATTAAAACAGCACCAATTCCATTTTCTGAAGCATCACATTCCACAATAAAGGTTTTTGTGAAGTCCGGTGTAGCTAAGACCGGTGCTTGGCACATTGCCTCTTTAAAATGTTCGAAGGCCTTTGTTGCTTCTAAAGTCCATTGTTATGAAACCAGCTCAAGAAAAGATAGAAAAGATAGATCAACGCCTTAGAATTCAACCTCTTTGAGGGGGAAACCTCCTTTACATTACATAAATGAACAATTCTTGGATGATACAAATGAAAAGACCTCCTTTCTATATATAGGAGTCTAAGGGGTCATAACATAATCAGAGCCGACATAACAATAATAATGTAAGGGCACAATAATAACAATAGTGGGCTTCTATGTGGCACAATAGTAACAATATGGGCACTACATGGGTACATCAATATAATAAGTGGGTTGTACTAATAACTATAAGGGGTTACACTAGTAGTATAGGGGCCTAACATGCCCCTCTCCTTCAAAAAGCGTTGTCCTCAATGCTTGAGTAGTTCTTGACACTTCTGTATAAAATTCTTGTCTTCCCATGTGGAATCTTTAGCGGGTAAGTTCTTCCACTTGATGAGATACTCTGAAATTGATCGATTTCGTCGCTGTCGGGTTCTTGTTTCTATGATTGCTCCAAGTTCCAATATGATTTTTCCTTCTTCTTCAATTTCTGGCAATATTGTTTGAATTGGGATCTTTTTCAACTTTTGAATAAATGGCCATACTTCTTTGTCCTTCTTCCATTTATCCCTTGCTTCGTTTACCCAATCTGGTTGGATAATATAAATAGCACAAAACAATGCTTCCACATCCTCATCCTTGAAGAGTCTTCCCATTCGGTAAGGTCGCCATTTTTTAAGTGCACGTACTATTGCCAACATTTCCTTCTCATAAATAGCTTGCTTGAGATGTAGCCATAAAAATACCCAATCACCTACATCAAAAAAAAATTCACTACGATGTTGATCTACCTGTTGTTTTGTTTGATTTTGCACTGAAGTGGCGTTATCCTTTAAAAGTTGGAGAACTTCTTGTTGATGCTTGATGTGATCTTTCTCTGCTCGAACCTTTTTCTTCTTGATATATCTTTCTATCTCTAGATTTTGAGGAGTGGTAATTTCTTCCAATCCTTTACAAGATATGGCCGGATTCATTTATTGATGCTTGATGTGATCTTTCACTTCTTGAACATTTTTCTTCTTGATATGTCCTTCTATCTTGATAGTTTGAGGAGTGGTAATTTCTACCAATGAACTACAATATATGGTTGGATTCATTTCTTCTTTCTCGATGTTATCTTTCACTTCTTTCACCTTTTTCTTCTTGATATGTCCTTTTATCTTGATAGTTTGAGGAGTGGTAATTTCGACCAATGAATTACAAGATATGGTTGGGTTCATTTCTTCTTTCTCAATGTGATCTTTCACTTCTTGCACCTTTTTCTTCTTGATATGTCCTTCTATCTTGAGAGTTTGAGGATTGGTAATTCTTGCCAATGCCTTACAAGATATGGTCTGATTCATTTCTTCTTTCTTTGGGGTGGGGTCCTGGCATATATCTTCTTATTTTGATGTTTCTTGATCCTTTTCTTCCTCCTCTTCATATTCTATGTAAAATAATTTCTTCTCAACACACTTATGACCTTTAGTGCATTTGCTATCACAATTGTAACAAAGCCCTTTTTCTCTTTTTTCTTCCAATTGTTGTGGTGTAACCCTTGTAGGTTGTGGAAGGCTAAGAGAAACAACACTTCCATCTTTATAGTTGTGAGGGGTACGCTTCTTGCTTTCCATAATTTTGCTTTCCACTATGTCACAAAGCCCTTTTACTCTTTCCAATTGTTGTGGTGTTTCTCTAAAGAAGGTGTTGCTCTTTGTATCCTCATAATGTGCTATCATTTCCTCCGTGAAAATTGACCACGTAACAAGTTGTTTACGAGAACAAAGCCCTTTGTACCATAAAAATTGATCTAGTTCTAAATATGAAGATGCAATACATACCTTTTGTAACAGTTGTACACCATTTAGATCAAAATATTGCTCCATCTGAAGTATCCAATTTATCGGAACCTTGCCATCAAACTTCCTCATCTTGCTTTTTCTTGATTTTAGGAGCTCGATCTTGAAACGACTGTAACTCTATACTTTTGGATCTTTAAGTTCTGAAATTTCAACCTGTAGTATCCCTCTGTGTGCTCTTTCCAATGCCATAAGTCTGACCCAAATTGGATTCTCCAAGGAAGAGTTATGCGAAATCTCCCACAATGACTTGATTATAGACTAGTTCAGTAGGCGAACTTGTCTGAAGTGCCACGAGTCACTCTTTCAACCTTTGACTCTAAAAAATATATAAAAGAAAACTAAAGTCCATCCTCTTTCTGTACCTTCTTACGAAATTTCAATCCGATGCTTAGAAAGAAAGTTATGATGATTTTCCCCAGGTCACCTGTTTGGAATGTAATTCAGGAGTTTGCAAAAAGACCAACTTCCTCAGATCATATCTCTATAAATATAGCGTTACAAGCTCTGAAATTCAGAGCTGAGGTTCAGCGCAATTTCTTCTCAAATGGGTTTTTTTTGCAACTTTTGAAACATCGCAGAAAACAAGTTATAGCGAAAATTCCACGATGACCTGTTTGGAGCAGCGAAACCCTAAAATCCAAAGCTCTGATACCAAATGTTATGAAACCAGCTCAAGAAAAGATAGAAAAGATAGATCAACGCCTTATAATTCAGCCTCTTTGAGGGGGCAACCTCCTTTACATTACATAAATGAACAATTCTTGGATGATACAAATGAAAAGACCTCCTTTCTATATATAGGAGTCTAAGGGGTCATACCATAATCAAAGCCGACATAACAATAATAATGTAAGGGCACAATAATAACAATAGTGGGCTTCTATGTGGCACAATAGTAACAATATGGGCATTACATGGGTACACAATATAATAAGTGGATTTTACTAATAACAATAAGGGGTTACACTAGTAGTATAGGGGCCTAACATCCATGAAAATGCATCTTTCTCAATAATGTTGTTAGAGGTGCTGCTATTCTCCAATAATTTTTAACAAACTTGTGATAATACCCTATAAACCTGAGAAATACTTGCATATGCTTTATGGATGTGGGGATTTTCCATTCCTTAATGGCTTTAATTTTGCTAGGGTCTACCTTAACTCCTTCATGAGTTACAATATGACCCAGATATTCCACCTCTTGTACTCCAAAGAAACATTTGGATCCTTTTGCATATAATTTTTTCTCCTCCAATAGTTGTAGCACCCTATCAACATGTTCAACATGATCCTTCCAAGACTTGTTGTAGATTAGTATATCATCAAAAATACTAACACAAATTTTTTTAAGGAAGGGTTTGAAAATGGAATTCATCAAACCTTGAAATGTAGAAGGTGCACTGGTAAGGCCAAAAGGCATGCACAAAAATTCATAATGACCCTCATGAGTTCTAAATTTTGTTTTCAGAATGTCCTGAGTCTTCATTCTGATTTGATGATATTCTAAACGAAGATCCAACTTGGTGAAGTAAATTGATCCATGCAATTCATCTAGTAATTCATCAATGACGGGAATGGGAAACTTATCTTTAATAGTGAGCTTGTTGAGCTCCCTATAATCCGGACACATACACCATGATCCATCCTTCTTATGCACCAATACTACTGGAGTAGAGAAAGAACTTTGACTAGGTTGAATTATACTAGCCTCTAGCATTGCTGCAATCATATGTTCAATTTCACTCTTTTGGGCATAGGGATATCTACACGACCGATGTTTGGAGGAATACTTCCTGGAATCAGATGAATAGCATGATCATGATCATGAATAGGTGGGAGAGCTTTGGGAGTCTCAAATACCTTGGAATGATTGTCCAAGGCTTTTTGGAGATCTAAAGAAATAGATGATTTCGATGTGGAAACATCTAGCGAACATAATTGTGCAATTACACCTCTTTGTTCCTTTTTTAGAAGCTTTGTCATACCATTAGAGCTAATTATCTTTCCTGATTTCCCTACAATACCCCTTAATTCAACTTCCTTTCCTTCCACAGAAAATTTCATGAAAAGTTCTTGAAAATTAAAAGCTATTGTAGCCATTGGACTCTTAGTACAACATCAGCACCTCCCATTGGAATGGAAAGTATTGGACTAGTCAATACATATTCTCCCATGGATAGCTTGATATTATGGCACTTTCCAAAGCAATTTATTGTTCCTCCATTTGCAACCATCACTTGACATTCTTGTGCTAGATATAGGAAGCAATTCAATTCTTTTTCTACCTTACAATGAATAAAATTGTGGGTACTTCATAAATCAATCAACACGATTACCTTTGTCTTCTTGATTTGTCCTTCTATCTTGATGGTTTGAGGAGTGGTAATTCCCACCAATGCATTACAAGATATGTTCGGATTCATTTCTCCTTTATCTAGGCTTTATTCCTAGAGTATATCCTCTTCTTTTGACCTTTCTTGTTCCTTTTCTTCTTCCTCTTCACAATATATGCAGAATAATTTCTTCTCAACACACTTATGACCTTTAGTGTATTTTCTATCACAACTGTAACAAAGCCCTTTTGCTCTTTTTTCTTCTAATTGTTGTGGTGTCAATCTTATAGGTTGTGGAAGACTAGGGGAAACAACACTTCCATATTTATAGTTGTGAGTGGTATGCTTCCTGGTTGCCATAATTTTGCTTTCCATTTTTCTTGCTAACCTGAATGCCTTCTCTAATGAATCAGGTTCCCAAAGGCGAACATCATGTTGGATATTATCTTTTAAAGTCCCTATGAATACATCAATCCTATGCTCCTCTGGAATATTTTTTACCCTTATGTTCAATTTTTGGAACTCTTCAATGTGCTCCATTATTGAACCCTTTTGTTTGAGACTTATCAATTGGCTAAAAAAAGTGTTGCTTTTTGTATCCTCATAATGTGCTGTCAATTCTTTCATAAAAATTGCCCAAGTGATAAGCCATTGATACCATAAAAATTTATTTTGTTCCAAATATAAAGTTGCAATACGTACCTTTTGTGTGTTTTTCACATTATTGAGATCGAAAAATTGATCCATCTGCAATATCCATGTTGCGGGATCCTTGCCATCAAACTTCCTCATATCGATTTTTGGAATATGGTGGGTATTCTATCCAACATTAGAGTCTATGAAATCATTATTAACATTTCTTTTGTTTGCATCATGAATTTCCTTTACTACCCTTTCACCATTTGTAAGTATTTCTTGTAGAAAATTTGTCAAAACTATCTTCAAATCTACCATGTCTGTCTTCAAATCTGTCTTCAAATCTTCCATGCCTCTCTTCAAATCTATCTTCGAATCTATCTTCAAATCATCAATATTAGCTTCCATGCCCTTTACCTTAGATTCCATGCCATTTATCTTAGCTTCTGTTAGCTTTCGTGAGAGTGACATTTGTTGCACTTGGTATTGTAATTTTGATATATCATGTGGCATTTCTTCCTCTTCTTCATGAGTCATGCTATAGATTTTAGGTTTCTTACTAGGTGTTTGCATTTTCTTTCCTCAGGGCATTAGCTACTGATAATAATGCTCTACTATGTCCCTTGAATTCCTTCAAAATAATATTTCAAACCAAGCTTAAGCAAAAATTTAAAAAAATCTACACACCTTTTTTCACTTTGTAGGAGCTCGATATTGCCCCTGATGTATCTCTGTAATTTCGAATCATCCAGCTCTGAAATTGCGACCTATAGTAGCCCTCTATGTCCTATTTCCAATGCCACCAGTCTGATCCAAATTGGATTCTCCAAGGAATAGTTATGCCAAATCTCCCATAGTAACCTGATTATAGACTAATTTAGTAGAGCGAACTTGTACGACATGTCATGTGTCCTTGTTTCGACCTTTGGCTCTGAAAAATATATACAATAAACTACAGTCCATCCTCTTTCTGTACCTTCTTACAAAACGTCAATAAGATGCCCAAAGAGAAAATTATGATGATTTTCCCCAGGTCGCCTGTTTGGAATGTAATTCAAGAGTCTTCAAAAAGACCAACTTCTTCAAATCATATCTCCGCAAATATAGCACGAAAAGCTCTGAAATTTGGACCCAAGGTTTAATGTGATTTCATCTCAAATGGTTTCTCTTTTATTCTGAAACGTCCTAGAAAAAATATTATACCGAAAATTCCACAATGACCTATTTGGAGCAGTGAAACCCTAGAATCCAAAGCTCTGATACCAAATGTTATGAAACCAGCTCATAAAAAAGATAAAAAATATAGATCAACGCCTTAAAATTCAACCTCTTCGAGAGGGAAACCTCCTTTATATTACACAAATGAACAATTATTGGATTATTCAAATGAAAAAACCTCCTTTCTATATATAGGAGTCTAAGGAGTCACAATATAACCCAATCGACCTAACAATAATAATATAAAGGCACAAAAATAACAATAAAGGGATTCTATGGGGCACAGTAATAACAATATCTAGACAATAGGGGCACAACAATATTAATAAGGGATATAACTACAATACTAATGGGGTAATCACTAGTATTATAGGGACCTAACAATTTCTGTACCCTTAAGGATCATGGTATCATACTTTTCTGCTTTTGAAATGTCATTTTCAACCTCTTCTTCATCAATAACTCCTTATAGTACAATGGTAATCTTGTTACTATTATCTCTTGAACTCATCTCTAGTTCAATAATTCCATACCATAGATTCAACATCATTCCATATTTATAAGACATTTTGATCTCACCCTTCCTTACTTCGATCTGATCTTCATAATCAACTCCTTGTTTCAAATTCACTTCACATTGTCTTGTTCCTACATATAATCTTCACCAGAATCAATCAATTCATTAAACACAAATGCTTTACCCTGTTTCGTCATTATTCCAACATTTCTGACAACTTCTTTTCCATATTTGTCATCCATGACAACTTCATTCTCATTCAGTTCTGGTTGTACAATCTGATCACTTATTCTTTGGTTTTCTTGCCTCTTCTCCAAAATATTAGACTTATGCCACATATCTGCCATCTCATTTGGAATTTCTCCCAAGAGATCTACACGATCTTTACTAACTTCATTGTCTGCAACATTTGTCTTTAGTCCTTATCTACTTTGGCTTTCTTCAAGGTAAATAATCTTCAATATCTATTTAATATCTATAAAATCTTCTATATCAAACTTTAGTAGTTGTTCTCCTTTGGCTTCAGTCCTCAATAGTTGTCCAATATTTGCATAATTTACTACAACTATGTTTAACAACTGCTCTTTCCTCTACATCACAAGATTATGTGAATTTCGTTCTTCTAACTTTTGTAAAATCATATCTTTGCTTTTCCTTTCCCTTATGACAACATCAAACAGTTGCCTTACTTCAGTGTATCCTGCATTTACACACAAAATATTAGTCTCGAAACTATGAAACACCATGATCTCCTCAAAGAATTTCATCATCAATCCTTCTGATTGACTCCCACTTCCTGAACACACCATAAGATTCTCCATTTGCTTTGCATTAGCTTCATCAGTTTTCCTGAGAAAACTATTTGTTCCATATTCGTATGAATGGATCTCTTCCTTTCCAAACACTTCTTTGATCTCAATAATTCCTTTGCCATCCTCCTTCTGACTTATCCTTTGGATGTCATCTAACTGAACATCTTCCTTCACTTGACTGTAACTTTTCTCCTTATTCTTCATATGACTATGGGTAGTCTTCTTTCCACCTGTTGTCATGAAAGTTTCCAATAACTGCTTGTTTTCCCTCAAGTTTACATAACCTGCAAGCACACAACAATTTTCAGTTTTCAAAATACAAGATCCTTCATCCTCTTTTGATGCTTCAAGCACCAATCTTCCATCATAGATCATCTGGATTTCAGCAAATCCTTCTTTCTATGACTCCATTCCTTTGAATCCCTCCTTCTCTAGCAAATCAATATGAATTTGTTCAAATTCCCTGAACTCACTTATCAGCTTTCCATTCCACCTATGTTGCAATAGCTTCCACTTGACCCATTTCTTCGTTCTCCATTTGTATCTTCGATCTTCATTTCTCTTTCTTTGTACTGCCAGGCTAATCTCTTGTTCTTCATTCTGTTGCCAGTTGCTATACTTATGCAATCTAATGCCTTCCTCAAATTCATTCTCATGTTGCTAATCATCTCTTTTAAATTGCTGGTTTCTTCCATCTTCATCCTACTGGATTAATACTTCTATTTCCTTCATGTCTCTAAGGATATAAATTCCTTGTTGCTCCTAATCTTTCATTTCACCTTCAAATAATCTCTGCTCAATTTCTCTGATTACAACATCATATTTATTAATGTTGTCATTTGTACCTACAGTCACATCATTAACTAAAGAGTCTAAACATTTACTTAAATCTATCAATGTTAGAGACATTTCATCCTTATCATGCATAGTAACCATATCCTTTTCTTTATTAGGTTCTGAAAGCTTTGTTTCTCCTTCAGGTTCCTTGATAAATCTTTCCAAGAATTCTATTTCCATGTGAAATCTCTCCAGTAATTCATCACAATTTCCACTCTTAGCTTCATTCTTTTCCTGGAAATCCTCCTGAGTTATCCTATTTTCTACACTATCATATTGCAAAGTTCTTTCATCAATTCCATTAGACAAATTCATTTTCTTACCTTCTTGGAATACCACTATGGAATTTTCATCAGACTTTTCGTCCATATCAACTTCATCTAAATGTCTTACATCAAACATAATTTCATCTATGAACTTTTTCTGTTGCAATAAATCAACACCTTCTTCCTCTAAAAGGCATTCTCCATCATATTTCACCTCAAGAGATTCATTCCTGTTTGTGACAGTTACACCAGACTGTCCATCATTCTCTAAATTTCCTGCAAACATACACAAACTATGAGAATTAAAATCACAAGACTTCATTGCCTCAGTTGCTTCCCTTGTCATCATATCTTCTAATTGTTGTAAACTATTCCATACTTTATGTTGTAGTGCTCCACTAGCTATGCTCTCACTGTCTGCTGCTGTCTTTTTCATATATCTTATTGCTTTTTTCTCATCATCACAATTTATTTCAGGCTTCCACACTTTAATTTGAAATTTAGCATTACCTTCACCTGTTCCATTCTTTCCAAACAATATTCCTTTCTCCTTTTTCCTCTATGTATTATATTGGAATGTTGTTGTATGAGTCTCCACAACTCGTCAATTTCTTTTTCCACTTCACTACTCAGATGATGAATACTATTCCCCTACAACTAGATGTGTTCTTGCATAAGAACATCATAATCCATGTGCCAATACATTTCTAAAATGTACAAATTCCTTCTCCATTGATCCCCTACAACAATTCTAGTTTCTTCTTCTGGTTTCTCACTCATGGCTTCATCACTTCTTACTTCAATTCCGAGTGTACCTACAATTCCACAAATTTCCTGAAAACTAAGAATTCTTCTTGCTTGCTTAGGTACTTGGAATACCTCTCTTCCAATAACTTAATTTATGCACCCTTAAGGATCATGGCATCATACTTGTCTGCTTTTGAAATGTCATTTTTGGCATCTTCCATCAATAACTCCTTGTTAGTAATCATGTTACTATTATCTCTTAAACTCATCTCTAGTTCAACAATTCCATACCGTAGATTCAACATCATTCCATCTTTCTAAGACATTCTGATCCCACCCTTCCTTACTTCGATCTAATCTTCAGAATCAACTCCTTGTTTCAAATTCACTTCACATTGTCTTGTTCCTGCATATAAATCTTCACCAGAATCAATCAATTCATTAAACACAAAGGCTTTACCTTGTTTCCTCATTGTGCCAAAATTTCTGACAACTTCTTTTCCATATTTGTCATCCATGAAAACTTCATTCTCATTCAGTTCTGGTTGTACAATCTGATCACTTATTCTTTGGTTTTCTTGCCTCTTCTCCAAAATACTAGACTCATGCCACAAATCTGCCATCTCATTTGGAATTTCTCCCAAGAGATATACACAATCTTTACTAACTTCATTGTCTACAACATTTGTCTTTAGTCCTTATCTACTTTGGCTTTCTTCAAGGTAAATAATCCTCAAAAATTGCAGTGGCATGATTCAGATTATCCACAGTTTCGTGTTCATTCTGTCGACGTTTCAAACCCCAAAGTGGGTCCATCATCAGGACAATTAGATAGAATATGAATGAAAGCTAATTGAGAGAAGAGTCTTTCGACCTGGGTATAAATAAACCTAGAACCCTAATTCTTATAAAGAAGCCGACATTTATATATATGATTTTTTGACTTATTTTTATTTTATTTTTATAATAGTTTTATAAAAATTTTACTTAATTATTTATTTAGTTTTAATTATTCCCATTTTTTTACCTAGAACCTAAAATTATATTTTTACCTAGAACCTAAAAATATATTTTAATTGATATACTTAATTCATAAATAATTTTAATTTATAGTTCTTTCTATTGTTTTTATTTAATTAATTCATTTAATTAATTTAAATTTTATTTGATTAATTAATTCTATAATTCTATTTTATTTTATTTATTGTTATTTACCATTTTTCATTGTTAATCGTATTTAGCCCCAATTTTCTAATTAATCAATTAATTAATTAATTAATTAATTTTTAACTTTTATTTTATTTATTTATTTATTAATCAAATGTTAATCTTTGGTTATTATTAAATATTTTAGTTAATTTTTATTTTTAATTGATATAATTAAATAATTAAATTAAATTAAATTATGTAATTTTGATTTAATTAAGCTAAGTAAATTTAATTAAAATTAATCAAGTAATTAATTTATAATTCTCTCTATTGCTATATTTTTATTTATTTATTTAATTAATTAATTAATTTATAATCTTCATTTTATTTATTAATGAAATGTTAATTTTGGTTATTATATATATTATTATTATTATTATTAAGAATTAATTAAAATTGATTTAATTAATATAATTAATTAAATTAAAATTAAATTGAATTAAATTGAATTAAATTAAATTAAATTAATTAATTTTGATTTAATTAATCTAATTAAATTTAATTAAAAATTTTATTTTTGTTTAAAAAATTTTATTAATATTAATATGAAAACCCTTGCTACTATGCTTCCAAAGGCCTGGAGGGGTTTATTTGTCTGATTAGGGGAAGCCAATTTCCACTAATTTCACTCCCATTGTCCCTGTTGAGGTTCTGAGGAAATTTCATAATTTCGATGACCTCTCTGATTTTTCTTTTATGATAATTATCCTCTCTTGCAATTATCTTAGGGTCCACCAAACACACATGATGTTTGGTTTTGGACGAGTGTTCTGCAAGGGCTGATGTACGCGATCTCTCATTCTTTATATCAGTCGCGTGCTCTTTAGTCTTATTTTCAAAGACCGACCTGTTTCTCCAATATAACTCTTGCCACAAGAGCAATCAATCTTTTTGTTTAATATCTATAAAGTCTTCTATATCAACCTTCAGTAGTTGTTCTCCTTTGGCTTCAGTCCTCAATAGTTGTCAAATATTTGCATAATTTACTACAACTATGTTTAACAACTGCTCTTTCCTCTACATCACAAGATTATGTGAATTTCCTTCTTCTAACTTCTGAAAAATCATATCGTTTCTTTTCCTTTCCCTTATGAAAACATTAAACACTTGCCTTACTTCAGTGTATCCTACATTTACACACAAAATATTAGTTTCAAAACTATGAAACACCATGATCTCCTCAAATAATTTCATCATCAATCCTTCTGGTTGACTCCCACTTCCTGAACACACCATAAGATTCTCCATTTTCTTTGCATTAGCTTCATCAGTCCTAAGAAAACTATTTGTTCCATATTCGTATGAATGGATATCTTCCTTTCCAAACACTTCTTTGATCTCAATAATTCCTTTTCCATCCTCCTTCTGACTTATCCTTTGGATGTCATTTGATTGGAAATCCTCCTTCACTTGAGTGTAACTTTTCTCCTTCTTCTTCATATGACTATGGGTAGTCGTCTTTCCACCTATTGTTATGAAAGTTTCCAATAACTACTTGTTTTCCCTCAAGTTTACATAACCTGCAAACACACAACAATTTTCAGTTTTCAAAATACAAGATCCTTCATCCTCTTTTGATGCTTCAAGCACCAATCTTCCATCATAGATCTTCTGGATTTCAGCAGATCCTTCTTCTTGTGACTCCATTCCTTTGATTCCCTCCTTCTCTAACAAATCAATATGAATTTGTTCAAGTTCCATGAACTCGCTTATCAGCTTTCCATTCCACCTTTGTTGCAATAGCTTCCACTTGACCCATTTCTTCATTCTCCATTTGTATCTTCAGTCTTCATTTGTCTTTCTTTGTACTGCCAGACTAATCTCTTGTTCTTCATTCTGTTGCCAGTTTCTATACTTATGCAATCTAATGCCTTCCTCAAATTCATTCTCATGTTGTTGATCATCTATTTTAAATTGTTGGTTTCTTCCATCTTCATCCTTCTGGATTAATACTTATGTTTCCTTCATGTCTCTAAGGATATAACTTCCTTGCTTCTCTTGATCTTTCATTTCACCTTCAAATAATCTCTGCTCAATTTCTCTGATTTCAGCATCATATTTATTAATGTTGTCATTTGTACCTATAGTCACATCATTAACTAAAGAGTCTAAACATTTACTTAACTCTATAAATGTTAGATACATTTCATCCTTATCATGCATAGTAACCATATCCTTTTCTTTATTAGGTTCTGAAAGCTTCGTTTCTCCTTCAGGTTCCTTGAGAAATATTTCCAAGAATTCTATTTCCATGTGAAATCTCTCGAGTAGTTCATCACAATTTCCACTCTTAGCTTCATCCTTTTCCTGGCAATCCTCCTGAGTTATCCTATTTTCTACACTATCATATTGCAAAGTTCTTTCATCTATTCCATCAGACAAATTCATTTTCTTACCTTCTTGCAATACCACTATGGAATTTTCATTAGACTTCTGGTCCATATCAACTTCATCTAAATGTCTTACACCAAACATAATTTCATCTATGAACTTTTTCTGCTACAATAAATCAACACCTTCTTCCTCTAAACAGCATTCTCCATCATGCTTCACCTCAAGAGATTCATTCATGTTTGTGACAGTTACATCAGAATGTCCATCATTCTCTGCATTTCTTGCAAACATACACAAACTATGAGAATTAAAATCACAAGGCTTCATTGGCTCATTTGCTTCCCTTGTCATCATATCTTCTAATTGTTCTAAACTATTCCAATAGTTCATGAGATCTTCATATGAACTCTCATTATCCTCTTCACCCAACATTTCACCCTGTTCTGGTCTAAAAATGGAAACTTCCATTTCTGCCTCTACTTCCCTAAGGTTTTCAATCAAACACTTTACCTGTTCTTGTTGCAGCCTTCTCTGCAACTTAGGCCACTTCACTGGCTTCCTCTTCAAGACCCAACCTAGTCTTTGGTTCTCTTCTATCAGCATTACTAACGCATCTAGTTCTTCTCTTATCTCAGCTATTTCCTTATCAATCTCTGCTTGACTCATCCGTTTCCTACAGATTGTTTGAGCACCCTTCTCCATCATCTTGTAGCCTTATTCTGAACCTTCCATATGAATTTCCATAGCCATCTTCTCTTCTATGTGAGCTCTACACCTGCAAACAATCAAATTCCTTCTAAGTTGATCTTCTCACCAAGCTTCTCCTCTGCCTGGTCTCCAAGTCCTCTTTCCTTTGAACTTGCACTAAACAATCTTACTCTCTCTCTCTGGTTTCTCCACTCACTTCTCTTAAGGACTCCTCTGTCCATATCTATTCCAAGCCTCAGCTGGAATGAGGTTCTGCTACAATGTTTAACAACTTCCCAAAAGGTCTTCTACAGTCTTACTATTGTAGTCCTCTGCCCAACATTGCCATTCATTCAATTGCTGCAACTTTCATACCTTTTGTATCATAAATCTTCATAAGCAAGGCATCCTTGCTCTGATACCAAAAATGATGCAACCATATGGTTGCCACAATCAAAATACCTTATCAGAATCGTTCTTCAAATGCGTTAGATTTTAAAAGGATGGGACCATACCTTTTTACCAGAATACACAGAAACATGGGAAAACCAAAGAAAACCCCACTAGGAATGCTTTATCCGATTCTCAAATTTTAGACATCTGTGACAATAATTATCAGTAGATCCATATTTTGGTCCATCGCTTTTCCACTGTCATTCTATATCTCCGATCTCCAATTGGCTGATCTCCATCGTCCAATTCTTCTCCCATCTAACGGTTAGCATTCACTCCAAACATTTAAACTGACGCGTCAACCCTCCACCGTCAATCTACGCGTAGTGGATCCAATGGTCCACATCTATTTCGGGTGGACAATTAACATGGGAATTAACTACCCAATATAGTAGTTTCCCTATTCAACCTCGTGTTACATGTTGAACATTTAATGGGATCGGGCGACTGCCCTTCAATACAGCTTACAGCCTTTAACTCACTCGAAAACCACTTCCACCGTTACGAAACCACTTTCATGATCCAACGGTTGTAATTTATTCATGATCCAATGACCACGATTGAATCGTGCAATCGCAAGTCGACTTTCCAGGCTCCTTCTACTTCAATCCATCGATCCGATCATTCTTATAGACCCGATAAGGGTATAAGTTCCCGTCGATTAAATTTCAAGTCTGGATTTCAGATATGACTGTGTTTTTCCCTAAATCTTGGTGTAAATTGGATTGAAACTCACAGGACTGAAACTATGTAAACAAGCTTCGCCGACCCAATAAGGGTGATCTGAAGGTTAGGATTAAATCGACACCAAAACAATGATATTTAAAAAGGCCTTGAACTTCTATTAATCCCGCAATTTAGGCGTGAAGCATAAAAAGAACAAAGGAATAAAAACTCGCCCAAATACAAACGAAATAGGAGCCCAACGAGGTTTTCTGTAGGCTCGATAGTTGATCACACACAAAATATCATTCATTCACAATAAAAATAATTACAGAGTCTCGCCTTGACCCAATTACACAAATAAAAGACCTCTATTTCAAATACAATCCAAACATTATTCTTGCTCTCGCTCCACTCAATCCTCTCCTGAATCCTTTCTCTCTAGCCTGATTCTTCAAATTAGTGGCCACTATTCCTAATCTACCCGTAGGCTTACAACTCCATCATGAATCCTATCTCTCTGTCTCTTTCAGAAAATGAGGAAAATACATATATGTTCTATCTAACCATCTCCTTCCACAAATGAAGGAATTCACATTATATTTAGAAATCAAATCCTACCCTAACCAATCATTCTAACTAATTGGATTGATCTCCATGCAGGGAGGATCACTTGCCACTTATTCCCAATTCTGTTCAGAATTAGGAAACAATTAACTACTTACATACTTTGCAATTGATAGAATTAAATAACTAATTCTTCCTCCAAACTTTCATTAGCCACAACATGTGACCAGACCATCACATTGCTAGCTAGCCCTAGATGCTCCTGCATCATTTCTGTAGGACCTCTTAGAACCTAGTCCAAAATACGCTAATAAATACAACTCCCCTTTTTAGGATGACCTTTTTCAGTACTCCATGCAATCTTACTATCTCATATACGAAGACTTGAGCTATCTTAGGATCCTTATAGGTATTCTTGACCAGTATGCAGTTAGAAATGTTGGTCAAACTTTCCACTACCAAAACAATACAATCATGCATATTTGTGTCACCTAAATTCTCACTATGAATTCCATCGAGATAACCTCCATTTTTTACTCCTATATTGCATGAGGTTGCAATAACCCTATCAAATGTCTATGTTCAACGTTTTACTTATTGACACTCTAATTTCCTTTCCACAAAATTCATGATATCCATTGTCATCGCTTTCCAAAAGAATAAAAATTTCAAGTCCACACTCATCTTCTTGACAGTAGGATGTGCCATGTATATAGCTTAATGTGATTCACTTAGGATCAATTGATGTACTCCTTCATTTGGCGGCATGTAAAAATTCCATGAAATCGTAGTAGACTATCATTGTCCAATGTATATCCTTCATACTTTATAATCCCAATATCATTTTTTTCTATTCTTATTTAACCTCCTTGTACCAATCATCATTAGCTTGCAATTCGAGCAATATTTCTCTTAAATTCATCTTCAAAGGGATAACTGAAATATTTGTGGTATCAAAATTAAAGCATTTTGCATGTTGTTTATTGTTCCCTTTATATATATATATATATATATATATATATATATATATATATATATATATATCAAAATTGTATTTTCTAATTAATTCATTCCACCTTCTTTGTATTACATTTAAATTTCCTTGCATGAAAATGAGTTGTATCCTAAAATGATTGGTTTTCAATTCAAATTTTCTCCAAAGCAAGTAGTGTATCAAAATATTTAATGCATGTACAACAACTTTCATTTTTAGATCATGTGTTCTACAATTCCCCTCATGCAGTTGAAGCTTCATTTATGCATACTATAGCCTTTCATTTTACATAAGTAACAACCTAAGCCTTCGTTTGATGCATCGATGCATATCAAAAAGTCTCGCTCCATGTCAGGTACTTTGAAAATTAGTGTAGTTGTTAATAATTCGTTTAGCTTCTTGAAAGCCTCTTCACACTTACCCTTCTAAATAAACTTCTTAATTTTCTTTTGAAGCTTAGTAATGGGGTTTGCGATCTTTGATAATCCTTCAATGAAACTATGATAATATCTTTCCATCCCCATAAAATATGTATTTCATGAAAATTTGTTGTTTTTTTCCAATCCATAATAGCCCCAATCTTCACAGTATCCTATAAAATCCCCCCTCCATAGATAATATGTCCTAGATAATGAATCTTGGACTAGTAAAATGAACACTTATATAATTTCCCATATAACTAGTTTTCTCTAAGACACTGCAAGATGAGTCTTAAATCTTAATTATGCTCCTCTAAGACCGTCCTTGAAAATATCAAAATATCATCAATAAATACCTGCACAAACTTGTCTAAATACTCTCGCAATATGCATTCATTGGGATCATGAAAACACCTAGGGCATTGGTCAGTCCAAATGACAATACTGCAAATTTGAAATGCCAAAAGCTTATCTTAAAATTTATCTTTGGGACATCATATTCTTTAACACTCAGCTATTGATATAAATATCTTAGATATATCTTAGAAAACATGGTCTCTCCCTATATATGGTCAATAAATCATCTATTATTAGTAGAGAATATCGATTTTTTATGTTCATCTTGTTTAATTGACAATAGTATATGCATAATATCCAAGATCCATCCTTCTTTTTTAAAAATATCTTTAGCACTCACCAGAGTGATAAATTGGGTCATATGAATCCCAAGTTTAGCAATCCATTTAACTGAATCTATAATTCTTTCAATTTGGGAGTTGACATACAATATGATTTTTTCACTATAGCTTTTGTGTTCCTTTTATGATCAATATTGAAATCCATATCCCTCTTAGGAGGTATCCCAAGTAATGTGGATGTATTTTCATATTATTTTTTTATTTCTACCCCCAAGCTTTCCTTGACTCGGTTATTTTTCACGACAAATATGAGGAACACTTTCCACCCTACACTCTACATATCTTTGCACTTTGCATTAAGCTTTCTGCATTTTCAACACTTACTCATTTTATTTGTGTGCAAAGAGATTCATCAGTGATTCCCTCTCACATCCATCTTTCCACATAGACCATGTCTGAGATAGAATTCCTCCCACACAAACATCCTCCCACACAACCATATCTCCACACACCATGCCATAACTTACCTCTCTACTTCCATTCCACACTTAGTAAAAAAAATAATCATTTTCTCCTTTTAAGACTAATTTAAATCTCATTCAAGGAAGTATGATAATCAAGGTGGAAAGAAGTTCTTGACATTGTATTACATCAACCATATCATCGTCCTGCTTGATATCTTATTGCATGAATTATCTACATGTCACATTATATCCTTGCACTACAAGGATTACTTAAATTATTTCCTTGACATTGTATTACGTGAATTACTTTCTATGACACCTCTTTAAGACTAATCGTGACCTATTAACTTCCACTATCATTATCACATGGCTCAATGAAGGTGATACATGAAAAGGCAATATTATATTAAATATTATTGTAACACAAGGATTTAACAACTAATATTTCCACTAAGGCATTATCGATTGGCCCCATATCTCTAGAATACATTAAGTCAATGAGAAATATGTAAACTTAAGGAATAAAGGAATCAATTTGTGGATACATAACTAACTCATTGGTTAGACAAGACAAGAGTTTCCACTAGTTTTCTATGTATCAATTGTACTTAGGCTTGGATCTAGAAGAGAGATAGAGAAATAAAATTTGAAACATAGGGTTGCAAAATGATGCATGCATTCTAGAAGTCTTTGACTTCAAGGAAAGTTCACTAGTGTGCAAGATAGTTTGATTCAATTCAGAAAAGAATCCATTACTTCTTACTCCCATGGCCTTTAGAAGAATTCAAAAATTTGTCAAATCCATAAAGGAATCTCAAACTCATTGAAGCCAAATATTTCCTACACTAGCAAGGTGATGGGACAAATAGTTTAGAAGAATTTACATTTTCTTCTGCACCTATCTCATCTAATATTACTTCTCTAGATATCTCTATTTTTATTTGTTTGTATAAAGATTTGTTCTAATTGTTTTCCTAGTTTATTGGGAATGAATCAACTACGACAATTCCCAGGTTAGTATTAGGTATTTTGTTTATTTCTTTCAATATAGATACTCTTTTTTATTTGGGGGAAGTAATATCCAACAATATTTCATATCAGTTGGTCAATTTCCCTAAGACCCACAAATTCTAAATAATGGCCTACCTAGTAATGGCCATAGTTTCATGTAATAAATTTCACCAGCTACATTGTAAAAAAATATCAACCTAAATACAAAATTAGCTCAATGATATTATCCTATTTTTTGGAAGCACAAGGTCTCGTTCCATTTTTATCAAGTTCAGGATTTTTTTTTTTGTGAATTTAATCATATGATGATAGGGCAAGATCCCAAGAGTATTTTTTATGAAGCATCATATTTTCTAGTAGGAAGGGAGAGACACGAGGAGTGAGAGGAAAAAACCTTCACTAGAATACATGGATTTCAATTCAATCCCTTATTTCTCTCAAAGTTCATCCTTGAAAGGTACTTCGTTTCCAAAGTATGTAGATAGTACCACCCATGGATGATTTTATTTGAGAGGAAAAATAAAAGGAAATTCATTACACTTCCTTACACTATGGAGAAACTACTATGAGAAGTTCTACCCATTTTGTAAAATTTGTTGAATTATTAAAGTGTTTTAATTTTATTGAATCCAAATCCATACAAGGATTTGACATAGATGGTATATTTTCTAGTCATTTGGCATCTATGAGATATGTCAATTTATTTACAAGGATTTTAGAAGAAAGAAGAGAGAACCAAGACTCTAGAATACCTACCTCGTCCTACCATGTCACTACTGAGGCAAGCACTAACATTGCAGGAAAAACAAAGAAAAGAGGGAAAAGGCCCACTAGTTTGATGACCAATGCAATTGTACTAGAATTTCATTACATTAAATTCATCAATCTGAGTTGGTAGACTTGTGAAGTGTAATGCACAATATATGATAGGTTTTAGCTGCTAAATCAAACTACTAAATTCTTGACTTGAAAGTAAAGTTCTAGTCTAGGAAAATAATTAAGAAATTAGAATTTCGATGACATTCATGGTTCTAAAATACTTTTAGATTCTCATACCATGTAGACAATTATTATGAACATTTCTACAAGCTCATATATATATATATATATATATATATATATATATATATATATATATATATATATATGTGTTTCTTGAGTATATGATTAGCCTTCACTATATGGACACACAACCAAATTAAAGTTTAAGGATCGAATTCAAATTCTAATGAATCAAACATGTTAATTATAAGAAATTTAAATTGTGAACAATAAACTTAAGTGATCACTTGTCTAAAGAACTATACACTACTTTGAAAATAAATGAACTCGTTCTAAAATGAAATGAAACTAATCAACAAGATGAAAAGAGGGAAGTGTGCTTCCTTGTCACAAGGGGGCTTCTTGGCTTGGTCGCACATGCAATAAGTAAACGGGTACTTATAAATTTTTTAGATATCACTATAACTTTAGTCATAAATATCACATAACACACAAGAATTAAAGGATCATCGATAGTGTTTATATTACTTTGTAATGTTTTCATATGACTCACTTGTTTCCCATCATAAGAGGCATGGCTATTTATAAACTTTATGACAATAAAAATTGAGAATATTATTGCAAAGTTTTAGAACAACATAATCACATCATATTTCATGGATCTACTTCATCAATAAATGGATAAGAAATTCATGATGGTACACATGAATTTCACATGAAAATCCTTGTAATATTTTGGCTTGATTCTCATGATGTGATGGACCATTGTTTGCGCCATATGAACTCTACCTTAGATCGCATGCTTTGCCACCATTACTCTGGCATGATCTGACCATAGGGATGATTAAGTTTATGTGATGAGGTGGATATCTTATGGTTGACCTCAACAAGTGGAGGTCCTTCTCCTTGATTTTTTCCATGCCCTCCAGTGTTGACTTCCATTTAGCCATGTATATTTTCTAGTCATTTCGCATCTATGAGATAAGTCAATTCATTTACAATGATTTCAAAAGAAGGCAGAGAGAACCAAGTCTCTAGAATGTCTACCCCAACTAACCATGTTACTACTAAATCAAGCACTCACATTAAAGGAAAAACAAAGAAAAGAGAGAACATGCCCACCTATTTGTTGGTCAACTAAATTGTACTAAAATTTTGGTTACATTAAATTTCAATCTAGGTTGGTAGACTTGTTAAATGTAATGCACAATAGTTATACCATGATTCGGATGCTAAATCAAACTACTAAATTCTTCAATTGAAATTAAAATTATGGCCTATGAAAAGCATTAACAAATTATTTATTCCACGACACGTACGGTTCTAAAACACTTTTAGATTCTCATGCCATGTAGACAATTATTATGAACAATTGTACAAGATCATATATATATATATATATATATGATAAATGTGTTGCTTGAGTTAGTGACCATAAGTAATAACTTATATTCAATTGGAAAATCCACATGACTATACTTCATTCTGTGGCACACAAGCAATTAAATTTTAATGAAAGAATTCAAATTCTAATTAATCAAACATTTTAAATGTAAACAATTTAAACTATGAACAATAAAATTAAGTGATTACTTGTCTAATAAATTGTCTGATGGTTTGCAAATGCTATTCTATAAATAAAATGAAACTAATCAAGAAAATGAAAAGAAGGTAACATGTTTCTTTATTACAGGGGGGCATTCTTGGCTTGGTCGAACATGCAATAAGTTAACCAATACTTCACAATCATTGTTGATACACTACAACTTCATTTATAAATAGTGCATCACGCACAAGAATTAAAGGATAAAAAACAACATTTATATTACTTTAAAATCTTTTCATATGACTCACCTATTTCCAATCACAGGATCCATGGGTATATATACAATTTATGACAACAACAGTTGAGAATATTATTGAAGATTTTTTTAGCAACATAGCCACTTCATATTTCATGGATCTAATTCATCAATACGTGGATGACAAATTCATGATGGTACACATTATTTTCTTATGAAAATCCTTGTAATCTTTCAGCTTGATTCTTGTGACCTAATTCATTTTATTGTGCCATAAGAACTGTACTTTATATCGCATTATTTGACATTGTTACTCTACCACTATTCAAATGTAGGGTTGTGTTGTATCTGCTACAACAACCCCAAAAATTTGTAGCCTGAATGCATAAATTTTGGGCCCCCCCTTTTCTTTTCAAGGTTTTAACGTGTATTATTCTGGCTTGAATTGGTCAAAATCCTTAAATGACCTAGTTTTTATGAAACATGTTGGGTCCCTATCATACTAGTGATTACCCCATTACTATTGTAGTTATACCCCTTATTTATATTTTTGTGCCCCTATTACCCCCATATTGTTATTTCTGTGCCCCATAGAATCCCTCTATTGTTATTTTTGTGGCTTTATATTATTATTGTTAGGTCGGCTAGATTATATTGTGACTCCTTAGACTCCTATATATAGAAAGGAGGTTTTGTCATTTGTATCATCCAAGAATTGTTCATTTATGTAATGTGAAGGAGGTTGCCCCCTCGATGAGGCTGAATTCTAAGGCGTTGATCTTTCTTTTCTATCTTTTCTTGAGCTGGTTTCATAACATTTGGTATCAGAGCTTTGGATTCTAGGGTTTTGCTGCTCCAAACAGGTCATCATGGAATTTTCGCTATAACTTTTTTTCTTTGACGTTTCAGAAGTCGCAAAAAAACCTATTTGAGAAGAAATCTTGCTAAACCTTGGGTCCGAATTTCAGATCTTTTCGCATGATATTTGCGGAGATATGCTCTGAGGAAGTTGGTCTTTTTGTAGACTCCTGAATTACATTCAAAATAGGTGACCTAGGGAAAATCGTCATGACTTTCTCTCTGGGGATCGGATTGAAATTTCGTAAGAAGGTACAGAAAGAGGACGGACTGTAGTTTCTTGTATATCTTGTTCAGAACCAAAGGTCGAAAATTGTACACGTGGCACTTCATACAAGTTCACTCTTCTGGAAAGGTCTATAATCAGGTCATCTTGGGAGATTGTGCATAACTCTTTCTTGGAGAATCCAATTTGGATCAGACTGGTGGCATTGGAAAGAGGACACAGAGAGCTACTACAGGTCAGAATTTCAAAACTAGATGATTGGAAAGTACAGAGGCACATTAGAGGCAATATCAAGCTCCTACAAAGTGAAAAAAGGTGTGTAGATTTTTTTAAATTTTTGCTTAAGCTTGGTTTGAAAATTTATTTTGAAGGAATTCAAAGGGCATAGTAGAGCATTATTATCAGTAACTGATGCCCCGAGGAAAGAAAATGCAAACACCTAGTAAGGAACCTGAAAGCTCTAGCATGACTCATGAATAAGAGGAAGAAATGCAACATGATATATCAAAATTACAAGACCAAGTGCAACAATTGTCCCTTGCACAAAAAGGAACAGAATCTAAGATGGAGGGTTTAAAGAAAGATGTAGAAGCTAAGATGGATGGTTTAAAGAAAGGTGTAGAAGCTAAGCTAGACTGTTTAAAGAAAGGCGTATAAGCTAAGATGGATGGCATGGAAGCTAAGGTGAATGGCATGGAAGCTAAAATTGATGGCATGGATGATAAGATGGAAGAATTGAAGATAAATATGAATAAGTTGCTACAAGAAATGGTCACTAAGGGTGAAAGAGTACTAAAAGAAACTCATGATGAGAATAAAAGAAATGTTAATCATGATTCCATAGACTCTAATGTTGGATCGAAGACTCACCATGTTCCAAAAATCGATATGAGGAAGTTTGATGGAAAGGATCCCGCCACATGGATATTACAGATGGAGCAATTCTTCGATCTCAATAATGTGCAAAACACACAAAAGGTACGTATGACAACTTTATATTTGGAACCAAATCAGTTTGCATGGTATCAATGGCTTTGTTCTCGTAAACAATTTATCACTTGGGCAATTTTTACGGAAGAATTGATAGCACATTATGAGGATACAAAAAGCAACACTTTTTTTAGCCAATTGATAAGTCTCAAACAAAAGGGTTCAATAATGGAGCACATTGAGGAGTTCCAAAAATTGAACATAAGGGTAAAAGATATTCCAGAGGAACATAGGATTGATGTGTTCATAGGGTCTTTAAAGGATAATATCCAACATGATGTGCACCTTTGGGAACCTGATTCATTAGAGAAGGCATTCAGATTAGCAAGAAAAATGGAAAGCAAAATTATGGCAACTAGGAAGCATACCATTCACAACTATAAAGACGGAAGTGTTGTTGCCCATAGTCTTCCACAACCTACAAGGTTGACACCACAACAATTGGAAGAAAAAAGAGCAAAAGGGCTTTGTTACAATTGTGATAGAAAATACACAAAATGTCATAAGTGTGCTGAGAAGAAATTATTCTACATAGATTGTGAAGAGGAAGAAGAAAAGGAGCAAGAAAGGTCAAAAGAAGAGGATATATTCCAGGAACAAAGCCTAGATGAAGAAAAAATAAATCCAACCATATCTTGTAATGCATTGGCAGGAATTACCACTCCTCAAACCATCAAGATAGAAGGACAAATCAAGAAGAAAAAGGTAATAGTGTTGATTGATTCAGGAAGCACCCACAATTTTATTCATTGTAGGGTAGCAAAAGAATTGAATTGCTTCCTATATCCAGCACCAGAGTGTCAAGTGATGATTACAAATGGAGTAACAATAAATTGTTCTGGAAAGTGCCATAATATCAAGCTATCCATGGCAGAATATGTATTGACTAGCCCAATGCTTTCCATTCCAATGGGAGGTGCTGATGTTGTACTAGGAGTCCAATGGCTACAATCCTTGGGTACAATAGCTTTTAATTTTCAAGAACTTTTCATGAAATTTTCTTTGGAAGGAAAGGAAGTTGCATTAAGGGGTATTGCAGGGAAATCAAGAAAGATAATCACCTCTAATGGCATGACAAAGCTTCTAAAAAAGGAGCAAAGAGGTGTAATTGCACAATTATGTTCGCTAGATGTTTCCACATTGGAATCATCTATTTCTCTTGATCTCCAAAAATTCCTGGACAATCATTACAAGGTATTTGAGACTCCCAAAGGTCTCCCACCTATGCGTGATCATGATCATGCTATTGATCTGATTCTAGGAAGTGTTCCTCCAAACATCAGGCCGTACAGATATCCCTATGTCCAAAAAAGTGAAATTGAACGTATGGTTGCAGAAATGCTAGAGGCTAGTATAATTCAACCGAGTCAAAGTTCTTTCTCAGCTCCAGTAGTATTGGTGCACAAGAAGTATGGATCATGGTGCATGTGTCCGGATTATAGGGAGCTCAACAAGCTCACTATTAAAGATAAGTTCCCCATTCCTGTCATTGATGAATTACTGGATGAATTGCATGGATCAATTTACTTCACCAAGTTGGATCTTCGTTCGGGATATCATCAAATCAGAATGAAGATTGAAGAAATTCCAAAAACGACATTTAGAACTCATGAGGGTCATTATGAATTTTTGGTCATGCCTTTTGGCCTTACCAATGCACCTTCAACATTTCAAGGTTTGATGAATTCAATTTTAAAACCATTCCTTAGGAAATTTGTGTTAGTATCTTTTGATGATATACTAATCTACAGCAAGTCTTGGAAGGATCATGTTGAACATGTTGACAGGGTGCTACAACTATTGGAGGAGAAACAATTATATGCAAAAAGATCCAAATGTTTCTTTGGAGTCCAGGAGGTGGAATATTTGGGTCATATTGTATCTCATGAAGGAGTTAAGGTAGACCCTAGCAAAATTAAAGCCATTAAGGAATGGAAAATCCACACATCCATAAAGCATCTGCGAGGATTTCTTGGGTTGACAGGGTATTATCGCAAGTTCGTTAAGAATTATGGGAGAATAGCAGCACCTCTAACCACATTATTGAAGAAAGATTCATTTTCATGGACTCCGGAAGCAACAAAGGCCTTTAAACATCTTAAAGAGGCAATGTGCCAAGCACCGGTCTTAGCTACACCGGACTTCATAAAAACCTTTATTGTGGAATGTGATGCTCCAGGAAATGGAATTGGTGCTGTTCTAATGCAAGATGAAAGACCCATTGCTTTTGAAAGTCGTCCAATCAAGGGAAAGTTTTTAAGAAAAGCTATTTATGAGAAGCAAATGTTGGCAATACTCCATGCACTTAAGAAATGGCGACCCTACCTAATGGGAAGACACTTCAAGGTAAAAAAGGATCATGATAGCCTTAAATACTTTTTAGAACAAAGATTATCCTCTGAAGAGCAACAAAAGTGGGTCACAAAGATGTTGGGTTATGACTTTGAGATCATCTACAAAAAAGGGAAGCAAAATGTGGTGGCAGATTCACTCTCAAGAAAGGATGAGGATATGGAAGCATTGTTGTGTGCCATTTCTATTATCCAACTAGATTGGATAAACGAAGCAAAGGAGGAATGGAAAAACGACGAAGAAGTGTGGGCACTTATTCAAAAGCTACAACAAGATTCCAGTACTTCTGATACATTTAGCTGGCAAAATGATTCGTTATGGTACAAAGATCACTTATACCTCTGTAAGAATTCCCAGCTAAAACAAAAGATTCTTATGGAATTGCACACTTCTCCCTTAGGAGGGCACTCAGGATTTTTAAAAACTTACCACAGGGTTAAGAAGGAATTTTTTTGGGATGGCCTTAAATCAGATATTCAAAAGTTTGTGGCGGAATGTTTGGTTTGCCAACAAAATAAAGTTGAAACAATTAAGACACTGGGTCTATTACAACCTTTATCCATTCCAAGCCAACATTGGGAGGAGGTTTCAATGGATTTTATCACAGGTTTACCCAAGTTTGAGGGAAAGAGTGTCATCATGGTGGTAGTTGACAGACTTACCAAGTATGCACACTTTTGTGCATTATCACATCCATTAAAAGCCAGTACAGTTTCTACTGCATTTATGGAAACAGTTCAAAAGCTACATGGAAACCCAAAGATTATTGTAAGTGACAGAGATCCCATTTTCACTGGAAATTTTTGGACAGAATTATTTTCTTGTCTTGGTACTCAGTTAGCTCATAGCTCATCTTATCATCCTCAATCTGATGGGCAAACTAAGATAGTAAACAAATGTTTGGAAGGATATCTTCGTTGCTTTGTATCTGATAAACAAAAACAATGGGTCAAATGGTTGCCTCTGGCTGAATGGTGGTATAACACTTCCTTCCATACAACAACAAAAATGACCCCATTTATGGCACTTTATGGGTACCAACCACCATCCATCACATCATATTTAAGAGAAAATTCTAAGGTTCAGGCAGTGGAACATCACATCGAACATCAACAACAAGTCCTCCAACTCTTAAAGGATAACCTCGTGTTGGCACAAAATAGAATGAAACAACAGGCATATCAACATCGCAGTGAAAGAAGTTTTGATGTAGGTGATTGGGTATTCCTACGGCTACAACCATATAAGCAAATGTCCCTAAAGCAAGCTAAGAAGGATAATAAATTATCACCAAAGTATTATGGTCCGTACAAGGTGTTGCAAAAGATTGGTACTATGGCATACAAATTGGAGCTTCCTGCAGCTTCTCGATTGCACCCAGTTTTCCATGTTTCATGTTTAAAGAAGGTTATAGGCGACAAGCTCCCAGTTCAAACAATATTTCCAGAACTTGATGAGGAAGGAAAAATTATATTGGAACCAGAAGCAGTCATAGAAACAAGAACTCGACTGCTACGAAATCGATCAATTTCAGAGTATCTTATCAAGTGGAAGGACTTATCCACTGAAGATTCCACATGGGAGGATGAGAATTTTATGCAGAAGTATCCAGAACTACTCAAGCATTGAGGACAACACTTTTTTGAAGGAGAGGGGCATGTTGGGTCCCTATCATACTAGTGATTACCCCATTACTATTGTAGTTATACCCCTTATTTATATTGTTGTGCCCCTATTACCCCCATATTGTTATTTCTGTGCCCCATAGAATCCCTCTATTGTTATTTTTGTGGCTTTATATTATTATTGTTAGGTCGGCTGGATTATATTGTGACTCCTTAGACTCCTATATATAGAAAGGAGGTTTTGTCATTTGTATCATCCAAGAATTATTCATTTATGTAATGTAAAGGAGGTTGCCCCCTCGAAGAGGCTGAATTCTAAGGCGTTGATCTTTCTTTTCTATCTTTTCTTGAGTTGGTTTCATAACAGTATATGGTTGGTCATGTTTTCACAAAGTTCATTATCTATTCCCTCCTTGCTTCATCCTACTTCTCATATTTTTGAATGCATTATAGTTTGTGGAGTTGTTGCTTCGTTCTTGCACCTTCAAAGCTCTATACTATCATGTCATGAATGAAAATTCTAGCCATGTTTTACTATGATCCTCATCCCCTAATTTGTATCTTCAAGCTTGAATTCTCATGAGAATTTCATGTCAATTTGTAGCCATAGTAATGTCACCATCAAGGTAGGAATTTCATTTCATATTTTTATTTCGGGAAAAGACATTGGAAACATCTCTATCACTTACATTTGAAAAACCACTTAATATTTTCTTTCAGAGCTTTTACAAAACCTAGTTTGTTGGAAATGGATTTCTTAACTAGATTATGCTTTCAATCATTGCATATATTGTGCATTCAAATATTCCACATTCAATATTTGTAAAAGCTCATCTTATGTCTTGAAAGGCTAATAAATTTACTAATTCAGATTACGTTTGAGCATGCATTATATCACATAAGGAAATTGGTATAATACAACATCACGTGGATTAGTCACATGTTGAGGTCTAATCATGCCTTGAAGGAACCCACTTGTTGTCGAAAGCCATTGGAGTAGTATCTTGAAGACTAGAATGAAGGCCCCATTTGATGAACCCTTGTGGCAGAAAAAGAACCTTAATATTATCTAAGAAATAAAGGTTATTTATTGATGAAGATACCCCACAAGGACAACCCCAAAGGAACCTAAAAGGCAAGTCTAAGTTAGGTTTGAATATTCATTGAAGTTGGCCATAAAATAAGGAGAAGTGATACCTTTCGAAGGATTCATGATTATACCAAAAGTACAAGTCAACTCCAAAGAGGAAGAGACGTATCACTTGTGAGAAACCACTTAAATATGTTTCAAATTATATTGGTGCTCATGTAAGTATGTGCTAGAAAATGCATGACCAAACCTTAGATATATTGGGAATATTTTGAACAGGTTGATTTTGTACTTGACCTTTCTATTCATATGATGTTCTTCATAGCTTGTGTTAAAGCCGATGAATCTATTTTATCAAAAAGGTCCAAGTGGCTCACCCTTTTCTATGAATGGAGAATACTTGTATAGGTGAATTCAAGAGATGATAATTTAGGACCTTTCGTAGCTTTTGTGTCTTCTTCTTATTTTGTTGAATCTCTTAAATCAAAATTCAAGATTAAATCACAATGTTAGGATTATCCACCTGGTGTTCTTATTATTCCTATAAGAATTTTGACACAAAACATTTTAGAAAAGCAAGTTTAGTTGTTTTTCCATCTAATAATTGTTCAGATATTTTTTATCATGATTCAAAGTTTGCAGCCTGTGGAGATTCTTTAATCATGGATCCTCAATGCCCTTACACATTCCATGATCAGTTGGTTATGATTGTCACTTTGTTACTAATAAATATTGTTATATTCGTGACACATCATCATCAATATCATGAAGATGGTCTCTCAATTGTACAAAGGTACAATCCTAATGTCACTCTACTATCTCATGAAGCTACTATAAGGTGTATTGCAAAAGGTGCAATAGGTATCGAATGCATCAATGTAGAAGGTGGTTCTACACTTTGTATTGGTGGACAAGAGTTTCAAGTAATTTTTGCACCTAGACTTACGAATGGTCAGATGGAATTACTTCATGTCAAGACACATACTCTAGTCATTGGTGATAATTATGTAGGTCAAGGAAGTTCAATCCTAGAGGCTAATTCCAGTGGAAATATGAAGGATTACTTGGAAATGACACATCGCTTTATTGAGCTTTCTCCGCATATTATAATTCCAATGCACAGAAGGCCAAGTATTTTTCCTACAAAAATTCTTTGTGGATATGTCAAGTGTATCTAATCCCCTTGCAAATCAATTTTGGACGAAAGGAGATATATACTCATAATATATGTTCTATTAAGGCATTATAGATTTTGAACCTCCAAACATTAATATAGTGGTGTATCGAGTATATCCAGGTTACAAGCAATACTTGATTGATATGATACCATTACTAGGACTCACCTTCTATCATCCCATACTCCCAATTACATTCATAACTATGAACTTGAATGATTCCATGTGCTTATAGCGAGGGTGAGTGATATCCCATTTAGGGCATGGAGTTTATAACCGATCCTCCTAAGCTCAATACTAAACAAGATTTCCCTTCGCTATTGTGAACATGATGTCACCAATTTCATTTACTTGCCATACTTCCTGCAAGTGTGCAAGAGTTCGTATAAGAGGTTGGTAAACATTGGGAAGTAGTAAACTCCCTGGAATTTGGGATAATATATTATAGACATGATGATAATGAATACATGAGATTTCTAAAAAATTATATCCCAACGTTGTAGATACAACTCGATAAGTTGGTCAATTAGGGAAATATAAACATTATTTGAAAACTAAAAGTATTTTGTGGGAAATATAATTCACAAAATAAAGTCTCATCTCTTGTTCACGTATTAGTTACAAAGAACAATGCTTGGTGATGATACAAATTGAAACATTGAATTTTTAGATGTTTTTTTCTTCCTTGAATGTTAATTATTCGATAGCTAAAAAGTCATAGAGCCAGGACTCTCTTTTTAGACTTTTGAGAGCTTACTACTAAAGGAAAATGATAACAAGTTTTGGAATAAAAACAATAGTTAGCTGAAAGGTGCTTCAAAAGTCAAATTTCTCTTGTGAGTGGACATCTCTTTGCAAATTGATAATTTTACCAAGCTTGGTGAATCTAGAGAATTTGCAATGTTATAAAGGTCTTCGTTGGTCATAGATGTGGATATTTACATGTTCAAATAGGCTACCAATGGATGCTAAACTATTTTTACATATTGGGATAGAACCAATCGATATTGTCGATATATTCACTCAAAATGATGGAGAATTCTGAATGGTTGAAAAATACAAAGATCTACATAATGAAACATATAATATTTGATATAGCAATGATAAATATGACATGGATGGATGCTACATGAGACAAACCTAACCCAAATCAATGAAATAGTGAACGCTCAGGCTCAATGCCACAAGTGTTGGGTTCCTCTTGGACAGTCATTGGTAATGCCCATACCTAACCATAACTTCTCATACAGTTGTCCTTTATGCAATCTAACACTCTCCGACCAACTCCATTAGATAGGCCATAACTTTCACTAGCTCTTCACAGTTTGATTGTGGATTTATGAAGAAAAAAAGTGAGACATTCATTCTTTTCTAAAGTTTTAGTGTGGTAGTTAAGACTTAGTTTGGTAAAGGAATCAAGGTTTGACAAAGTGATAAGGGATCTAATATTTTTTCTATGTCCATGCAACAATCCGTTCAACAAGAGAGAATTATGCATCAAATATATTTCCTTTACGATCTCCAATAGAATGGAGTTGTCGAGGGGAATAATTACATCCTACAGTGAGTGAATGATGGAGAAGAGTGATAGCAGAGATGGTTACCTAATGATATTTGGGTAGTGTCTGAGAGATTGGTTAATTCTCCAACTGTGATTGTAAGGGACAATATTGATCCTTAATTATGTATCATGCTTATTTTCATATATGTAAGTTGGATAGAAATATGGATTCTATACCAACAACAATATTAGTTGAGTTATTAAATTCAAAAATTTCGTTAATGGGGTTGACTATTTGGTTACCTATAAATGGTGGGAAAGAGCTGACATAGTATAATTTCAACACTCATGTACCCATTCACTAAGTCATGTAACAATGGCATAGGAGAAAAAGGTTCAATGTCTTCTTAATTTTGTTCAAACTAAGAATAATTGTGTATGGTTGCATTCTTTTCGACCATGGTCTCTTTTTCTGGGGCTTAAAGTGACAACCACTTAGGATCCCATTTGCATAAATATCCCCGCATGCCTAATTTAGAACGGATTTTGGCACTTGAGTCTTGTAACATAGTTATTAGTACTTATATCTTTGAGCACTCTTGCAATTAGCAACTTTTAGGTTGAGTGGTGGTGAGGCTAGGGTTTATGTTAGAGATCATATGAGCATCTCTCATTCCACTATTGTGTTTTGATTGGTTTGTAGCACATGTACTTGGATTTGCAATATTATTAGTAAGACGTTCTTCATTTTTGGCACAAATTCCCATGCATTCATCTATTGGTTGTAAGGGTTAACCAATGCTCCAATATTGGGCATGTGTGCTTTCATATTGGTTATATGTTAATGAACTAATTCGTGGTGTGTGACTCATATGTTGGCTTTGAATATTTTATTTCTTAATCCATGTAGATGCTTTAACTAATTGGTAACTAATTTGCACTTGACCTCTAGTACTTTCTTATTAGTATGTTTTAGATGGTTTTAAATAATTGATTCCTCTTGAGGCATACTTTTATTTTTTCTCTTTTTGTTATGTCCTTGTAAATTGTTCTGCAAGTTTTTCAATTGTGGGTTCATTTCATCCTCATTCTCTAGGCATTTCATACTTGTCCTCACTCTAAAATCTATGCATTGGACAACCAACAGGGAACACACATGGTGGAAATCGAGTCCACCTACCGGATGAGGCTCCTATCCAAAATAGTGTGAGGTCTAATTGGGAATTCACACTAGGGATACCCCATAACTATTGGCAGTACATGTTTCCCAGTTAATAAATTTGGTGCTAGAAGGAGGGCTAGATGACAAGGTGGCCCTATGGAGTCTTGTTTTAAATTTTGATTTTAATTGGATCCTGCCCAAACCTTTATTCTAGGTTATTTTTCTAAAAGACAAAACATTTCAATTCTTGTAGAGATAGTTGATGTCTTATTGAAAAATAGGTTTGTTGGTGAGGGTAAAATATTTGTATTAGAACATACGCTTCAATTTCTTCAATATTGTATTTCTAATGATGTTCCTTGTCAAGATATTGCTCACAAAATTTTCATCCTTACATTTGAAAGTCAAATCAAAGAATGGTGCAAAAAATTACCAACTACATCTATCCATTCTTTCAAAAAATTCATTAAGGAGCTTCATTATGCTTTTAACAGGTATGATTTTCAAAGTTTTCTTAAAAATATCTAGGAACTTAGAATGAAACTAGATGAATTATTGGAAGCTTTTTCTAATAGATTTCTCCAGCTTTGTTATCAATTTCTTGAAAGAGGTGTGGATTGGAGTTCTTTGTGTGAAAAGTTTTGATAATCGATTTATATTTCTCTGGAATAATTTAAATCTAAAATAAATGTTGATAATCAGTCATCCCATGATTCTAGTAATTTGCAAGTTACAAATCAACCATATTTTATCCCTACCTTTGTTATGCCAACTTTTATCTCCTTTCCAGATGTGAGGGGGGGAAAGTATCAAGCCTCAAAGGAGGAAATTGTCACTTCTAATATCTCTCATCCTCCTTCATCTTCATTATCGAATGAATTGATTTCTTTTACTAACGAAAAAATTTATAATCCAAGTAGTGAAGAAATTTTGCATGAAAAAAGAACAAAGTTGTCTTTCTTTAGAAGCTCCAATAAATCATGTTGAAGTGGGGAAAGCTCAAACTAAAATTGGTAAGCCTTGTTTTAATCATCGTATTGATGAAAGTCACATTTCTTTAGTTAATATTCCATCTCCCCATGATATTCTCTTACCTTTGTCTCTCTACCATTGTTAGCCCCCTAATTTTCACCCTTTTTGACCATTTTTCCCTTCCCAAATCATAACCATTTGCCCCTGTTTTACCTATCTTATATGCCCTCATCTTGCACTAGCGCATGAACGATGACACATTTTGCATTAACTTCATATTTTACATTTTCTAACTTAACTTAGCATTTATTAATTATTTATTACGTGATTTCTTTCTTGTAATTACTTTCGTAACTTATCAATACCTATTATGTTATTTAATAGTTAAATGCTCACCTTGACCACTGATATTAATGCAGATCAGATCTCGCACTAGTGTCAGTGCCACGAATATTGGTAGCAAATTGGGATCTCTTTGATTGCCGCCTAATTTTGCACTGCCTTAACCACGACAATAGAATATATTTGAAGGCAGTTGAGTCCCAGTTATGATAGAAAGGCAATCTAGAGTAGCTGAGATCGGATTTAGAGGGACGAACAGCTAGAGATAGCCACGACCTGTTTTGTTAAAATACCTAATTTTGAAGGCCAAAAGCTTATTTTGCAATCGGTTATGTAATTTGTTGTAACGATATAAATTCTGCAATCAGCTATGTAACGAGTTAAACGATCCTTTTGGCCTTCGACCAAGGATCTATATAAGGATAAATGTAAATAAGATGAGATGGTTAATGATTGATAGAGGTGTATAGAACAGAGATAGAACCAGGAAGGCGATAACATGCCTGTATTTTGTTATTGCCCAAATCTAGGCTCGATATGTAATCACGCATGTATTTGCCTTTATGATTTAATAAGAAAAGGAGCTCCGCCTTACGTTTCATGAATCATATTTTTTATGTTTAACAGCTGATGAATTGATACAGTACTAAGTAGTGTTTCCTTTTGAAAGGGGAACGCGTTGGTTGGCTAGGGCCCAACCAACCCAACATGTTCTCCCTCTTTTCTGTTCTTGTAATTTATGTTTTAAACTGCGAAGTGTGATTTCATTTACAGCATCTGAATTTCTATTTGAGTGAAAGCAAATCTGTAGCATGAAGTAGTTAAATTTCCTTTCCCTGCATCTGATTTTGAATTGGTTTTCCCCACCTAGTTCGAGTAGGAGAAATTACCTACCCCAGTGCACGTTGGTGTTCTATTCACTTTCTACACGTTTGTTTTGATTTTCCCCACCTGGTTCGAGCAAGAGAACTTACCTGCACCAGTGATGTGCTATTCACTTTCTGCATGTTTGGTTTGGTTTTCCTGGCTTGGTTCGAGTAGGAGAAATTACTTGCACTAGTGCACATTGGTGTGCTATTTACTTTCTTCATGTTTTGTTTGGTTTTCCCCACCTGGTCCGAGCAGAAGAATTGTTCCTGCACTAGTGCAAGATGGTGAGATGCAGCAAGCCTTTTTAGTTTACTTCTAACAACTTTCTTGATTTCACTAAGATTTCATAACAAGACAAATTAAAAAGAATGTTTCTCTATTTCTACACTTTGATAAACTTAGAAACATTCATCTTTTTGGTATGCAATTTGGCTTCATAACACTTGCAGTAATTAAGCAATGATTTCAAGAATTAAAAGTTAAAGTGTAAGAAGCTCTGATCGGGTACAAGAACCAATTCCTTGTTACTAGATCTGAGTCCTCTGGACTTGAGAAAGTTCAAGCCCTTACACGAAGAAAAGCACTTTTAGTACAGACATCATTTAACACCCTCTTCATAAATCGTTGTTCTTGCACTAGTGCAAGCAGACTACACTAGTGCAAGATTGATTCTTATGAGAAGGACATCGTTACATAATTAGGTTTGAAGGGCCCATCTGTTAAAGACGCTAAAGTGTCTTTTCTAAAGAAAACACACTCTTAGTAGTTAATCAATAGTCAGCTAGAGTAATTGCCCCTTTTATTTCTTAATCTCTTTTTCAAGTACATTTCTTCTTGTTCCAGCCTTAGATTATTTTGTTGCTTCAAGTTTCCTTTTTCTCTATAGTTTGATTCTATAATATTTCCTTTAAAGAAAGTAGGAATTGGTATTAGAAACATTCATACCATCTCTAGCATTGCATGTGCTTCATCTCTAAGTTTATGAATCCCTCGGGTTGACAATTTAAGTGTTGAGGAGTTTACTTAAGTGTAATTCCTGCACCCAACATTTTGGCATCGTTGTCGAGGAGGCGATTTGATTTGGTAAGAATTTTGTGATTGTACAATAGAGGTAATTTTTCTTTTTTTTTAGTATCGTTTGGAAAAGATTTTTCTCTTGAAGCAATTTTATTGGTGTTAATTGATTTCTGACAACATTTTTTTATTAGAAATTACTTGTTGTTTTTATTTCTTTTTCTAAAATGAATGCCTAGGAAAGGTAAGGATTCAAAGCCCACCAAGGGCCAAATGAATTCTGGAAACAATTCTCATATTGGGTCTCCTTCTGTGAGTAGGAAGCCTAATCCAATTCAAACCCATCACATAGGAACAATCCACCTATATTTTGGTGACAAAAACTCAAGTGTGGTTCAACCTGTTGAGAGTAAGAAAGAGACAATGGAAGATCATGAAGATTACATGGAAGGGTCTAGTGAAAACCAGATAAGTGGAGAACAATCCACTTTTGTGTTTCCAATTGTGGATCCTGATATTTTGGCGCAAATGAAGAATATTCCACCATCAACTCTCCCCCCTTTCCATGGTAAAGTTCATGAAGACCTTGACTCTTTTCTATTTGAGTTTGATATTCTGTGTAGAAGTTATGATTATTCAACTAATGCTCAGAAATTAAGATTATTTCCTGCTACCCTCAAGGACTCAACCTTGTGCTGGTTCATGGGGCTAAGAGGAAACTCTATAGCCTCTTGGGAACAGATGAAGAAAGTGTTCTTGTCTAAATATTAGGAATATTGCAAAACTCGGGACATGCAGGATGAAATTTTTACGATCATACAGGATGATGATGAAACTCATGAGGATTACATAGAAAGATTTCTGTATATTTTACACAGGTTGAAACTTAAGCTGGATTCCAGCACTATTAGAACCTTGTTCTTAAGAGGACTTACTGATAATACTCAAAATAATTTAAATCTTCTAGGATAAGGTAATATCTTCCTACAAACTTTTGAACAAATTTGTGAATTATGCAGGAAATTTTCAAGAAATCAGTATAGATTTGGTAGAGGAACTCGAAATAGAGATAGAAAAACTAAATCTAACGATGCTATGATTATTGGACTAGAGAATAAAAAAAAACATGAAAATTGATATAATTAATGTTGTTTCTAAACAGTTGGACTCTTTAAAATTTCAACAGAAACTTATAAAGGAACAAGAGTCACTATGTATTTTTTGTCCTAAATGTAGAGAGAAGCATCCTCCGAAAGAGTGTCCTTTTAATTTAAAAGAAACTAATAAGTGTGATATTTGTGCATAAGACCATATCACAAAAAAATGTCCCTCTATACTGGGACTTAAAGTTGTATTTACAAGGGGACAGCCTGAAGCTGAATAATTCAATGCTATAGGAGCAAGAAGAAATTGGCCTCAGGTAGGTGCAGGCATGGCTCCTAAATTTTCTCCACACTATTTTGGTTATAATTCACACGCATATTCGTATCCTAACACTAATCAGCAGTGGCAGTATGGAAATCAATATCAGCATGGGCAACCTACTCAAACATGGCAACAAGGATGGAGAGGGCCAACTCATTCCCCATATTCCTACTAGCCACCTATGCAGTCATATCCTCATACACAAAATTCAATGCCACAACTTCTAAGTCAGTCTAATCCACCATTTCCTTAACCTCCACCCTTTTGACGTCCTAAATTTCCTGCTCAACCTATGACTAATCCTAATAATAAAAAAGCAGTATAAATGATTTATGTAACAAACCCACCATTATCATTTGAGTACTAGTCTATTCCAGTTGGGGTTCATGATATTTAGTTAAGATCGAGGAGGACTGTAACATCAGAAAATCAGAACCGACCCACAGTGATTGTTGAAGAGAAAGGAGAAGAGGAAACTCCTAATCATTCTCCGAAAGCAGTCACCAAGCAACTGTTACCCACTGGATCCTTGCCACCTTCTTCCAACTAGCCTCCCTTCCCAGAGAGGCTAGTAATGGAAAGAAGTGGGCCTATTTCTGAGACTAGCTTGGCATCAAAGCTTCGAACTATTTTCATTAAGATACCTTTGCTTCAATCCATCGAATAGATCCACATTTGCACTAAGATTATTAAGGAACTCTGTCTCAAGAAACCCGGGAGGAAGAAATTGGAACCCCAAACCATTCAATTTGTTGGTAGGGCAACAGAGTTGATGACAAGATGTGTATGTATGGAAAAATATACTGATCCTGGAAACCTTGTTGTTTCAATTCAGATTGGTAATGTTCTTGTCTCTAATGTTCTTATAGACTTGGGGGCAGCCATTAATGTCATGACTAAGCAAATCATGGATCAACTTCGGTTATCCCATCTTTGCCCTACTATGCTTGAATTAGTAGATAGATCTAAAATTAATCCAGAAGGAGTATTGCATGATGTGATCATCTCATTAGATTCTTGGGAATATCCTGCTGATTTCATTGTGCTTTAACTAAATAACCCAGTAGGAGGACATCCCTTGATCTTGGGTCGACCATGGCTTACTGCCACCGATGCATATAATGGATGTCATTCTGGTGATATGTATATTTCACATGGAGACTTTAGGAAGAAAGTTACCTTATATCCCCCTGCCAGATCCATTCAGGTCCTTCGAGAGAATTTGTGGTAGGATCAAAGTAGTGATGACGAGACTCAGCCCATCTCCCTTATCCATCATTATACTGGGTCTTCACAAGAAGATGAGATTTAAGACTTCCTAAATAATCTAGACACAATGCCTAATTTTGAGCCAATGAGCCAAATTTCAACCTAGATTTTCAAGATGATCATGATCCCCATTCTTCTGTACCGATACATTTGACCACTCCCTTGAGTACTCCTGAGCCTAATACTACTCTTGTTGAGATTAGCCCTAGTAAATCCTTGTATATTAGTTCAAATTTGGACTCATCTCAGCGAGAGCAGCTTGTGAATTTGTTGCGAAACCATCTTACTGCCTTTGCATGGGGTTATGAAGATATGAAGGGTATCCCTCCTGCAACTTACACAAATCATATCTATATTCAGGAAGGAGCCCGTCCTGTCTGACAACCCCAAAGGCGAATGAATCCAGCTCTGAGAGATATTGTGAAGGAAGAAGTACAAAATCTCTTGGATGTCAATTATATCTATCCTATTTCTGACAGTTAGTGGGTCTCTCCATTAGTACTATACCTAAGAAAGATGGAAGATGGTGTATTTGTATTGACTATCGAGAATTAACCAAAGCCACTCTCAAAGATTATTTCCCTCTCCCATTAATTGACCAGGTGCTTGATACCCTTGTAGGAAAGAAATACTTTTCTTTTCTGGATGGCTTTAGTGGCTATAACCAGATATAGATTACACCTAAAGATTAGGATAAGACTACTTTTACATGTCCATGGAGTACATTTTCTTATAGAGTGCTCCCCTTTGGCTTACGTAATGCCCCAACTACCTTTCAAAGGGAAGTCTTGGCTATTTTTGTTGATCTGGAATTTGTGGAAATTTATATGGATGACTTTTCTGTGTTTGGTGATTCTTTTCAGGAAGCTCTTGAAAACTTGGAAAAAGTACTTCTTCATTGTGAGGAAGCTCATCTCACTTTGAGCGACAAGAAATGCAGATTGATGTGCAAAGCGGGAGTGCTACTTGGCCATTTGATTTCTAGTAAAGTTATCCAGGTTGATCCAACAAAGATTGAAATAATTCTGCATCTTCCTGCACCCAAAACTCAAAGGGAAGTAAGAGGTTTTTTAGGAAATGCTGGTTACTATAGAAGATTCATTGAAAATTTTTCTAAGCTAGCTGCTCCTCTTTTCCAACTTCTAGCTAAGGATAGTGAATTTTCTTGGACTATAGCTTACCAACAATGTTCTGAAACATTGAAGGAAAAGTTTGTATAGGCACTAATTCTGAGAGGTCCTAACTGGTCTCTGCCTTTTCATATTTCCTCTGATGCTTCAGATTTGGCTATTGGCACAGCTTTAGGACAAGAAAAAAATAAGCAATCCTATGCTATTTATTATATTAGTAATAATTTTTCTTCTACTGAATTAAATTATACATTCACAGAGAAAGAGTTTTTAGCTGTAATTTTTGCAATTAATAAATTCAAGCATTATATTACAGGATATGAAGTATTTGTACATACTGATCATTCCGCGATTAAATATTTGATGAATAAACCATTAACTAGTGGTAGAGTGACTAGGTGGTTACTATTGTTACAGAATTTAATATTACTATTGTTGATAGACCAGGAAAATCTAATGTTGTAGAATATTTTTTTCTAGATTAGATAATCCTAGTGAAACTACTCCTGTTAATGATGATTTTCCATATGAACATCCTTTTTCCATGTCAAAAAATTCTCCGTGGTTTGCTGACATTGATAATTATTTGATTAGTGGGAAAACACCACCCCACTTGTCCACTCGTGAAAAGCGGAATATTATTCAGAGAAGTGTTGCATACTCCTGGATTCAAGGAGATCTCTTTTACACATGTTCAGATCTGATTATCCATAGGTGTGTAAGAGAGGAGGAAGTGTTTGAAATTTTGAAATCTGCTCATGCTGAACCTTGTGGAGGCCACTTCGCTGAGAAGCGGACTGCATATAAAGTATTGTGTGCTAGTTACTTTTGGCCTTCCTTGTTTAAGGATGCCAGACAGTATGTCAGGTGTTGTGATAGTTGTTAGCGAATGGGCTAGCCTAATCAAACCAATGAAATGCCTTTTTGCCCTCAAGTTATGATTTAGCCATTTGAAAAATGGACTATTGATTTTATAGGGCCAATAAATCCAAACTCATTAAGTAAAAAGCATATTTTGGTTTTTACAGATTTTGTTACAAAATGGGTAAAAGCTAAAGCTGTTTCTTTTGCAACAGAAAAAGTTGTTGTTGATTTTCTTTTTACTAAAATCTTTACTAGATTTGGTGTACCTAGAGAAATTGTTTCTGGCAATGGTCCGCAGTTTATTTCTAATCTGGTACAGGGTGTTATGGAGAAATACAAGATTCGGCACAGGAAATCCATGTCGTATCACCCGCAAGCAAACGACTAGGTGGAATCTACAAACAAAGTGATTGAGTCCATTCTTACAAAGACAGTTAATATGCATCGAAAATACTGGGCTGAAAGATTACCAGAAGCTTTGTGGAATACAAAACCACTTGGAGAAATAGCATGGGACATAGACTATATGAGCTGGTATATGGCAAACAGGTTCTGTTACCAATTGAATTCTAGATCAAAACTTTCAGCACTGCAATTCAGTTAGGATTAGATCTCTCTGAGGCACAACAACAATGTCTTCTCCAATTAAATGAGTTAGATGAGTTTCGAAGGGATGCGATTCAACAAAACATACTAATTCAGTAGCAATGTAAGAATTGGCATGACACGTTTATTCAGAAAAAGTAGTTCCAACCAGGTGATTGGGTGCTCCTTTATGGTTCTAGATTTAAAATTTTTAAGGGGAAATTCCATACACGTTGGATGGGACACTATGAAGTGATCCAAGTATTTGAAAATGGAGCAGTAGAAGTCAAAACTATTGATGGACAAAATTCAGTATTCTTGGTAAATGGACACAGTTTAAAGAAGTAATTTCAGGCACTTGCCAAGAAAGATTTTACACAGCAAGTCCAACAACAATTTGGGACAGTAGTGGAGGATGGTAATACTAACCTTTTGGAAACATGAATTCTTCTTCTTCTCAAAAATAAAAATAAAAAATATATATAAAAATAGAAAAAAAAAGTAAAAAAAAAAAAAAATTCCTGTAATTATGAAAATCAGTTTGCTGACATGATTGCAGAAGGATCAACCTGAAAACCAGCTTGTTGGCAAGGAGATCAAAAAACTGTAATAAAAAGAAAATGTTGCTTGATCTTTAGATGTGCTAAGCTATCACCAAGTAGAAGAAGGTTTAGCAGAACCAACTTTATACAGTTGGGGTAATTAGCATGGATATTTTTTATTCAAGTAACGCTTAATTTTCACTGCAGTTAATTTTCTTGCACCAGTGCAGGCAGACTTTCCAGAAAATTTTCTGTCTTTCTTCATATTCCACTTTTGTAGTACTCCCTCATTTTTCTTCTTTGATCCCACAATATTGACCTTCCCACATTCTTCTAAATTTACCCTATCCACTTTGAGGAAATCCCACTTTACCCCTAAATTTTTTTCCCTATCCCACTTCTATTTATTCCTCTTTTGGTACTTTCCTAGAATCCCTGTAACAGAATTCCTTCCCATTCTAAAAATTCCCCTTTCCCACTTCTTTATTCCCTCATGAAATTATTGCAGAATCTTGCATACAAAAATAAAAAGGATTTGCTCTGACACATCAGAAAGGGCGAAGCAAATTTCAGCATAAAGTCAAGGAAATCATGTGAAAATCCAGCCTATGTTTTAATTCTCTATCTTAATATTATGCTTGCACTAGTGCAAGCATGTTGTCCTATGTGATAAGATAAGCAGAAAAGTACCAACAGAATGATATGATTTAAGTGGTGCAGGATCAGTACAAGCATGCACTTCATCAGCAACATAGTACAAGTTATCATATGGCATAAGAAGGTGGTCATTATGGAAAGTTATATGAAGTCTTTTCATTTCATATACAAGTATTTATACTATTATACTACCTAGGAGGAAATTAATTTAAAGTACAAATTTTTTTAAGTAGAAATCATGTTTTTTTAATGAATGCTAAGTTTTTTATTTTAATTATGAAGAAATGTAAAAATGTGTTAAACATTGTGTGCATGTAATCTACCCCGCTCTGCCATGATCCTAAATGTCTTTCACTCATAATTCCCCCACTCCTCTATTTATCCTAAATGTCCCTTCACTGTAATTATTGTTGCAATTAACCGTTAAATTTCCGCCGCGCGTACCAATTAGGCCTGACTAGAAATGATGAGTATCTACGGCAAATGAATCAGAGATACGATGGATGAATGGTTAGATTTTTTATTTATGAAGGTCGATTTCCCATGTTGCATGCAAAGTCTCAGAGCTCGACTGTTCATAGCCGCTAGCAGCAATGCCGCATGTCCGAAATGAACCCCTGTCTCTCAGCAAAATTGAGAAAACTGCTGAATATCGCAACAGTCTTGCACTGTTGCGAGAGTTGGGATTTCTACAATTCCTGTAGAAGTTTGATGGGTATGATAGAGAAGTTGCCCTACAATTTGCAAGAAGTTTTAAGAATGGCCAAGTGAGAATTGGGCCGCTCAAATTTAAAGTCAAAGAGAAATTTGTAGTAGCAGCAACAGGATTGGAGAACATAGGAGAACAATGGTTCAAGAATCAGAAGTTGGAAAGAAAACGTTGGCAGTGTTTTTTCGTTGATAAAAGGAAAGAGGTGAATTGGAAAATCGGAGTCCTGCACAAAGCCCTGCTGGGTCAGTGGCAAGACCTCCTGTTTATTTTGCAGAAGTTCATGAACTATGAAGGGAGAGACACCCGCATCCTAGTGTATCATTTTAGAATGCTGCAACATTCTGAAGTAGGCCAGCACATTCATTAGAGGATGAAATTCCCCTACCTTTTGCTCAAAATCCCGGAGAAAATGGTTAGAAGCGTACAAGATGGAAGGGAAGACCAGGTCGATACAAAGTTATACCATCACATCCTGATCAAAATCTTGGTCCTAAAATAGCTGGAGAGGAAATGTATGTCATGGGAAGAGCTTTTGAAACAGCTGCACGAAGGGTTAGCCAAGGAAAAGAAAATAGAGGCCCCTGCTAGCACAAGAAAGGGCCCAAGAAAAAGCAAAAAGGGAAGTCCTTCTCGCACTAGTACAAAAAGGAAGAGGTCAGAGAAATAGACGGAAGAGAAGGCCTCGTCTTCCACTAAGGAAACAGCTAGTGCACCTGTTGAAGAAACCCCTTCTACATAGGCATAGGGCTCTGAGCATGACAACCTATCGGTCCTTGCAAACACGGCAAAGATTGTAGAGGTCAGGGATGATACTCTGCTGGTCGATTTTATCAAAAGGCCCCATAAGAAGAGTAAATTTTCTGATGCAGGCGAAGAACCACATCCCCCACAAGGTGTGGAACCCCATCCTACACCAGTACAAGAAGAAGCACCAGTGCAAGAGAAGGAACTAGAAACATAAGAAAAAGCAGAAGAAGAAGATGCAAGAGGAGAAGAATCTGCAGAAGAATCCCCAGAGGAAGAGGAACCAGAATAAGAGGAGATAGGAGAGGAGGAACCAAATGATGAAGAAATAGAAGAAGAAGAGGAAGAGGCAGAAGAACCTGAAAAATAAAAGGCAAAACCGGATGAAGAGGAACCAGAGGAAGAAGAGAAGAAGGAAGAAGACCCAGAAAAAGAGGGACCACAGGGAGAAGAATTCCCTAATGTGACCATGGCAGATATGAAGTCCTTGAGAAAGTTACAGCCCCCACTGAGATAGAGGGAGGAAAATAATTAGTGAATCCTGATACTCAGATAGCTGAGCTAGAGCTCCAAGTGCAAAACTTGGAGAAACTTGTGGTCGAAGCATAAGAGGAGAAAGAACAAAGCAAAGAAGAATTGATGGCAGAGCTCAAACAAAAGGAAAGTGAGGTCAGAGTTTGGAAATATCGAGCTGGACACTGTTTCAAGCGGTTGAAAAAGGTAGCAAAGAAGTTAAGGCACATGAAGAAGAAGAAGATTGAAACAGTGCAGCCAGAGGACAACATGCCAGAGCAGGATTGAATGGAGTGCTCAAAATTTGAAGTTTTTTATAGAGGTAAAGAGTTGTGTCAGGACACACAACAATTTAGGGATGGGAGGATGTTATCCCCCTAATTTGCACCCTTTTTGACCATTTTTCCCTTCCCAAATCATAACCATTTGCCCATGTTTTAGCTATCTTATACACCCTCATCTTGCACTAGTGCAAGAACGATGACACATTTTGCGTTAACTTCATATTTACATTTTCTAAATTAACTTAGAATTTATTAATTATTTATTACGTGATTTCTTTGTTATAATTACTTTCGTAACCTATCGATACCTCCTATGTTATTTAATAGTTAAATGCTCAGTTGACCACTGATCTTAGTGCAGATCAGATCTCGCACCAGTGCCAGCACCGCGAATCTTGGCAGCAAATCCAGATCTCTTTGATTGCGGCCTAATTTTGCACCGCCTTAGCCATGACGACAGAACATAGCTGAAGGCAATCGAGTCCCAAGTATGACAACAAGGAAATTTAGAGTAGCTGAGATTGGATTTAGGAGGGATGAACAGATGGAGATAGCCATGACCTGTTCTATTAAAATACCTAATTTTGAAGGCCGAAAGCTTATTTTCCAATTGGTTATGTAATTTGTTGTAACGATTTAAATTTTGCTATTGGCTATGTAACGAGTTAAATGATCTTTTTGGCCTTCGGCCAAGGATATATAAGGAGAAATGTAAATAGGACGAGATGGTTAATGATTAATAGAGTTGTATAGAATAGAGATAGAACCAGGAGGGCGATAACAGGCCTGCATTTTGATATCGCCCAAATCTGGGCTAGATATGTAATCACGCATGTATTTCCTTTATGATTTAATAAGAAAGGGAGCTTTGCCTTACTTTTCATGAATATTATTTTTTATGTTTAATAGCTAATGAATTGATACATCACTAAGTATTGTTTCCATTTGAAAGGGAAACGCGCTGGTTGGCTAGGGCCCAACCAACCCAACACGTTCTCCCTCTTTTCTGTTCTTGTAATTTATGTTTTAAACTACCAAGTGTGATTTAATTTACAACATCTAAATTTTTGTTTGAGTGAAAGCAGATCTGCAGTGTGAAGTAGTTAAATTTCCTTTCCCTGCATCTTATTTTGAATTGGTTTTCCCGGCCCAGTTCAAGTAGGAGAAATTACCTGCACCAGTGCACGTTGGTGTGCTATTCACTTTCTGCATGTTTGGTTTGGTTTTCCCCGCCTGGTTCGAGCAGGATAAATTACCTGCACCCGTTGGTGTGCTATTCACTTTCTGCACGTTCGGTTTGGTTTTCCCCACCTAGTTCGAGCAGGATAAATTACCTGCACCAGTGCACGTTGGTGTGCTATTCACTTTCTGCACGTTTGGTTTGGTTTTCCCCGCCTAGTTCAAGCAGGAGAAATTACCTGCACCATTGCACGTTGGTGTGTTATTCACTTTCTTCACGTTTTGTTTGGTTACCCCGTCCGAGCAGAAGAACTGTTCCTGCACTAGTGCTAGATGGTGCGATGTAGCAAGCATTTTTAGTTTACTTCTAACAACTTTCTTTCTTTCACTAATATTTCATAAGAGGAGAAATTAAAAATATTGTTTCTCTATTTCTGCACTTTGATAAACTTAGAAACATTCATCTTTTTGGTATGCAATTTGGCTTCCTAACACTTGTAGTAATTAAGCATTGATTTCAAGAATTAAAAGTTAAAGTGTAAGAAGCTCTGATCGGGTACAAGAACCAGTTCCTTGTTACTAGATTTGAGTGCTCTGGACTTGAGAAAGTTCAAGCCCTTGAACGAAGAAAAGCACTTTTAGTATAGACATCATTTTACACCCTCTACATAAATCGTTGTTCCTACACTAGTGCAAGTAGACTGCACTAGTGCAAGATTTATTCTTGTGAGAAGGACATCTTTACATAAGCAGGTTTGAAGGGCCCATCTGTTGAAGACTGCTAAAGTGTCTTTGCTAAAGAAAACACACTCTTGGTAGTTAATCAATAGTCAGCTAGAGTAATTACCCCTTTTATTTCTTAATCTCTTTTGCAAGTACATTTCTTCTTGTTCCAGCCTTATATTATTTTGATGCTTCAAGTTGCCTTTTTCTCTATAGTTTGATTCTGAAATATTTCCTTTAAAAAAGTAGGAATTGATATTAGAAACAATCACACCATCTCTAGCATTGCATGTGCTTCGTCTCTAAGTTTACGAATCCCCTGGGTTGACAATTTAAGTGTTGAGGAGTTTACTTAAGTGTAATTCTTGCACCCAACATCGATGACCAAGGCATTGTCTCGAGTGAAAGTGGATGTTCAAATGATTTTATAGAGCATAACTCATGTGTTGATTTTTTGATTCCTCAAGTTGGCGTCAATGTGAAAAATATGAATGTTGAATCAAAATTAATTAATGTCTCCTCATGAGAATCATTTCATTTTCTTTCATTCTCAATGCACTATTCATTATATCTTGATTTGTTTGATGAGTTTTCTACACAAATGATTTCTTTAAATGCTTTAGATCTTAATTCTTTTGAGCTAGATTGTAATCAGGTCTAAGATGTTGGTATCTCGCATTTGGAAGAAGAAAAGTATATAAATAGTTATCATCTCTCCTTTTATTTTCAATCATAAGCTTTTGAATATGAATATTCTACTATTCGAACTATTCACAAAATCTATTTGATTGATTCATCCCTTTTCTTGATCAATGAAGAATTTTATGTTTTTAATGATCATTCCAAGAAAATTCAAGAATCTAATCAAATCAATGGATTTATTAGTTTTCGTCCTATTGAAAGTGGATTTATTGACATATCTAATGATATCTTTCCATATTCACCTATTGATCTTTCTAAGCCACCAAAATTTGATTCTCTAGCATTTGAAGGCTTAGAGACTTATTAGGAGAGTGAGGCACTTCATCTATTGCTAATGGTTCAGTCAAGCCTTCATGATCTCGATAAGATCCCCTAAATAGATGATGGATATTTCTCACAAGATTATTTTCATGGGACAATTTTACTTAATGATTTTTATTTTTTTTCACACAAATAACTCCAATCCACATCTCTTTCGTTGGAATTTTTTCAGGGTTTTCATGTTCATCATTGTGTTTACTTGGATAGAATTGTAGTTTAGTTGGAAGAATCCTTCTAGCAAGTGAGACCTTCTTGTTTTTGCACATGTTATATAGTTAAACATATTTGTTTTTTCACATTATTTCATATTGGTACTAATGATTGAAATATTTCTATTTGTAGGTCGGGCACAACTCTGGTGGTTACATTAGAAGTTTGACTTCACATGATCTTGACCTCCTTTTCAGTTAAATTACGGTTTAAGTTTAAATTAGTTATGGTTTGCTTGTTAGAATAGTTTTGCATGGATAGTTTCTCATAAAATCAACCTAATTATTTGCATTATGTTTATTTTTTGCGTGTAGTTGCATTTTCTTTGCAAATACTTAGTTCTATCACATGATTCTTTCACTTTTCATTTAGTTCATCTCCTAGTATTTACGTCATTTTCATTGCATCTAGTTGTTGATACCTTACATCACATAGCTCTTTAATTTTTCTTTTAGTTTTGATTCACTGCTTTATAATTTCCCTTATTGCATCTAGTAAGTGGCTTATCCTTTACACTTACATTTACCTTTGCATTCCAACATTCCTCCTTTTCATTTATTACATATAGCTTTGTTTTACTCATCAAATTACTCATTTCTTTTCTCATTGAAGCATCATTCCTTTGCATTGATTATTTTGCATTTAGCATCTTCTTACCACATTACTTTTCTTTTCATTATTGTTAGTTGTTTTTTACATTGGATTTCATTTTTCTCTTTAATTTTGCATTGCATTGCACTAGCATTAATCCTTCCATTCAACCCATGTTATTTGCATTGCCTTTTTCAATTCTATACATATATGATGTCATGAAGAGATTCATTATATGCCCTTCTAATATCAACTTATCTAGGAATGCAACATAATATAGATATAAACATAAACACAAAGATGCAACATAGATAAAACTTCATTTCATTAATATCAAAGAACTGAAATATGCTTACATACAGAATTGAAATAAACTAGCTCGAGCGATGGTAGCTTATCTTTGAGAAGAGATGTGGTGGATAAATGTCTCTGAACTATGTTAAAATGAGTCTCAAAGGCCTATTTATTATTGAGAAAAAATGGAAAACCCTAAACATCCAAAAACCTAACCCTTGGAGATGAAGCACCAAAACTATGGGCCCCGCTGGGGTAAATTGACACATCATCTTCCCAGGATTGTAACGTTGGAAAACAATCTGTATTTGATGCACATAGTACCTTGTTAGAAATATATATCCGAGGACTATAAGTTTCGACTAAAAAGCTTTATAATATAAAAATGTTTTCCCATTTTCCAAAAAGCATTGTTTAGGGCCTGAAAACAACTCTGGAAGTTCAAGACCCAAAAAAACTACCGAAAATAGTAAATTGTGCTACAATTAAGGAAACTGAAAAACTAAAAGAAACAATGGTGGGGTTCCAAGTGGAATAGGTGGGTGGCCACCAATATCCACTTGGATTAGTCCTCCCCCCTTAGGAAGAAATGGTCCCCATTGCGTTGAGTGCCTCCATGAGATGGGGAAACTTCTACTAAACTTGGTCCCTGGTGAATCACTTGCCTCAGTGCAGGAGTTGGCCAGCTTTGACAACCCGATACAGTTGGATATTTTGTTGATGACTATTCTTGATCTGTGCATCCATGATCTGATTAGTTTTGGCCTATTGAATGCAGTCTGGGTTTAACTCTTTTTGTGTGAGTTGTTTTGCAATGTCTGTAGTGTCTAGTAATGGTGGAAAGTATGGTTGAAGATGGGGTCCACATTAAACAATGGTTGCAAGCAAAGGAATGGGGGAATTTTGAGCTCAAAATCATTATCTCCCACAACCTTGGTAATGGTGTAAGGCCCATATCAGAGTGGTCTAAGATTATGATGGGCTCAGGTAAGGTGTTCTTTCTGAAAATGTAGCCACAAATTGTCACCGACTTGAAACTTGTGTGGAACCCGAAGTTGATCATGTCGTTGCTTGTACTTGGCATTGGATTTCTCCAAGATGTCATGAACTTGTTGGAAAATATGATGGATGCATTCAATAAATCAGGTTTCTTTATTAGCCTCAGCTAGTACATGTGTGGATTCTATCTATGAAGTCACATGATGCATGACAACATCAATCGAACACAATGGTTGAAATCCTAAACCCACTTGAAAGGGCCTTTGGCCAATCGATCTATGGAGATATCTATTATAACTGTGTTGCACAGAGGGAAGGCTCTCATCCCAGGTTCATAGATTCTTGGAGTTGTACATTCGGAGTATGTGCACTATCATCATGTTGACGACCTCTATCTAGCCATCAATTTGGGAATGGAATGTAGTTGACTTGGTGAGATTGTTGTCCAATAGTGTCTAGAGGCTTGAAAAAAATGTGCTTAGGAACATACTATCCCGATCTGATATAATGGTCTATGGGATTATAAAATGTACCCACACTCATTCAAAGAAGAGTTTGGTAGTTTTTTCTACTGTGATACTCTTCTTGCACACCACCAATATAGCCATCTTAGAAAATATATCCTCGACCACAAATACATAGTCATTACCATGCTTGTAGAAGGGAGGCTAGAAAAATAGTCCACGGAGATGGATTGCAAAGGTTGGTTGGGAGTAGGAAGAGGAGTTTACAAGCCTTGATTCTTGATGGTTGGTTTGGTGACGGTGCAAATAGTGAAGGATATGATATATTTCCCAACATCCTATCAGAGTTTTGGCTAATAAAAGTACTTTTGTAGTATAGCCACACTTTTCTGCACACCAAAGTCTCTTGTGACCTAACTGTAGTGCACCTCACAAATCATCTTCGCACACTTGCTTGAAGGAACATCAAGGTGGCCCACGTAGCTTAATATTTCATCCTTGCAGTGGAAATTAGAAACTTGCTTGCCATCTACTAACATCTGGTATGTGGAGGTGAACTTTGGATCATTTTTGTATAGTTGCATCCATCCAAAGGTCTCGTGGCCACAAGAGTTGAGAAAAATAGTCAATGATGAAACCAGTGGCCGACTGTGGCGGACTACAACATGATTGGTGCTTCCATTTTTGTATTCAATGTTCAAGTGGAATTGTTGTAGATATGTAGAATGCTTTTGATGGTGATCATTCTATAACTTCCCTTAAGTCTGTATAAATTGAAAAGGTCAGTGATCAATGTGGATGGCCATCTTCTTACCCAAAATGTAATGCTTCCATTGCTCGAAAGCCTACATGATGGAATACATCTCTTTATCATAGATGGGGTCCTTCCGAATTGTGTTGGAAAGTGTCTCATTATGACAGGCCACCAGATGCCTATGTTGTTTGAGGACTGCACTAATAACATAGTTGGAAGCATATGTCTCAATTTCAAATGTTTGTTGTAGATCTGGCAATGTGAGTACCAGTGCAGAGTAGAGGCAGTGCTTCAACTCAATGAACGCCTTCTCTTGGGACTTAGATCATGAAAAAATTTCTTTCGCTCTACCCTAGGTAATCTGACTCAAACGCTAAGTGATATGGGAGAATCCCAAAACAACCTTTGATAAAAATTGTAATGCCCAAAAAGTTGTGAACCTCTGTAAGATTGGTCAGGAATGGCCAATCCTGAATGACTTTGATCTTAGCTAGATCTACATGCATGCCTCGCTCATCTATGATGTAACCCAAATATTGGACCTGCCTCATGCCAAAGGTGCATTTCTCCAATTTTTCACACAGTTTGTGTTCCCGCAGGGTTTGAAGGACCTCTTGAATGTGTTGCAAGTGTTCTTCCCAACTCTTTTCTAAAGATGAGGATGTTGTCTAGATAAAAAACCATGAATGAGTTGGTGAAGGGCCGCAAGATTTCATCCACTAGCCTCATAAAAGTATCAGGGGCATTTTTCAACCCAAAGGGCATAACCAACCATTCAAAAAGGTCTTCCTTGGATTTGAAGGCAGTATTCTGGACATCTATGGGCTCTTTCAAAACCTAGTGATAGCCAAAATTCAAATCAATCTTGTTGAAATACTTGGCCCGCTTGAGTTGGTCTAGAAGGTCATCAATCCATGGGATTAGATACTCATTCCTGATAGTGATTTTGTTCAACACCTGATAATCAATGCAGATCCTCGAGATCCCATCCTTCTTCTGTACAATTATAATCGGGCTCCTACAAGGTGAGGAACTTGGCCAGATGTGCCCTTTTTGCAGCAACTCCTGGATTTGATGCTTGATCTCTTCATTTTCCATAATGGAGCAGTGATATATCAGATTTTTGGGTAGAGGTACTCCGAGAATCAGATCAATCAAATCCTTAACTTGAAAATGCAAGGGTACCCCTGTGGGTGGGGAGAAGATGTCCCTGTATTCTTCCATGACCTTATCCACCTGCTTCTGCAGTGTTGAGAAACCCTTCCTAAGTGCCATGGATGTGGCCATGATATGCCCCTTACTTTGGGAGTGAATAAAAAAGAAATTTCCCAGTCTGGGAGATAACCTTACTGCATTTCTTAGAAGAGATCAAAGAGATGGCAGTAGGCAGGGCTACCTCTGGTATCCTCTATAACTTATTACCCAAAGAAATAATAACATTGGGAGGTATCAACTCAAATAAAATATGACACTTCCACCAGTATGGATGGCCTAATAATAGATCACAAAATTCAAGAGGAGAAACATCACACAATAACTCATCCGTGAAGGGCTTGATGTTGTAGGGAAGGTGACATTGTTGGGTGACACAGAGATCTCATCCTTTTTGAAGCCACCCAATGGTGTACGACTGTGGGTGTGGCATGGTTAGTAGACCTAATCGCTTCATGACCTCTTATGAAATGAGGTTCTTTTGGCTCCCGTTGTTGACAATTAATTGCAATGGCCAACCCTTCACCCACATTTGTGAGTGGAAGAGACACCCCCCATGCCTCTAGATCATTAGTCTCAATATTCTAGATCTTGGTAGTGGAAACAATGGCGTTAGGCTTTGCATCAATAATATGTTTCCCTTTGTCATTCCCTTTATCACTTTTTAACTTAGAGTCGAAACATGAATCTGATTTTGAAGCCTTCAGCTCATCCACCCATGACTTCTTGGCCCGACACTCACTTATGTTGTGAGTGGATCTCTTATGGAACTCACACCACTTTCTTGTGTTCTTTTTTGACTTCGTGGTGTTTTCATTTTCTTACAACTTCAACAAGCTCTCCTAGGTCACCCCACCTTGACTTTGTCCTTTTCTCTATGATTTTGGGGTGTCTATCCCTTGTTCAAATTCACATATCCAAATTCTCACTTCTTCTTTTTTAACTTTATTCTCGATATTGATAGTGTATCAGTAGGCAACACTAAGCGAGGAGATGTATAGAAACTCCATCTTATCGTGGGTGTATTTGTGTAGACAACTGTGATATTTGAGTACCATATGCCACACAGAATCCTTGATACCCAACTTCGTGCAAAGGGTATGAAAAATATTTGTGAACTCTTGCACATCTTGGTCCCTTCCCTTTCATAGTGTGGTCCATTTTCTGTACTTATCTTCGTAGCTCCCGACAGGGTAATACTTCTCCTTGATGGCATCTTAGAAAGAGTTCCAAGTGGGTGTGGCTGAAAATAGTGAGGGTTCCCTCTTGTCCTCCTACTCACAATAGGTTTCCCACCAGTCCTTGACATGGAGCGTGAATTTGAGGAGTGAAAAAGTAATATTTTCCCTATTGGAAAAATTATGAACCGAAAAATACCCTTCCAATAGATTTAACCATCTATCTACGACATATGCATCTATATGGCCTTCAAATATGGTAATATCAAATTTTAATTGTACCTTGAATGGATTGGTGCCTCTAGAATGGTTGTCGAATGAGGATGTGTTGAATATGGGCATCCACTGAAGGATCTAGCCAAAGTTGTCTATCATCACGTTCCTCTATCACTCAAGGGCTTCTTTAGGAAATATTTTGAAGGGCTGTCCTACTCCCTCATCTTTCTTTTCTTCCACCAATGGGAGGTCTTTGAGGTTTTCAAGGCTGGTCTTGCAAAGGTTCAACCAGTTCAAGCCCTAACTCCTTATACCTTGACCTCATTGGGGACATGCAAAGAAAAATAGAGAAATAACATACCACTCTGATACCATTGATCGAGACCTATATAGGAATGTAACAGAATAAATATATAAATATAAACACAAAAATGAAACAAAAATAAAACTTCATTTCATTAATATCAAAGAACTGAAATATGCTTACATAAAGAGTGGAAATAAACTAGCTTGGGCGATGGCAACTTATCTCTGATAAGAGATGTGGTATATACATGCCTTTGAAATGTGTTATAATGAGGCTATAAGGACTATTTATTATTGAAAAATAATGGAAAACCCTAAACTTCCAAAAACCTAACCCTAGGAAACGAAGTGCCAAAACTATGGGCCCCACTTGGGTAAATTGGTGCATCAACTTCCCGGGGTCGTAGCTTTGGCATACGATATCCGTTTGATGTGCATGATACCTTATTAGAAATATCTATCGAAGGACTATAAATTTTTACTGCAAACATCAATAAAAATCTTTTGATTTCCAATTTTCCCAACAGAAGTAGTTTAGGGCCTCAAAATGGCTTTGGAAGTTCAGGACCTGAAAAATTGCTAAAAATAGTAAACTTTGCTACAATTTAGGAAATTGAAAAAAAAATGAAAGAAACAATGATGTGGCTTCGAGTGGAATAATCGAGTGGAAACCAATATCCACTTGGATCACCTTCCCAAAGTATTTAAATTTCAATTAATGGTTTTTTGTGGTTATGGTGGTCACTCCAAGAGGAATCCTCTTGTAAACCCTAGTATTGAAACACCATCCTAGATATCCTTTATAAGAGTCTTATTTATTAACAAGGAAAATATTATTCAATACTTGTGGGGAAGTCTAATCAGTTCATGAGGCCTATATCTATACCTTGAAATCTAATTTTGGTATGCTCTTGAACATTTTTTATTTGTGTACCTTTACCATCCACCTCTCAGTTGGAGGTGTGATGTGGAAATATGGCATTAGGGGAAGCTCAATTCAAAAATATTTTAGTTTCTGAAAAACAAGAAAAATCCTTTCTTTCCCATAAAATAAGCCATGATCCCTCATCTACAATGGCTTTTGATACAATGAAATTCAATTCACCAACTTTCTCTTCCTTTCCTTCTCTGGGGTTTCCATTATTGAAAATGAGACTTTGAAAACAAAAACATAGGCTAGGTTTTGAAAGCTTATCTAGGTTGAAACTTCAAGGAAAAGTTCAAAGTTCCTTCCTAACATAAAATTACTCGACAAATGAGGAGAAACCACACATTACAGCAGATGGTGGATAGAAATGAAAATTCTCCATTCTATTGCCTATAGACAACACCTCGAGTGTAACGATAGAGGGAAAAAACTCCAACTAGCCAAAGAATAAGTTTAGAAAGCTTCCAACCTCTCCTGGACCCCTCATAATTTTGAACTAATACATATAAGGCTAATAAAATAAAACTTCCAAGATTTGGAGGCAGGTGAGAGAGTGAAAAATGATTTTGTTTCTATGTGCAACGCCTGTTATGTGCAGCACAAGAAAAATGAAGGAAATACTCCTAAACGATGATCAACTCCTCTCTGAAAGACACTATAAATTCTGACAATTCTAGACAATCTCCTATTCTTAAGTTGAAAAGAGGTAAATTTCCTTGAAATGGACTAAGAAAACACCTCAAAAAAACAAACAAACTTGAAATGATTGTTAGATGAATAAAATTCCAACTGTTGGCCATGTGCAGTGTGTGGATGTAGTTCGCTACACAACTAATTTTTCTCATCATTTGTGCATCGAGTGCTCTGTTCCATGACAGACATAGAATTTGAAGTGTTAGTGCTTGATTCATATCATAGGTTTGACCTTTGTTGTGTATGCCACAATACCTAGGTGATGATGTGGCTCTTGAACATGTAATCCTTAACTCTTGACACTTACACACAAAATTTATTGCTCGAACTATGCGTTCTGGCTTTGACAGGTTTCACAGTGTTATTTTTTATTTACATAGTGGTATAAATCCCACATGTGAGCTGGAAAATGAAATATATGTCTTTATATACTCTTGTACACAATGCATTTTGATGCATTGTGCACACTATGCTCTTCTCTCCTCGGTGGCTTGTTGCTTGAAGCTTGGCACTTGGGCATTGAATTGTGGTTGAATGACACATGAATCGGGGCCTGGTTTGGAGATTGGTGCTTGGGGGCCCAATATTTTTGATAAAAAATAATAAAACAGTATGAATAAGTCAAAAAGCAAAAATAAATTTATTTGATCAATATTTTTGTTCATTTTCTAAACGAACCCCAACCTTAACTCTGATAATCCTTTTCCTCGACTTAGAGATAGAAATGACCCTTTTTAACCTATCTTGGTCAAATTTGTAATTTTTTTACACAAAATTATCTAACGCCAACATTGGCTCCAACAAGGGATGGTGTCCTGCCTGTGAGGCATCAAAGAATCTCAAATCTATTCCCTATCTATCATCATTCCTACAACATGTTCTTTCTTCGAAACTGCTACAAATAGAACCCAACTAGCACCCTGTTCCAATCCTCAAGCTTAATCAAATCCATTCTTCAAATTGAAACCTAAATCAAACACTAAAAATGAAAACTCTGTTGCAAACTGAAACAAGAGAAAAAATTCTCAGGGTGTTGAGCTTATTCATCATACCTAGCTACTCAAAATTGCTAGAGACATCTACTATATTAGGTAATAGAAAAATGCCAATGTAAACATAAAATAAAATGGTTATTTGATCGCTTTCTGCTCTTATTTTCCTCAAGAAGAAAGAATAATTTGGTGAATAGCAACTAAAACTCCATCTTGAACCTAAATTTTTCTCTGGTGAACAAAACAAGGTCTACCTTGATTGATGATTCCAATAGGGCTATAAAAGGATCTTGAAAGTTTGGAATGACTACCTTTTCTTGATAATAAAGAAATAGACCAACATCTCCTTCATGGTTATATGTAGATTTCTATATATGATGGAGTTTATTATACTCAAATAAAATAGCATCAAGATTTTATTTCATATTATTAAGCTCGAAGGAAGCCATATATTGACTAACAAAAATATTTATAAGTGACCTTTCAATAAGAATATTGTCATGCTTCTTTAAAATTTCTGAATTTAATAATTCAAAAGATGAAATATCATGAACAATTTCTATACCATCAGAGGAATTTATAACAACTTGTTGTTCTTCAATATGTTCCTCCAATTTTTTATGATTATCATCTAGAATAATTCCATTATCTAAAGCTTTTATGCATATAAATTAAAAACTTTCAATTTCACAAGCTTGTTCTTGAAATAAAGATTCAGAAAATGAATGAGTTGAAGAGACATATGAATGACTCTCATCATACTTTTGATTACAAAAATACTAACAATACTGCTACAAATTTTCATCAACTTCAGAGGACGGAACATGATTGCCATCCTTAAAATCCTGCTTGATTTCATTTTAATCCAAGAGAGAAGCCACCATTTATTCTTGGTGATGAAAAGGGTTCTCGTGCAAAGCTTCTAGGATTCTTCATCCATGAACTCTTCACCACCATAATAATTTTCCATATTTTGAATAAAATCCTCAAAATGGTCGCAACAATTCTCAACCAATGATAAAGAAGGATGAGATTCTCTGTGTTTCTCAAAAAATACTAAATGAAAGTCTTTAAGGGAATATAGACTAGCAAGTGGAAAACCTTCATAACAAGATCTCATTTTTTCCTCCAATGTTACCATAAACATATTCATTAGGCATTCTTCATGGAAATGAATTTTAATTCTACAAACATGCATGTGGAACTTAACCAAATGAAGAGAAACATCATCTACTACCTGATCTATGAATTTTGGCAAATATTCTGCCAATCTACATAAGGAATTAGGTTGGAAAAACCTAGAATATGAAGTGATGCATATGGGCATACCTTGCCGATCTATGATCGATATCAAGCCAATAGAATCACTAGTGAAACTCCGGTTTCCAGGATGCTTCTTCCAATGGAGTCTTTGGATCAGGTTAGAACTTGATTGGAGTCGTCAGGTGAATGGTACAGCCTCCATGTGTCTGATTGTTATCCACCATCAGCAGTCAAATCTGAAAATTTGATGATCTTTCCCGGGGAAGATGGAACCTTTCTCTCCCCAACAATGACACCAAAAATGTTAGCACTCTGTAATTTCCTTTAGGATTACAAACGATTACAAAGGTAACCACATACCAATTTAGGCTAGAATATATCCCATCTAGCCTTGGATAGGGCTCCCTCACTAGGGTTTTCTCAGAAAATTAGTTGAATGAATGTTTCAGATCATAGGATAGTTGTGAGGATCATCAAGATGAATTTTTTTTTAAAGTTGTGGCTACAGGGTGAAAGAGATATCCATTGAGCATGGAGTCAAAATAATTTTTAGTAACCAATCACAATCAACAAAGTAGTTTGAACAATGGCAAGGTAGGCAGACTCTTGGATCTACAAAACATTTTCTAGTCTAAATGGGATGAAATGAGAGTAAATATCCATTAAATATAAAGCATGTATAAATGAATTATATATCTAACTTCAAAAGAAAAACAATGAAATTTTTTGACAAGCCTGAGCAAAGTACCCATGCAAATTCTGCAACATAATTTTCTTTCAAACAATTAATAAGTAAAGTACATGTGAAAACTATAAGGGAAGACAAATCACAAAGAGAGGTGCATCACCATTATGTCTGACACAAGAATCCTGGAACAAAATTGTCTTTGTATTGATGTGTTGATGACTATTTAAAAAAATTCTCCATTGTTTACAAAGTTTTCAAAAGATACACTCAATTAACTCCTGAATCCAACCCCTTTATTAATTGTAGTTACATCATAAATAGACCAAATGAGTCCGTTCCCACCTCTAGGAACCAAATTCCATAATTTTCCCCAAAAAGAAAATTGTTCACCAAGCCAAGCAGTGAATCTAGAATTGTTTACTAAAAACCAAGAAGCAATTTTGAGTACTATTAATTACATGAAATTTTTAGACATAATAGATTATATCCTCCATAAAGATGAGCTTCGAATCCCAAAAATGTTGGATGCCACTTGGTATAACTAGAATCTTTATTAGGAAAATTTAAATGAAATTTGATTTAACTGTCTGATTACGTAGCAAGTCTAACTTTGGTAAATTTAATCACTTCCTTTAACTTTAATTGACTCACACTGATAGTGGATGATGTCCTAAGCTTCCTGTTGTAGTGCAACAACAATTTGGTCCCTTTGGCTTGATGGGCTACCAATAGGTTGCATTGTAAACTTGGATGAGGTTAAGAACTCCTGCCATACCTATCACATTTTCTGTAGTTCTCCAACAACTTTATCAGTGAAAAATGAAACAATCATGAGTCAACCAGGCCTTTCTTCATTCTTACCCTTTATTCCATCCTAGATAAACTTCTAAAGAGGCAAAAAGGTAGGTTTAGGGTCTTTTTACCTGTGAAATTCATAATAAGCCCGAAGTGATATTGATACACCTTGGTTGATCTCCCTTCACATGAGAAGTACCTATGAATTAACTTGAGAAGCTTGATGTAACTATCCAATAAATACTCCCTAGGCACCAGTGCCACATACTCCTGGTATTTATACTCTCGCTTCATAAAATATTAGTAATGCTCCAACTCTAGAGGCATACCTTTGAACCATTTCTCCCCCTGCAAAGGCATTTCTGTAGTTGATGCTATAATGGCTTCTGATACAATGAACTTCAATTTGCCAAATTTTGCTTCCTTTCCTTCTCTGGGGTCGCCATTACAGAAAATGAGACTTTGAAAACAAAAACAGAGACTAGGTTTTGAAAACTTATCTAGGTTGAAACATCAAGGAAAAGTTCAGAGTGATTTCCTAATCTAAACTGACTAGAAAAATGAGAAGCCACAATTTACAACTGATGGTGGATAGAAATGAAAATTCTTTATTCTATTGCCTGTGGCAACACCCTAAGCACAACAACAGAGGGAAAAAACTCCAACTAGCCAAAGAACAATCTAAAAAAGCTTCCAACCTCTCTTCGACCCTTGATAATTTTGAATTAATACATATAAGGCTGATAAACTAAATTTTCGAAGATTTGGAGGTGGGTGAGAGAGTGAAAAATGACTTTGTTTCTATGCGCAATGTTATGAAACCAGCTCACAAAAAGATAGAAAAGATAAATCAATGCCTTAGAATTCAGCCTCTTCGAGGGGGAAACCTCCTTTACATTACATAAATGAACAATTCTTGGATGATACAAATGACAAAACCTCCTTTCTATATATAGGAGTCTAAGGAGTCACAATATAACCCAGCCAACCTAACAATAATAATATAAGGCCACAATAATAACAATAGAGGGATTCTATGGAGCACAGTAATAACAATATGGGGACAATAGGGTCACAACAATATTAATAAGGGATACAACTACAATAGTAATGGGGTAATCACTAGTATTATAGGGACCTAACATGCCCCTCTACTTCAAAAAAGTGTTGTCCTCAACGCTTGAGTAGTTCTGGATGCTTCTGTATAAAATTCTCATCCTCCCATGTGGAATCTTCAGCAGATAAGTTCTTCCACTTGATGAGATACTCTGAAATTGATTGATTTCGAAGCTATCGAGTTCTTGTCTCTGTGACCTCTTCTGGTTCCAATATAATTTTTCCTTCCTCTTCAAGTTCTGGCAATGTTGTTTGAACTGGGAGCTTGTTGCCTATAACCTTATTTAAACATGAAACATGGAAAACTAGGTGCACTCGAGAAGCCGCAGGAAGCTCCAATTTGTATGCCATAGTACCAATCTTTTGCAACACCTTGTACGGACCATAATACTTTGGTGATAATTTATTATCCTTCTTAGCTTGATTTAGGGACATTTGTTTATATGGTGTAGCCATCAGAATACCCAATCACCTACATCAAAACTTCTTTCGTTGTGATGTTGATCTGCCTGTTGTTTAATTCTATTATGTGCCAACACGAGGTTATCCTTTAAGAGTTGGAGGACTTGTTGTTGATGTTCGATGTGATGTTCCACTGCTTGAACCTTAGAATTTTCTCTTAAATATGATGTGATGGATGGTGGATGATATCCATAAAGTGCCATAAATGGGGTCATTTTTGTTGCTATATGGAAGGATGTGTTATACCACCATTCAGCCAGAGGCAACCATTTGATCCATTGTGTCTATTTATCAGAGACAAAGAAACGAATATATCCTTCCAAACATTTGTTTACTATCTCAATTTTTCCATGAGATTGAGGATGATAAGGTGAGCTATGAGCTAACTGAGTACCAAGACAAGAAAATAATTCTGTCAAAAAATTTCCAGTGAAGATGGGATCTCTATCACTTACAATAATCTTTGGATTTTCATGTAGCTTTTGAATTGTTTCCATAAATGTAGTAGAAACTGTGATGGCTTTAAATTGATGTGATAATGCATAAAAGTGTGCATACTTGGTAAGTCTGTCAACTGCCACCATGATGACATTCTTTCCCTCAGACTTGGGTAAACCTGTGATAAAATCCATTGAAACCTCCTGCCAATGTTGGCTTGGAATGGATAAAGGTTGTAATAGACCTGGGGTATTAATTGTTTCAACTTTATTTTGTTGGAAAACCAAACATTCCACCACAAACTTTTGAATATCCGATTTAAGGCCATCCCAAAAAAATTCCTTCTTAACCCTGTGGTAAGTTTTTAAAAATCCCGAGTGCCCTCCTAAGGGAGAAGTGTGCAATTCCATAAGGATCTTTTGTTTGAGTTGGGAATTCTTACAGTGGTATAAGCGATCTTTGTACCATAACAAATCATTTTTCCAGCTAAATGTATCAGATGTACTGGAATCTTGTTGTAACTTGCGAATAAGTGCCCACACTTTTTCATCATTCTTCCATTCCTCCCTTGCTTCGTTTATCCAATTTGGTTGGATAATAGAAATGACGCACCACAATGATTCCACATCCTCATCCTTTTTTGAGAGTGCACCTGCCACCACATTTTGCTTCCCTTTCTTGTATATGATTTCAAAGTCATAACCTAACATCTTTGTGACCCACTTTTGTTGCTCTTCAAAGGACAATCTTTGTTCTAAAAAGTATTTAAGGCTATCATGATCCATTTTTACCTTGAAGTGTCTTCCCATTAGGTAGGGTCGCCATTTCTTAAGTGCATGTAGTATTGCCAACATTTCCTTCTCATAAATAGCTTTGTGTAAAAACTTTCCCTTGATTGGACGACTTTCAAAAGCAATGGGTCTTTCATCTTGCATTAAAATAGCACCAATTCCATTTCTTGAAGCATCACATTCCACAATAAATGTTTTTTTGAAGTCAGGTGTAGCTAAGACCGGTGCTTGGCACATTGCCTCTTTAAGATGTTCGAAGGCCTTTTTTGCTTCTGGAGTCCATGAAAATGCATCTTTCTTCAATAATGTTGTTAGCGGTGCTGCTATTCTCCCATAATTCTTAACAAACTTGCGATAATACCCTATCAACCTGAGAAATCCTCGCAAATTCTTTATGGGTGTGGGGATTTTCCATTCCTTAATGGCTTTAATTTTGCTAGGGTCTACCTTAACTCCTTCATGAGATACAATATGAGCCAGATATTCCACCTCTTGTACTCCAAAGAAACATTTGGATCTTTTTGCATATAATTGTTTCTCCTCCAATAGTTGTAGCACCTTGTCAACATGTTCAACATGATCCTTCGAAGACTTGCTGTAGATTAGTATATCATCAAAAAGTACTAACACAAATTTTATAAGGAAGGGTTTGAAAATGGAATTCATCAAACCTTGAAATGTAGAAGGTGCATTGGTAAGGCCAAAAGGCATGAACAAAAATTCATAATGACCTTCATGAGTTCTAAATGTTGTTTTCAGAATGTCTTCAGTCTTCATTCTGATTTGATGATATCCTGAACAAAGATCCAACTTGGTGAAGTAAATTGATCCATGCAATTCATCCAGTAATTCATCAATGATAGGAATGGGAAACTTATCTTTAATAGTGAGCTTGTTGAGCTCCCTATAATCCAGACACATGCGCCATGATCCATCCTTCTTGTGAACCAATACTACCGGAGCAGAGAAAGAACTTTGACTAGGTTGAATTATACAAGCCTCTAGCATTTCTGCAACCATACGTTCAATTTCACTCTTTTGGGCATAGGGATATCTGTATAGCCTGATGTTTGGAGGAACATTTCCTGGAATCAGATGAATAGCATGATCATGCTCACGAATAGGTGGGAGACCTTTCGGAGTCTCAAATACCTTGGAATGATTGTCTAAGACTTTTTGGAGATATGGAGAAATATATGATTCCGATGTGGAAACATCTAGCGAACATAATTGTTCAATTACACCTCTTTGTTATTTTTTTAGAAGCTTTGTCATACCGTTAGAGCTAATTATCTTTCCCGATTTTCTTGCAATACCCCTTAATTCAACTTCCTTTCCTTCCGAGCAAAATTTCATGAAAAGTTCTTGGAAATTAAAAGATATTGTACCCAAGGATTGTAACCATTGGACTCTTAGTACAACATCAACACCTCCCATTGGAATAGAAAGCATTGGGCTGGTCAATACATATTCTCCCATGGATAGCTTGATACTATGGCACTTTCCAGAGAAATTTATCATTCCTCCATTTGCAACCATGACTTGACACTCTGGTGTTGGATATAGGAATTAATTCAATTCTTTTGCTACCTTACAATGAATAAAATTGTGTGTACTTCTTGAATCAATCAACACTATTACCTTTTTCTTCTTGATTTGTCCTTCTATCTTGATGGTTTGAGGAGTGGTAATTCTAGCCAATGCATTACAAGATATGGTGGGATTCATTTCTTCTTTATCTAGGCTTTTTTCCTGCAGTATATCCTCTTCTTTTGCACTTTCTTGCTCCTTTTCTTCTTCCTCTTCATAATCTATGTAGAATAATTTATTCTCAGCACACTTATGACCTTTAGTGTATTTTCTATCACAACTGTAACATAACCCTTTTTCTCTTTTTTCTTCCAATTGTCGTGGTGTCAACCTTATAGATTGTGGAAGACGAGGGAAACTACACTTCCATCTTTATAATTGTGAGTGGTATGCTTCCTGGTTGCCATAATTTTTCTTTCCATTTTTCTTGCTAACCTGAGTGCCTTCTCTAATGAATCAGGTTCCCAAAGGCGAACATCATGTTGGATATTATTCATTAAATTCCCTATGAACACATCAATCCTATGCTCATATGGAATATTTTTTACCCTTGTGTTCAATTTTTGGAACTCCTCTATGTGCTCCATTATTGAACCCTTTTGTTTGAGACTTATCAATTGGCTAAAAAAAAGTGTTGCTTTTTGTATCCTCATAATGTGCTGTCAATTCTTCTGTAAAAATTTCCCAAGTGATAATCTGTTTATGAGAGCAAAGCCATTGATACCATACAAACTGATTTGGTTCCAAATATAAAGTTGCAATATGTACCTTTTGTGTGTTTTGCACATTTTAGAGATAAAAAAATTGCTCCCTCTGTAATATCCATGTTGCAGGATCCTTGCCATCAAACTTCCTCATATCGATTTTTGGAATATGGTGCGTCTTTGATCCAACATTAGAGTCTATGAAATCATGATTAACATTTCTTTTGTTCTCATCATGAGTTTCCTTTACTACCCTTTCACCATTAGTAAGCATTTCTTGTAGAAACTTTGTCAAATTTGTCTTCAAATCTGTCTTCAAATCTTCCATGCTTGTCTTTAAAAAATCCACCTTAGCTTCTACGCCTTTCTTTAAACCATCCATCTTAGATTCTACATCTTTCTTTAAACCATCCATCTTAGCTTCTACATCTTTCTTTAAACCATCCATCTTAAATTATGTTGCTTTTTGTGCAAGTGACATTTGTTGCACTTGGTCTCATAATTTTGATATATCATGTTGCATTTCTTCCTCTTCTTCATGAGTCATGCTAGAGCTTTCAGGTTGCCTATTAGGTGTTTGCATTTTATTTCCTTGGGGCATCAATTACCGATAATAATTCTTTACTATGCCCTTTTAATTCCTTCAAACTAATTTTTCAAACCAATCTTATGCAAAAATTTAAAAAAACTACACACCTTTTTCACTTTGTAGGCGTTTGATATTGAATCTAATGTATCTCTGTAATTTCAAATCATCTAGTTCTGAAATTGTGACCTACGGTAGCCCTCTGCGCCCTCTTTCCAATGCCACTAGTCTGATCCAAATTGGATTCTCCAGAAAGAGTTATGCCAAATCTCCCACAATGACCTGATTATAGACTAGTTTAGTAGAGCGAACTTGTACGACGTGCCACAAGTCACTGCTTCGACCTTTGGCTCCGAAAAATATATACAAGAAACTACAATCCGTCCTCTTTCTATACCTTTTTACGAAATTTCAATCCGATGCTCAGAGGGAAAGGTATGACAATTTTCCCCAGGTCACCTGTTTGGAATGTAATTCAGGAGTCTGCACAAAGATCAACTTTCTCAGATCATATCTCCGCATATAGAGTTCGAAAATCTCTGAAATTCGTATGCGAGGTTCAGTGCGATTTCGTCTCAAATGGGTTTTTTTTTAGCTTCTAAAATGTCGTAGAAAAAAAATTATAGCAAAAATTCCACGATGACCTATTTTGAGCAATGAAACCCTAGAATCCAAAGCTCTGATACCAAATGTTATGAAACCAGCTCACAAAAAGATACAAAATATAGATCAACACCTTAGAATTTAGCCTCTTCGAGGGGGAAACCTCCTTTACATTACATAAATGAATGATTCTTGGATGATACAAATGACAAAACCTCCTTTCTATATATAGGAGTGTAGGGAGTCACAATATAACCCAGCCGACCTAACAATAATAATATAAAGCCACAATAATAACAATAGAGGGATTCTCTGGGGCACAGTAGTAACAATATGGGGAAAATAGGGTCACAACAATATTAATAAGGGATACAATTACAATAGTAATGGGGTAATCACTAGTATTATACGGACCTAACACGCAATGCTTGCTATGCGTAGTGCAAGGAAAATGAAGGAAAGACTCCTGAATGATGATCAAATCCTCTACAAAAGACACCAAAAATTCTGACAATTTTAGAAAATATCCTATTCTTCAGTTGAAGAGAGGTAAATTTCCTTGAAATGGACTAAGCAAACACCTCAAACTAACAAACACACTTGAAATAATTGTTAAATGAAGAAAAGTCCAACTATTGATCGTGCCATGTGGATACAGTTCACTAGGCAACTGATTTTTATCAGCACTTACGCAATGAGTGTTTTGTTCCCTAACATGCATAAAATTTGAAGTGTTGGTGCTTGATTCATATCACATATTGGACATATTTTGTGTATCCCATGATACATGGGTGATGATGTGGCTCTTGAACATGTAATCCTTAACTCTTGACACTTGCACACAAACTTTGTTTCTTGGACTATGTTTTCTAGCTTTGACAGGATTCACACCATGTTATTTTTTATTTACACAGTGGTATATATCCCACATATGGGCTAGAAAATGAAATATATGTCTTTATATACTCTAATATCCATAATGCACTTTGATGCTTTGTGCACACTATGTTCTTCTCTCCTCAGTAGCTTGGCACTTGGCACTTGGGCATGTCTTGGATTGTGAATTGTGGTTGAAGGAATCATGGCTCGAGGCTAGGTTAAGATATTGGTGCTTGGGGACCCAATAATTTTGATAAAAGATAATAAAACAATCTACATAAGCCCAAAAGCCAAATTTGGCTATAAAAAGCCAATTTTGTTTTATTTGATCAATATTTTTTTCATTCGCCAAACGAACCCCAACCTTATCCCTGATAATCATTTTCCTTGACTTTGAGAGCACAATGATTCTTTTTAACAAATCTTGGTCAAATTTGCAATTTTTTTACAAAACGCTATCCAACACCAACACCTTCAAAGCTCTATACTATCATGTTATGGATGAAGATTCCAAACATGTTTGACTATGATCCTCATCCCCTAATTTGTATCTTCAAGCTCAAATTATCATCAGAATTTCATGGCTATTTGAAGTCATAGTAATGAAATTGTCATGGTAGGAATTGAATTGCATATATTTCTTTCAAGAAAAGACATTGGAAACATCTCTCTCGCTTACATTTGAAAAACCACTTAAGAGTTTCTTTTGGAGATTTTACAAAACCTATTTTGTTAGAAATTTCTTGCTTAACTAGCTTATGCTTGCAACATTTTCATCTATTGTGCATTCAAATATTCTGCATTCAATATTTGTAAAATCCCATCTTATATCTTGAAAGGCTCATAATTTTACCAATTAAGACTATGTTTGAGCCTGCACAATAGCACTCAACTGAAAGTTGTTGATAAGGAAACAAATATAATACAACATCACATAGATTAGCCACATGTTGAAGTGTAATAGTGCCTTGAAGGAACCAACATATTTTCGAAGGCCATTGGAGTAGCCTCTCGAAGCATGGAAATAACACCTCATTTGTTGAACCCTTGTGTTAATCAAATAAAGTTAATATTCTCTAAGAAAGAAAGGTTATTTATTAATGAAGATACCCCACAATGGCAGCCCAAAGGAACCTAAAAGACAAGACAAAATTAGGTTTAAATATTCATTTAAGATGGACATAAAATAAGGAGAAGTGCTACCTTTTGATATATTCACGATTACACCAAAAATACAGTTTGGCTCCAAAGAGGAGGAGACATCTCACTTGTGAAAAAGACAAATATGTTTCACATTAAATAGGTGCTTGTGCAACTTTGTGTTGGAAAATTCATGACCAACCCTTGGGAATATTGGAAATATTTTAAACAGGATGACTTTGGACCTAACCTTCCTATTGATACAATGTTCTTCATATCTCATGTCAAATTAGATGAATTATTTTATCATAAAGGTCCAAGCATCTCACATTTTCTTATGCATGGAGATTACTTGTAGATGTGAACTCAAGAGATGATCATTTAGTACCTTCAGCATATTTTGTGTCTTCCTCTTATTTTAGTGAATCTCTTAAATCAAAATTCAAAATTAAATTCCGAGTAAACAAAGCTAAATATCACAAAGAAATCCCTCTATGAGTTTAGAAGGGATAGATCCTAAACTCGAAAGCAGTTTTGATGTTGCCTCTGTGGTTTTTTCTTCAGCCTTGAAATTATAGAATGCTAACAGTATATTCAAGCAAGGTCACCTCATCTAGATATTACCAGCTTGGACACTTGATAAATGCAACAAATGAAGTGTCTCCACCTACATAGCAAGCATAGTCACCATTAGTCAATTAGAGAAAATAACTTGAAGGCCAACAACAACCCTATGCAATAGAAAGAGTATAAATCCAGTCACGAAACCAGAACTAGCAGTTATTTCATTCATGATAAAGAGAGGGATACTTAATGTCATGTTTTCATATCTTTTTATGTTGAAATATTTTCATATGGCTCCCTAATTGTTGGTTGTGTACTTGGAGGGATGCAATTTCTTGTATAGTTGTTGAGTTATATGAACTCTAGCCCTATGGAATTAAATGTATTATGCCCCATTTGTCATAATAAATTCTAGTAGCTATATAAAGTTCTATTTGACCATGTAAAATCATTAAGAATATGATAGGGAATGGAATAAATGAAGAGTCATTTAGAATAAGAAAATTTGTAGGGGTGAAATGGGCCATGAGGTAATTTGAAGAGTCATGGGAGAGGTGAAAGGTCACCTACCCATTTTCATAAATATCGTCTCATTCCTCTTTCAGAAGGGCTTTTGGCAGTTGAGTCTTGTAGCATAGTTGTTATTACTCAGAGTTTTGAGCACTCTTGTTCTTGGCAACTTTTAGGCTCAGTGGTGGTGAGGCTCGAATTTATGTTAGACATGATATGAGTAGCCCTAATTCAACTATTGGATTTTTTTGGTTTTGTGGCGCATATACTTGGCTTTGTAGTATTATTAACAAGAAGTTCTTCATTTTTGGCATAGATTCCAATGCACCCATCTATTGTAATGACTAACTCATACTCCAATTATGTGTGCATGTGTTATTTCATGTTTGCTTTATGTTAATTAACTAAATTGAGGTGTGTGAATAATATGTTAGCTTTGAATATTTTCTCTTATTTCATGCAGGTGAAAGTAACTAACTGTCAACTAATTTGCAATTGAAATCTAGTATTTTTTTACTGGTGTGTTTCACAGGGTCTTAGCTAATTGATTCCTCTTGAAGCATACTTTTCTTATTTTGTTTTGCTATGTCCTTATACATTGTTAAGTTTTTCAATTGTAGGTTGATTTCATCGTCATTCTCAATGAATTTCATACTTGTCCTCAATCTAACATCTTTGCATTTGAAGGATAAGGAAAAACACACATGGTGGTAGCTAGGCCCACATATCGGATGAGGCTCCTACCCCAAATGGTGTGAGGTACAATTGGGACTTCACACTGTGGAGACCTTCTAACTATTGGTAGCACATTCTTCCCCATCCACATGTTGACCAAGCCTCTATGATGGCATGGAAGGATTTTGGTTGTCCTCAACAGGTCTAGATAATTCTCTTTGTTTTTTGCTAAGTCCTTTAGTCTTGAAGTATGTTAAGCAATGTCTGCAACTATAACAACCCCTATGATTTGACTACAAAATCTAAGGTTCTTTAGTTATGTCATTTTTGAATTGTTTTTACAAAGAAATGATGGAAACATAAGTAAATAGAGAGGGGGGGTGAATAAATTTAGTACATTCATGGACATTAAATTTCTTTTCTTTTAACTGATTAATTGAGATATTAAATGAGTATCATACACCTTATGAAAAACATATTTAAGATACAAATAACATGTAATCATGCAAAACACAACATAAAATGAGCACATACAAGCATTACACATGGACACCATATATAAGTGGAAAACCATAAAAGGAGAAAACCACGAATTGGTTATTGTTGTGATGCAAAGGCAAGCTCCTACTCCCTTATTACATATGGTTTTCTATAGGATCTTACCAACAAGATGATACTACGTCAAGTTCTTATGAAATCTACAACATGCAAGGAAGCTCCAAATCCCCCAAGTTTTCTCCAAGCTACAACCCACAGGAAGATCCTACTTCAATGGGATACAATATATTTATTAAGCTACAAATTGAAAGCAAACTATAATCCCCTAATAAATACAAGAAACAACATGCTGGTTTACCTGATCATCAATTATGCAGGCCTCCATCTGTATCTTTGTCTCTTCTCCTCTTTAATTTTGCTTCATATCTGCTTCATGTGTGTCAGATAACTAATGGACAATAACTCAATCACCTCACACATAATCTCTTACTCTATAACCATTAAAACTTCTAACACCATGAACTTTTATAAGAAACCTTTGATCGTTGTTAGTATTCCACACATGAATCTGAAATGAAAAGTCTTGTCTCTTTTCATTCCAAAGGTTTTTCTTCAATTCAAAAACAGTTTCAACTCCTTGGATATTAAAAATGCATAAAATGAATTCCAACATATTTAAATAAAATTAATTAATATTATTCATGACAATAAAGTGAATTCAAACTCAAAGAATAACATGCATTCTCTTTCATTCTAAAACCTTTGTTTTGATCACAATGTTGTAACATTTTCTTGGAAAAATGTCACACAAAAAATTTAAGCTTTGCCAAAAAATATTCAGCTTATTTGGTGTTCTCATCCCCTTGGGAATTATTTTGAAAGGAAACACCTCAGGAATGGGCTCATATCAGTTGAAATCTTCAGATTCTAGGGTGCATTTTTTATGATGTTATGTGGTTGAGATAGGTGTTCTGCAATCATTTCTGAACATTACAGTTAGGTAAAGGTGGATGTCATTTAGTTTTAGTTAGAGAGGTTACGAGAGGCTATATTTGCAAGAAGCCATATACAGGTTCTTTTAGGTCATTTGGAGGGTGATGTTTACCCTTTCCTAGCAGTATACAACTTGGATATCCTCAGCTTCCACAAGAAAAACAACTTTTATGATGGCATTCAGAAATTTTGTGGTAGACTTCACATATGAAAATGGTGACTTATTGTAGTAATATACAATCAAGACTCATTATGTGGAAGCTTCAATGTTGTTCAAATTTTCTTTTTGAAATTGGATGCTGTTACATGGATCTAAGCACTTTGAAATTCCTTGATTGGGAAGCAATGATTGTAGATGAAGGGGAACCCCTTAAAACTTTAAAAAAAAATTCCAACATTTGTAGCACCCACCTATTGATTTCTGACTTGTGTTTTTCCATGATAAATTGAAGGATAATTCTATTGACCTTTCTTGTCTTCTAGCCATCCTCGATATTGAATAGAAAAGTTGAGAGTCAACTAAAGAGAAAGTTTTCAGAGTGAATTGTATATATAGATTCATTGTGTTTAGTGTTGAAGAAAAATAACTCTAGACCACTTAGGGAAATCCTTATTACATTAGACAAGCATTATAATCATCCTTATCCTGTGAATGATTCATTGCAAAGTTTGTAATGAAAGGGATTTTCAGAAGTTGAATTCCATGATGCAAGCAACCAATTGCAATTGTTGGACGATATACTATCAAAGCCTAAGGCCAAAGCGTATTAATTCTTTTCCAACTGTTAGAGATGCTCAAGCGTGAGTTTATGTGAGTAGTTTTTAAAGATGATTAGAAGTGATTTCCATCGAGTTGGATAGGGACTCCTTACCGTTTTGAAGGCATTCTTTAGTTTATGGTCTTCCTGATGACTACACTTTGATATCAATATCTCATTTTTGTAAATATCATGGATTCAACAAATATACAAGTTTCAATTTTTAATGAATGGTTCGGGTTATGATCAATTGTTGTCATTCAATAGGAGACCCCCTTATGTGCTCTATGCTTAACAAAAGGGGTTAGGGTACATGATTTCTTATTTTGACAAAACAACCTTTGAAAATGTGGTAGCACTGGGTGAATAGAGCAACCCTCCTACATTAGACAACTTACAACTAGGGACCCCTTGCCCCTCACTTTCCACTTATGAACACTTCTTTACAACATTATCGTGAGATTTTATTTGGAAAATAAGGTAGCAGGTAATTTTATATGTACAACATTCACTAAATTCAAATGAGAAATCATTTGGATAGAGATAACTTATGTCCATATTCCTATTATGGAGCCTATTGACAGTGTTAGATACTTCCAACATATAGGGGGTATCCCCAATGTGAAGTCTCAATTAGACCTCATACCATTTGGAGTAAGAGCCCCATCTAGAGTATCGAACCAACCACCATAACTCAAGGTTTTCTTTGGCTGTAATGAATAACATATGAGAGTATGTGAATAACCTTTGAATTCAGCAAGAAAGTTGACATTGTGAGACACCAATTGAAATGTCTAAAAGGAGGCCTTCATGAGAGGAGATAAAATAGTGAGTCTCTAGAAGGAAAGTAATAGTACTATCCTAAGAGAGGCACACAATACCGAAGAAATTTTCATTAGTTATCTAGTGAAGTCTTCCACATAGACACAATGATCATTAAATCAAATACAACACACATCCAACAAGATAAGAACCAAATCCAATGAAGTAGTTCAATTTATTTGGTACATATGAACATAACATATACCACAAAAAACTAAATAATAGCCTTACAACATTTGTGATACATGAATGAAAACGTGTTGGCTCAATGAGTTCTTGACAATTAAGTGAAACATCTAAAGTACATAGTTACAATGATGAGACATTAGCTCCAATAGTGGAACATTAAGTCACTTCTTTCTTCTCCAAAGAATTATATTCTCTCCTATGCCAAGATAGAGAAGCCAAGGCTAGCTTTCCAAAGTCTAAGAATCCAAAAGCCATTTTCTTGAGTTAGAAGATGTATTTATAACAAGAGGAATGAACTTTCATATCCCCATAAATCTTGAGCTTCCCTCATGACTCTTCGACTTCCAAGGGACTCCTGAACTTCTACAAGACTCTTGGAATTTTTCTAGTGACTCTTTTATCGACATGTAACTTTTGGGCTTCCACATATTTACATTTTATCATGTTTCTTGAAAATACATAATTACATTCACAAATGATGTGGCAAGGCATATTTACACATATGACATTGTGATGACACTTATACAAGACATGACTTGGAAATGATGACATGGAACTTTATGATGATGTGGCAATGCCATGATGCTCCCCTTACAACTTTGACTTTTATTTCTTCGTGAAAGATATTTTCTTGTTCTTCATTTTCACCCTCCAAAAGGTCTTAGATCAGTGTTGGAACCATCCAAGGCAACATGAGATGTCATCACTTTGTCATAGTCCAATATTTCATCAAGTCTTCATGACGGTTCTTCTTTGTCACTTCTTCTCCACAAGTGCTTACTTGTATCATCTCCTTGACATATTCCTTGAGTATCACCTTGCCATGTTGAGATGGTACACCTACAGATGAAGTTCGCTCTTGACAAGGTAATATTAGCCTAGAAAACATTGATTCTACTGCTACTTTTCTCATGTACGAGGATGATTGTAATGTGCCTATGCAGGAGCTGAGAGGGAGAGGTTTGTTGGGGATAGCATAGTTGAGGTCAGCAATGGATGAGGAAGGCACCACTTCTCACTGAAAAGGTACAATGTAGGGGCTCTTTTGGGTCTAGCACAGTGATCAAGGACAAGAGACAGGGCCAACGAGCTTGCTAACTAAAAATGTGAAATATATTGGTCTTAAGTTAGAATAAGACAGGGATAGTGTAAATGAGATTCACAGTGACTATGGGAGGAACTAATATGCATTAGAACTGCACACTATGCTAAATGGGACAAGGAATAATAAGAGATGGTGTAGTGAGGGGTTCTAGTTAGCAGAGAAGGAAATACTAAGTACTGTAGTTGTGGAATGTGTAGTGCCTAAGAGGTAGGATTCTATGTTATCATAGTTGAGGGTTGGAGTGGCTCCAAGGTGGACTTTTTGTCCACTAGAAATGTGCACTATGCTGAGGGAGGCTCACTAGAAGAGAGGATTGCGTAGTTGTCTGAGGCAAGAAGTAGAAAGTTAAGTCACATTTCCTAAGGGATGTTCATTGCACTGTGAAGGAAGGAGGACCTTTGTATTTGTTGAAGCCTCGAAAATCGCTGCAACAACATGGGGGATGACCACCCAATCCGAACTTGTTATATACCTAGGGAGGATAATATGGGGTACCATGTTGCTCCATTTACATGGTTGCTCCGATACCACTTGTTTTGGATCTGATCCAAAAATATACGAGAATAGAAATAACCCAAGAACAATAAGATTGAAATAGATAAAAATGATTCTCTTTGTTGATCAAACCCTTAAGGTAGGGCAACACCATACATTCACTCCTTAAGGAAGGAGAACCATCCACAAGCCATATGCCTGTTCATACAAGAATACTTCTTTTCATATCTCTCCATGTGGAGTCTCTAGCCTTTATATAGGCCTCATACATACAATACCATGCATCATTACCATGGTTCCCTCATACCATCAACTAATACCATGGACCCATTACATTATTATTAACTACTTGTGGTCCATTACATGACATGGGTTAACCACCTTATTTATTACTATGGCTCATCCCATTATTACATTATTACCTTGGGTACCACCCTTGATACCCCATATTATCCCCCCTAGGTATATAACATTCCACCCCCCTAAGCATGTTTCGTCCCCGAAACATGGGAAGAACACAAATAATAAGATCTACTCAAAAGAGTAGTCCACTGATACCATGCACGTGCATCTAGCCATCCAAGAGAAAGGTGAACCCTCAATCTCGCTGGTGCCTCGCTCGCTTGAGATGGAAGTTGACCGTGGCAGCTCTTCTGTGTTGATGTGTAGTAGGTGGATCGTCTCTCCTTTCTATCCATCATTTGACTACTTGGTTTCCATGATGGTTGTCTTGCGGGGTGATGTGGGTGATGATATGTTGAAGTTTTAACCCACGATGGCTTTTTCTTGACTTCACCCTGTTGTGGTGCCTGTTGTGGTGTCTTCTTTTTCAATATGACTTCAACCACTGAGCCCTCCTCTGATGTATCATCATCTGTAACCTTTTCTTCTGCAGTCTCTGTTTGTGTTTGATTGTCGATCATGAGAGGCTCATCATCTGATATGTCAGTCCCTTGAACATCTTCTGCTTCAGCCTCCATGTGCTGCACCCCGGAAACCCTGCAAAAATGAAAAAAAAAAAAAATCTCCACGGTTTGCCCAAGAAAGAGCTCTGATACCACTTGTTGTAGATCTGATCCAAAAATATACGAGAATAGAAATAACCCAAGAACAATAAGATTGAAATAGATAAAAATGATTCTCTTCGTTGATCAAACCCTTAAGGTAGGGCAACACTATACATTCACTCCTTAAGGAAGGAGAACCATCCACAAGCCATATGCCTGTTCATACAAGAATACTTATTTTCATATCTCTCCATGTGGAGTCTCTAGCCTTTATATAGGCCTCATACATACAATACCATGCATCATTACCATGGTTCCCTCATACCATCAACTAATACCATGGGCCCATTACATTATTATTAACTACTTGTGGTCCCTTACATGACATGGGTTAACCACCTTATTTATTACTATGGCCCATCCCATTATTACATTATTACCTTGGGTACCACCCTTGGTACCCCATATTATCCCCCCTAGGTATATAACAAAACCTTAAAGCAGTGCCCTTTCCGTTTGGAATGGTGGTTCCAACTAGTTCATCTAGGTCCAGTTACCTTCTCTCAATGTCCAATGACTTTAAAATATGGCTTTCATTCACCAATGGAGAAAATACATCAGATCAACCCTCTTGCTGATCAGGGAAGAAAATGATCCTTAAGCTGATTTAAGGCTCAGCTAATCCACTACTAAAGTTTCCCTCTTTGGGAAGAGGACTTAAAAAAAATATAGAAATTAATCTAAATGCAAACTTATTCTAAGATGCAAGCAAAAGGAACTATCTTAATCCTATCTCAATTAGGTAGATATAGATCTAACCCAACCAAGAGCAGCTATTTAAAATATTGGGATTTAAATATGTCTCGCTTATAATGAATATCATGCTAATGAAGTAGTTCAATTAATTGACATCACGAATACCACACACATCCTATTGAGACCTTTTAACTGAAATAATTAATCAACAACATTCAGGAAGAAGTTCACAAAATGATATTGATCATTTAATCAGTAACTTGAATTATTAAATAATAATATGCGGAAAAAGTTCACAACATACCACTATTTATTAAACCAGTATTAAAAGACAGATTTATGAGTAAATAGTTACTCAGAAATCAGAATTCAGCCCATAAGAGCAGAGATAATAATAACATAAAATAGAGACAAATTACCCATACCAACAAAAGTGCACAAATATGAAAGTAAATTGAGACATTCCTGTCATAAAAAATGAAACCATCATTTAAAATAATAGTATTCGAAATACCAATTTATTGAATCCATTTCTCCAGCTCCGGTCTCTAATAGTCCTTTACAATGCCTGAGCTTCTACTTTCAAAACCAGAGCTACAATAGTGCAAACTCTGTTCATTATACATAACTCAGAATGTAGAAGAAAAACCTCAATAATCTCTAGATCTGAGATTCCACTCCTCCCACCTACAACTCTAAATCCCTATTACAAAAGTGCTTTTAGAATTCTAGAATTTCATAGGAGAGCAACCCCTATTACATTTTGCAATCTGTTATTTATAATATTTGCAAAGGAATTCTGGAGAGGAAATTTTGTTGAACAAAAATCTACCCAATGACTTTTATTTGCTCAAAATTCCAATCTTTTAATTGCTGGAGCATTCTCATTGATTAAGATATTTTTTTCCATATTCCTTCTACTGTTTTCCTGCAAAAAGAAATCAAAATAAATTAAAATGTAACAATAAAATCAAAATATCATTTCTGGCATTAAAAAAAATCCAATCAAATTCAATTTAAATAAATAATTAAAAATAAAATATAAGCTCTCTATTGATGCTTGGGATGGTTTATTTGGCCAAAGATATTATTGATGAGCGAATATGTGATTAGAAGATGCTTAGGCAAATGAAAATGAAGAAAATAAAACTCAGAAAATTGATTTTGTTTTCAAAATTCGGAGTTTGATCTTCTGCCAGATTTTTGACCCAATAAATGACTAAATCTGTTAGTGAAACCTCCTCAAAAATGTTCTTGATTTTATCTTTCCAATGAACCATCCTGGGCTTCATTTGACCAAGTATAACTCAATCTATGAGCCTCCAAAGTTGATGAGTCAAAATTGGCACAATTCTGGTATTTTTGTTGCTAAACTAAAAAATCAAAATTTTTAATTAAAAATTTAATCCTAAATTAGAATTCTAATTATCTAATAATTAATTCTAATTTAATTGTTAATTATAAATTAAATTAATTATTTAATAAATTGTCATTAATAAATATAAATCTAACTAACTAAAATATAATTAACTATTTATAAACGAATTAATATTAATCTAAATAATAATTCAATTTTAATTTAATTTAATTTTATATATTAACTAAATTAACTAATTTAAATATTGAATAATTTTAAACTAATAATAAAAAAATAAACTAACATACACTCATCTCATGTATGAGTGAGTTTTGTAACTTTAAACCAAAACCAAAGTTATGAACACTATGTTTAATGCTTTTAATGATCGGGGATGGCAATTCGGAGGATTGAGTCCATAGAGGTTTTTAGAAATGTATCACTTGAAAACTCCCGATGTGATATTCTGATCCGATGTTTTAAAAATTGTTTATTTTATATATATTTTTTTAATTAAATTTTTAATTTAATTATATTTAATATATTAATTAATTTAAAATTTAATATTAAACATTAATTTTTATTTTGGTTTTATTTTTATGATTTTAAGTTTCTAAATTACAGCTATTTTGATAATAAAAATAAAAATAAACTACAGTCACTTCGATGTTTTGGGTTTTGGAGATTAATAATTAATTTGGAAATTTGAGTAAATTTCTAAAAACCCGAGGTTTTATGATTTGGCTGTATAAATAAAAAATGAAAAATGTTAGTAATTACTAACTAGGGGTTAATATTTAAACAACTGCATTATTGAATTAATTTATTTACAAAAATGGAATATTTACATTTTATGCATTTTTAACCCAGACGACATAAATGATTAGACTTCAAAGGAGTGTCATTTACAAACCAGTTGTCCAAATGAGGTAAAACAAGCATCAATGGGAAGCTTATGAAAAATCGATTTTAACAAAGCAATCAAAACAAGAATCCAAAAAAAATGAAAAATTAACAATCGCGTAGGATAATCAACTAAATAAAAATCCTAAAAGGTGTTTAGCCAAAAATTTTATAGAAAGGGTCCCCATTATTTGAAGTGAACAAATAAAAAATGGGGGGTTGTGTTTTACCACAACAATGGCGACACACGGGAGAAGAACCAGTTATCTCTGTTTGATATGAATAAAATGTTCCTAAAATCAAAGTAAAAATAATTAAAGAAGAGAATTTTTTTTTTTTTGAAATGCTTGACTAGGTTCATTAATCTCAATAAAAGCAAGAATAATCTTACTATAATTTTTCGTAAAATTCCTCATAAATTAAAATAATTCAATACTACATATAAATCTTTAATTAGTTGTAGAGATAAAGCAGGGGTCACTTTACAGTTTATCTTTTAAAATCTACTCATTTGTCACAGGTAGAGCCACTGCTGCCAGCAAACATCTATAGTCTCGACAGGGTTACCTTTTTAATCATCAATGATTTAGAATCCCATCTCTTTAAGAACTATTGACCTAGAGATAAATCCATTTATATATGTTTATTTTTTATTTTTTATTTTTTTAGTTTTTAAAAGTTGTTGTCCTGGTTTGGTAGCCAAATAGTTGACAATGCCATTCACTGGTTATAATTGCACTGAACAAGCTAACTCGTGATGAGACCCCTTGTCTTATAATTGTTTGCAATCATAAGCCATTACCATGGTTTGTTTAGCAATGTTGGTAATGTCAGCCTATTTTTCCCTTATGATCATGGTAAGCAGACTCATGATGAGACCTCTTATATTTTAAGTTTAAATATATTTTTGGATTACACTCTAGAAAAATAAGACTTTTTGGGACAGAGAGAATCATTGACTCCTTAAGAGTTAAGAATGACAATTTCAAAGTTAAAGGTGTTTCACTGTAAAGTGTCTTTACTTGGCTAAAAATAACTTTTCTTGACTGATAATAGAACTTTGAAAGATCTTAATAAAATATTGAAATCTCAAAATGATTACAATTTTGGTGAAAAATAAATTTCTCCTGATTTTATGATACTTTGCCAATTTCTCTTGATTGGTAATCTCTTCCTTAAGTATGTCTATCCTTATAATAAGAAAAACAAATTTTATTAAGAGATTTAAATAAAAAGATAATAGGTGACTATTAACAATTTTTCCCTATGTATGTCAACCATTGCTAGATAATAAGAAGGCCTTCCATAAAAATCATGGCAAAGTCACTAAAATCAAAACTGAAAACCAAAGGAAAAGAATTCTTAAGCCAAAGTGAGAAAAGAAATTAGTAAACAAAAATAAAAAATGAAGAAATTTCAAAAGTGAAAGGAAAATCCAAGATTTGAAATACAAACTCTAACAAGAATATTTATACCAATGTCTCAACAACATGAAGTAAAAGAAAATAATCATGTAATTATTCCTTCTTATGTCGAAATTCAAAAAAATTATACTTTGTAGGGTTGTAAATGTTTTAGGCTTTTGATAGTAGTGATGATAAAATTCAGCCACAATAAAAAATTTCTATCTGATATCAATCTTCTTGTTTCAAAGCATCATCTTAATCATTTTCTAATAAAAGGAATGCTTAAAAAAACAAACTAAAGGTTCAAAAATTTTCTGGTGTAGCTATTTCGATGAAGATTATCGCTGCTTATTGAAATAAAGCCAGGAGAAGAGTATAGGACTTTGAAAATATGATCTGGCGGAGGATTAAAAGCTTCAAATGGAGAACTACAAAACAAATTTTTATGTCAGAAAAACAAAACTGAAACTAAAGTAACGAAATGGAAATTAATGAAAGTGAGTACATGAACCTTACCATTGGATAATTACTTTTGATATTACCTGAGAGGTATCAGTTTTTCCAAACTAGCTGACTTCTTATTTTAATTAACATTAAAAACATGAAGAAGGCAAACTAGTCAAAATTATGTAACCCAAAATCATTATTTATTTTATTTAAACTAAAGTAAGCAGTAAAATGCAAAAATGGAATGCTTAGTGTTTAAGGGAATTAAAACAAATACATCAGAAATGAGAAAGAGAATTTGCAGTAATGAATGTTCTCAAAATATTATAAGTTTCATATAAACTCCATAATTTTATAAATTGTCTAGAACCAAAACCAAATCCAAGATAATAAAATTTAAATAAGAAGATAGAGAGGTCTTGAATTTCTTTTTTAATTATGGAATTATATATTTAAAACTGAAATATATGAGAAATAGAAATGATTTGAATATGCTGCAAATTTGTCATCAACTGTTTTCTTACCATAGTGGTTACCCAAGCTCGCTCTTTAAAATAACAAATCGCCATATCGGATGATTCGCATCACATGTTTCTTCACCATGCTTCAAGTTTAATTTGCAAGGATTCACCTTTGTTGCTATGCCATATATCGATTAAATGTTAATGGTTTAGAAGCATGCATTGGAAGCTATCGCATCGGAGATTGCAATGGCAAATTGCCGATATGAAAACATGCAATGAGAAGATGTGCAATGCGATGGAGCGATCGCATCATTGAAGAAATATTATATCGGGGATAGGAGAATATTTACATTGTGCTTCCCACATCGCACAACACACATCGCAAATTTGGAGATGTGATGTGAGAAAAAATAAAAATGCGATGAAGAAATTGTTAAATCGACGATTGTTAATCGACAATGATTGACGATTAGTGAACTTTTGGTACCTGATGTAACACAATATGATTCTTGCGATACTGATATGTGATGAAGAGTGGACTCGATAAATTTATGATGAAAATTTAAAAACATATCGGATCTGAGACATCAGCCCTTTTGAAATTATGCTCCTACCATTATTGCGATGGAATGGACGCAATATTTTATAAACTTAATTTGAATTCCATATCGGGTTTGGAATTATGTGGTCATCGCAATACTGGTAAAGCTGTTTTCGGAGATCGGCGATTCATGATAATGGAAGTATATTCAACTGCAAACCTCCGATATACGAAATGCGATATGACATATGAGCGAGGTAGTACATCGGAGATCTTTTATGAACAATTTGTTATAAAAAATGGTAAGATCTACCTTGGATGAAATATTTCAATACAAATGGTTGTGAAGTGGATGATGTAATATCGGAATGAAATTATTAACGAAGATGAGCGGGTGTTAAAACTGGAAACCAGGGCAAAACTTCATGTGGGTCATCTTATTCATGGCTAATAATATTTTTATTAATTCCTCTCGTCGAGAGGTGTAGGATTGATATAAAGATCATCCAATTTCGATAAGTATTCATGGAGATATGAATTTATTTTGATTATGGAATTATTATCAAGCCGACCTACAACTCATGTAGGCTCAGAAGTCCAACAGTCGCATCTATTCACCCACCAACATTGTGTATAAATATAAGAGGACTTTTCCTCATTTGGACTTACTCATCTCATCATATCTCTCTCTCTCTACTGCGCAGATATGAGTCTCTTCTCTACTACGTTGAAATGGGTCTCTCTCTCTCACACATGTGAAGCTGGAAGCTGTTGAATTTGAAGTTGCAACTGTAGAAGTAAATATTGACTTGCGTGGCCTAGAATATCTCCTCTTTGGAACTACGTTGTAGGTTCATTTGAACCTCCTTTGAAAGCCGCAACTTTTGGTGGTGGAATGAAGTCAATCCGATGAACGGTTTGCAAGATATCGACTGCCCTAGTTTGAAGTCGGGAACTGCTGAAACTAAAGCTGCAACTGCAGAAGTAAAGATTGACTTGCGTGGCCTAGAAGATCTCCTCATCTGAATTGCACTGTACTTTCATCTGAAACTCCTCTGGAAGCCGAAACTTTTGGTGGTGGAATGAAGTCAATCCGACTGTCGTTTTGTGAGATATGGTCTGCCCTAGTTTGATAATGAAGCCGCTAATGCTGATGCTACTGATCTAGGGTTTGCTACTGCTGATATGAATCAAATTTATTGTACTATTTCTCTCTGCTGAATTATTGAAGATAAAAGAATATTTGATCAAAGGGTTTCCCCACGCATTGTGGGGTTTGTCCCTGGCTAGCCGCCACATCTTGTGTCTCTTGTCTTGGCTTGCTTTCTGTCGATCGTTTAATGTTCTATCTGCACTTTACTTTATGTCTAATCGGTGGAATATAATAAGAAAAAGAAGTAAACTGTTATAAGCATAGAACATACCATAACTTAACATGGTATAGAGCTAAGGTGAAGACAAAGCCCGAGCAAGAGCAAGAGCAATCATTGAAGAGAAGATTGGCAAGGCTATCCTAAAAGAACTATGGGGTCCTCAACACTCTTTCCTGCCGAAGAAAAGCTCGATGAGAAAGCTGACTATCACGGATGGAAGATGTCTATTGATCTAACCCTTGAAGATCAAGGAGTGCTGGACCATGTAAGAGGCAATATTGTTGAGCCTTCATCAAATGCATCTGCTGCTGCCTGGAACAAATGGAAAAATGGAGAAGTCAAAACAAAGAAGATCATCCGGGACTTTATCGACAAGTGCTTGGTGGCCTACATCTCTGATCTAGACACCTCCAAGGAAATCTACAACAGACTAGTGAGTTTATTTAAAGTTAATGATGCAAATCAAGTTTTATTTCTTAGAAATAAGTTGAGGGAAATCAAGAAGGGTAAAGATGAAAGTATGCAAGCATACTTCTTAAGAATCACCGAGATCAAGAACGATCTCCTATCCATTGGGGAAACCATTACTGATAGAGAAATGGCACTCACAACTCTTGGAGGATTACCATCTGAATGGTATGTGTTCAGGACTACTCTTTTGAACAATAATGTAATTCCTAGTTTTGAGGAATTAATGGCTAGATGCATCCAAGAACAAACAAGGGTAGAAGAGCAGGAAATGCCCTTGCCTAAAGGTTCTCCTACTACTTTTTCTTCTCATGCAAAGAAAATAAATAATTCCGGGACTAAATCAAAAGGAAAGGCTAGACCTAAGGCTAGAAGAAAATGACGATGTTACATTTGCGATAAAGCAAGTCACTATGCAAGGGAGTTCCCTGATAGAAAGGACTCACTATAGGACGATGATCAAAATCCTTCTGATGGCAATCAAAGGAATGACAAATTCAACAACAAAGGTAAGAGGAGAGCTGGGAATCAAGGAAGAGGACAAGCATTCAAGAAGGCCAGAAATTCTAGGATGTATTAAATGCATCTGACCTCAAAAAGAACGTAGAGTCCATCTCGGCAACGGAAGACAAAGGCTACAAGGTGACCTTCAGCGATGGCAAGGTACGTATATGGAAAAATAATGTTAAATATGCCTTTACACTTGGGTTTAGTTTTGATTCATTATATCAGGTCGATGGAAGTCTATTAGGTGTCATGTCTTATGACACATCTCTTCAGTTCGAACTTTGGCATCGGAGCTTTACCCACCTTCATTATAAAGCTATGCTCGGTGTAAGACAAATGGTGATAGGGATGCCTGAATTCTGAATAGAGAATGAAGGTGTATGTCCAGGATGTGCTGAAGGAAAGCTCAAAATGGGACCATTCCCCTCAAGCCAAAGCAAGACCTCTGATATATTACAATTGGTTCACTCAAGCATACCTGAGGTTGGCATTAAGAGGGAGACTACTACACCACATACTCCTGAGCAGAATGGTGTGGTGGGAAGGAAGAACCACACGATGATGGAAGCTGTCTGGGCCATGCTACATGATCAAAGACTTCTGAAGTTTCTATGGGCTGAAGCTGCAAACACTGTCGTATATGTACAAAATCGATGCCCTCATCAAGCATTGGGTTCCAAGACTCCTAAAGAAAAGTTCACTGCAAGGTGAACAATATTTCGACTTTGAGGGGCTCTCAAGAAGCCAACACCAGGGAACCAAAAGAAAAGGATGATGAATCAATGCCTGATGTAGAAGAACCCGTGGATCTGATAGATTCTCATCCACATGAGCCTTCCTCTTCTAGGAAGAGGCCTTCATGGCTTAGGGGGATACTTGATGATGCTATAGGACATGTTGCACCCTGAGGAACCTTCCGTCAAAGTAAGAAACTTAACAGGTATCAGGGATACCTGACCATTATGAGCACGATCATACAAAATGAGCCTTCATCATTCTCATATGTCGTCAAGCATTAACTATGGAAGGGTGCTATGACCATAGAATATGAGTCTATTATGGAGAATGATGTCTGGGAAGTAGTTCCCAGACCCTGGACAAGACAATTGTTACTTCAAAATGGCTTTTCAAGATAAAGCATACAGTAGATGGAAGTACGGAAAAGTATAAGTCTCGTTTTGTTGCTCGTGGTTTCTCACAGAAGGAAGGTATAGACTATGATGAGATATTTGCACCTGTTGCCAGATATACGACCATCCGCTCGATCATAGCCCTTGTGGCTTCACAAGGATGGAACCTACATCAGATGGATGTCAAGACCGCGTTCTTGCATGGTTCTATCAAGGAAGAGGTCTATGTGGAGCAACTTGAAGGAGTTGAGATTTATGATTGAAAATCTCATGTATGCAGGTTGAAGAAGGCTCTTTATGGGCTGAAGCAAACACCCCGAGCATGGTATGAGAGGATCGATAGCTACTTGATGAAGCTGGGATTCACTAGGAGTGAAGCCGATCCTAACCTTTACTTTAAGGTTGAAGATGACAAGCCTCTCATACTGGTGTTGTATGTGGATGACCTCTTTCTAATAGGTGCAGACTCTCTCATTCACAAATGTAAGAGGGAGTTGGCTTCTGAATTTGAAATGAAGGACCAAGGACTTGAAGTATGGCAGAAGCCAAGGGAAATTTTCCTATCTCAAGGGAAATATGTGGTAAAGATATTGGAAAGATTTGGTATGATGGACTGCAAGCCTGTGACTACCTCGAGGATCTTAACTTTTAGAAGTTATATAGTAGTGATGTCGGATCAGATTTGGGAAATGCCTCTGAGTTTCATAAACTCATTCGCATTGATGTTCTTGCTGAACCTCCGTCCAAACATATTTTTTGTAGTTAGCATTGTGAGCTCATATTTGGTTGAGCCTCACTGGATTGATGCTAGGAATCTTCTGAGATGTCTTTAGGACACAATCTCTCATGGATTAAGATACACTGCCGAAGATGTGAGACTACTTGGATATACTGATGTTGATTGGGCAGGCAGTGTGGTGGACCGTAAGAGCACTTCTGGGTGCTGTTTCACCTTGGGATCTGCTTCGATATCCTGGATGAGCAGGAAGCATACGTTAGTGGCTTTGAGCACCGCCGAAGCAGGATATATTATTTCTAGCATAACCTCGTGTGAGGCAGTCTGGTTGCGAAAGCTCTTCAGTGAGCTGTTTGGATTTACATTGGATACCACTGTGATTCTCTATAACAACTAGAGGTGGGATTCGATTATTGAGGAATCCCGTATGTTAGATACCTATAGTAATAGGTTTCATATTTCATGATTGATTATTGAAAATCCAAATATGCTCTGCTTTGTTACTACAAAGATCCCATATTTCCAGGAAATCAGAGGTGTGTGAAATACTTCAAATATTGAGGACCTTATTACAAATTTTTTGGATGATTCAACAGTCTAATCTGGATCATGCCATGTTTCAATTTTGTGTTGTAGACTAGAGAAAAAAGTCTGTCCAAACTGTTTAATCTTGGCAGACAACTAGTTTAGGTAGAGAAGAAAAGGATCCCAACAGCTTAATCTGGGACCTTGAAAGAGATAAGGGTAGAAGTAGATAGAAAAAGCAAAAGAAAAAGCCAAGGAAAAGAAAAGGCAAGTAAGGGTCTGCAAGTCCAAATGCACCCTCCAAGGAGAAATAAAATGCTAGGCAAGTAGCTGGGTAGGTAGCAGGGGTTGCAGAAAGGTATCCCTATCATTGCAAGGTTGGTGATGGTGGGCAGCAAGGCAAAAGATTACAGCTGGAAGCATGACTAATTTCCCTCACTCCCCTCCAATTTCATTTCTAACATTCCCTCACTAGCCTGAGATTCATGGAAAAGACTAAGTTTTCATGGTGGTTTTTGATCTTTAAAAGCCACATTTCTTATCTAAAGTTCTTTTCATTTTGATCTACTCTTGAAACCAAGCTTGTTTCATATAAACTCAATGATTTCCACATCCACTTACCTCCTCCTCCACAACTAACACTAACCCTATTGTACAAATCCCTTATATCGCCTTTCTCCCTAATATTACTAACACCAAGGTGTATAAATCCCAGCATTATCTACATATTCTCCTTTTGGCATTATAGCCAAGTAAATGGTCCAAGGAGACTTCAGTCCACCTGGGACTGTGGTCAACCTTGTCTTGGATGTGCTCTGACCCCTGGTTATGAGCAGAAATCCTGTCCCTCAAGTCCTTACCGTCTCTCTGCTGAAAGCGCACAGAAAACCCCCTTTTCCTATGAAAACCCCCTTTTCCTATGAAAACCCCCTTTTCCTATGAAAACCCCTGAAAAGGCCCAAAAAACCCAAAACTGCGAAAAAACCCACTTGCCTATAGTCCTCCGCCCAAAAAATTAAACTGAATATTTTATTGCGCTGGCGGGACCCCTCCCCAACATGCTCGACCAGTCGGAAGGCCCGCCAGCCGTCAGATCTCCAGCGCCCAGATCTAAGGGTGGGCGGTCAATTTCAGATCTCGATGTGCCGACATTTAGCGTCCGGGGAAAGCGGTTTTACCTATCCCGTACAATGGACGCGTGGCGGACGGTAAGGTTGTTCGGAGCCCTCCTCCCACTTACCGCCTTTGCCCAAAGGTGGTGCGGGGAACCCACTTACCGCCACCCCGTATACCGCTACCCCACACGTCATGCCTACACGTCATGTCCACGCCGCTCTGACGTCACCCCGCCGGTGCCCGCCCCATCGTCCCTTGGTCCTCCACGCGGGCCCGCCTTTGCGCCCGCCCGCCACCGTGTCCTGCCGACCTGGCTAACACCTCAGCATCCACGTCACCCCTCACCTGGGCCCCGCCATGACGTCATGCTGACGTCATCGGCGGAAAAGCGCCAAATTCATACTTTTGCCAAATTTACTGATTTAAACGGCTAAACGCATATTTTTCGCTTATTTTGCATGCGAAGCTGAACTAGCCGTTGTCAAGCCTGCTGCCGCGAAATCTTGCATTCAGCCATCAAATTCGACAAGTAAACCGTTCAAAGTTCGAGGCTTGACTGCATTAAGCCTTTGCAACCCAGCCCGCAAGCTTCCAGGTCGATTTGCCAGGTATTTTGCCGTCTTCTCCCATTCTGCCCGTGAATTCCAATTTTCTGCAAAATCACCATTAAAGTCTGCTAAAAACTCTAAATTTAGCTCTACCTAAGCACCCAAATCAGACATAAGTAACCTGTGCCATCCATTAGCCCCAATTTAGCTCTGTACAAACCAGCTCGCGGGTTAAAACTGCAGAAATCGCCCTGAAGTACCCAGCATTGTTCCTTTTTGCCAAGTACTGGTTACCTACACTCTTCCTGTACAAATACTAATACCTCAGTAAGCATTCCCTTAGACAATCCACATTCCTGAAAATCATCAGTACTTTGCTAGCTTCAGAACAACTTCACACCAGAAGAAGACATCACACCAATTGCACCTACCTGCTGCTCAAAGTCTTCAAGAGATTCATCAAAGCTCTGCATCCTGCTGCACACTTTCAGACTGTATCATGGCAGCATCTGCATCCTCCTCCCTCAGTGTCACTCCACTGAGTCAAACCAATAAGGAACTGGAAGCTATGCCATTAGTTGACAAGGACTGTCTCATAAATGATTTTGAGGGAAACAGAAACTTTTTGAAGACCTTCACCACATTAAGGGAAGACTATAAGGCAGGACTTGGTACAGATGGGATATGGGAGTCAAACCTGCCCTATTACTGCCTCCCAGCTGTGAATGTTTTCCCTGAAATCATTCACTTATGTGCTCAAAATTATGATCAGGAGCACAGAGCTGTCAACACTCAACTAGGGAGGATTTTGTTCTATATAAACGCTGACACCATCAACAAAATGCTGCACTTTGAACAGACAGAGTTATTAGTCCCTTTCTCCATGAGATCTTTAATGGAAGCAGGTGAGAAGATGACCAGTGAAGAGCTGCAGAAGGTCACCAGGAACTACATGTGGCCTGAGAACCAGCCTACAGGGCCACCTCCTTATCCACATGAGCACTTCAATGACTCAGGCAGGCTGCTCCTGGACATGATAGCCTATGTGCTAGGCTACCAGAACAGCAAGCATGTGGATCTAGCCATGCTCGTAATGCTATCTGCCTACAGCCCACGACAACCCCCTGCCCGAAAGTACAACTTTGCCAAGTTCATAGCCAATAGGATCCATGATCAATTGTGCAAATTGGACAGACAAGGAGTCTTTAGATATTCAGCATACATCTACCACCTGTTCATGTATCATCACTCTGAAGCTTTCCCATGCTACATCAGAAGGCTGGACAACAAAGGGGAGAAAAGATCAGTCATATTCTGGACCTCAGTCTATCATGAAATCACAAATTCACCCTACAGCTATTGTGAATTTGTAGATCAGTTTGTATACCCAGTCTCCAGCATACTTATGAAATCCCCTCCACCTAGAATATCAAATGAGATCAAGAAAGCTTTACAGCTTTCTAAGAAGTACAAAATAGGTGATTGGTACCTATATGAACACCACACTGTGTTCAGAGTGTATGGGTGTGAGCTCTGTCCATACAGACTACCCAAGTATGTTCCCATGAGATTATTTGCCTTGGAATATTACAGGCAATTAATCCAGTCAGACCTCACCCACTTCCACAGCTCAAAGAAAAAAGCACACCTTAACTACAAAAATGAGCTGGGCCCTTTTATCATGAATAAGAAGGAAGGATGGGAGGCTGCAGATTTGATCCTAAAAGACAAATATAAGTTGTCTTACAGTTTCCGGTGGGTCCCATATGACCCTCAAGGTTTCATCACTGCCAGGAGAACAAAGTACAGACTCCTAGCCATCAAACACTGCCACTATCCACATCTAGAACAGTATGCAAACTTACAAGAGTGGCAGTTGGATACCCTTGTTGAGAGCTTGTCTGAAGAGGAAAAAATAGCTAAAAATATGAAAGAACTTGAAAAAACTATTGACCTGGACTATGTGATCCAGGTACCTTTCAGGCTGCCTCAAACATCAGGAGGAGGAACCTCGGTTACCAGGACAGCGCCGCCAACAACAGCACCAGGCTTGGATAAGGGAAAGGGAAAAATGGACGCTGAAGATGAAGCAAAAAAGCAGCAGTCAGAGCAGGGAAAGCAACAACCAGAGCAAGAAACAGGGCAGCAAGAAGAACAAACCGGTCTGCCACAAACTGGGCTGCCAGAAACCACCTTATTGCAGACACCACCCCCTCAAGTGGAGCCCCTAACCACTTCAATTTTACAGACCCCTGCACATGAAGAAAGGGGGACCAAAAGACAAAGAGAAGAGTCCACTCCCCTCAGTGGATCCTCCCAACAACCAGAAGCTAAAAGGCAGAGGGCAGACTCCCCAGAAGTAGAAGACATTACTGAAGATGTCTTCAATGATACAGCCAAGGATAGGGAGGGCAGCCAACACACAGGGACTAGCTCCTTTCAGCAGGAGCAGAATTTACAACTTGGCTTGGAGGTATCATCTTCTTCTCAACAAAGCCAGAAGCTCAAAGGTGCTAAGGCCACCTTCAAAGAAATCAAGGCAGCAAATGAACTATTGAGGGCTGAGGTTTACAAGCAATTTATAGATGCCACTCCAGCCCAACAAGAAAGATTGATGTCGGTCTACGACTTCAAAGAGGAGAAGATGATATTCAGCCATTTCAAACCTAAGGGGCCCAACCCAATGTCCACTGCTGATTTCATCAAAACAAGGGTGGAGGTCTTGGCCAAAGACATACATCCTATGGACCAAATTGAGCTCCATAAGCAGACTGGAGAAATGGTCTATGCCACCTTGGTAGATAAGGCCACATTAGCTCATGAGCTGAAAGAATCCTTGAAGCACACAAATACTCAACTGGATTTTGAGAGATTGTCTTCCAGGGCCAAGGATAACAGGATAAAATCTCTTGAAGAGATTATTGTTGATCTAGGGCATAACCCTAGTGACCCAACCGGGGTAAAAGCCCTCCTGAAGAAAAAAGAGGATGATCTCAATGCCATGAAGAGGAGATTGAAGCTGTCACCTACAGAACATCCTCAGACAGCTGAACTGCAAAAAGAAAAACAAGTTGATCAACAACTTGATCTACTATTGCAGCAGGATCAAAGGATCCAAGAGCTAGAGAAGGAGCTGGAGAAGTCATTACAGGACAAACAGGGAGAATCCACACTACCAACTCCCCCAAAAGATTCTACAGCAGCAACAGGCTCTGGGGCAGCAGTGGCCCCTACAACAGCAAATACAGTTGACCAGCCTAGCATAGAAGAACTAACTAAGGCTGTTAAGCAAATGGAGCTACAAGCAGATGAGATAAGGAAGGCAAAAGAAAAACTGGCAGAGATAGATGCCAAGTATGACCAGTCTAAAATGACAGTGGCAGAACAGGGCAGACAGATCAAGACCCAAAAGGACAGAATCAAAGCCCTGGAGAAAGAGCTTGATCTCAAAAACACCATGGCTGAGATCAAGAGGATCTTATGGAATAAAATCACCCAAAGCATGATTAAACAGTGGAAATCACTCAAAACAATCCATGAACATATGGATTTAATTGTGCAAGCTCAGATAGATATCCAGAGGGCTAAGACAGCACTAGGAAATAGACCTGAACAAGCTAGCCAACTGATAGACTTTCTGAACAGGCAAGACAAAGATGAGCTGGCAGCAGTTGGAATCACCAACAGAACGGAGGCCATCCTTATGACCAAAAAGGTGCTAACACTCAGAGGATATGTGCAGACAGCAGAAAGGAGGAGCTATGAGATACAGACTGAAGTTGAAGACTTCAAGCTCAAAATGGGGATGCTACAGGCAAGAGGAATGCCTAGCCTATTGAGCGGTACAGGGAAATTGATCAACAGAGATCAATTTACAAATAGGATGGCCGCGTACATAGAAAATCAAATCACTGCATCCAGCAGTGCTTCTGAAGAAACTGTTCCTCCTACAGGACAGAGTTTGTACACTCAGCTTGAAGGGTCATTTTTTATTGAAAATGAAGTTAATCATCTATTTGAAACTCCTCCCAGTTTTTTCAAATACACAGAGCTTGATGAGACATTGATTAAAATGCGAAGGCATCAAATGCCCAAGGAGGACTGGTGGCAAGCCATGCTCCAGATTCTGCCACAGTAGTTTCAAAACTCCAGGTCAAAAGCCAGCTCAGGTCACCGCAAGACAAGTATAAAGTGGTCAGTGACTGGAAAATATCTAAAAGGTGATTCATCACTAACAGTGACAGCTAGCCACATTTTGAAACACACGCCTTCAGCCGACTACAACTGCTACAAATTCAACAGCATCTGACAGATTTTGACAGCTAAAGGACTAAGAGCTATTACTGCATTTACTTCTTCATTTACTTCTTTGGCTACTGCTCACTAGCAGTTGGCAGCATATTTATGAGGCATTTACTCTTCTTTCAGATATTTTTCCAAATGTAAATCCGTATATATACCCCCCTTAGTAACGCATAAGGGGTTGCTGGAATTTTCTCTTGGATAACTTCCATCTGCTGTAATATTTTCAGAGAATTAATACAAAGGAGGAATGGAACTTCCAGAAGTTTGGTGTATTTGATGTCTTGTGGTGAAGGATGCATGTTACAGGATTCCATGGGTGTTGCATAAAACTATAAGTATTCTCAAATCTCTTTGTCGTGTCTGTTTTGAGTCTTTTGTTCTCTTTGTCGTTCTAATGTTTTACACTTGATAGCAAGGTGAAAGGATAGTACCAGGATTTAACCATGTTTACCCTGGACTCAAACTGAGCTATTATATATGTTTTCCTCATATACAGTAACAGAATTGTAATTCTTAATTGCTGCAATTCAAAACTGTGTTTTTATTGTAACAGTCATTCTCAGGGATTCAACTTTTGCCCCTAAGACCTCTGTTTTCTCTTCTTAAAGCTATCTGTTGGGAACATATAGATAAATAGTGAAAATTCTTAAATGCTTTCACTGTTCGTGCTACCTGTTTCCAGTCTTTAAATCAAAAAATCTGTTCTATTAAACACCCAAATGGCCCTGTAAGTTCCATCTTTCATCTCACAGATTCAAACACATTAAGCCACAGACTCCATTGCCCAATGATATTCAACATATCTAAAAACTACATCACTGAAGTCTAAGGGAATTTCATCAACCGAAACACAAACATAACCTGTACTCAATACCTAGCCTAAAACACCATCACTGTAGATATAAATCATAAAGAGAGAGCCCTCTCTGATCACTGTTTGGCTAGAAACAGTGATTAAAAGATTGGTTAGTGGTTACCCCGGCCGTATTCCCTTGGGAGTCATAGGGAACAACCTGGGTGTTAACATAATTGGCGACTCCGCTGGGGATCCTAAGACTATTCAATTACTATCTATCTTCCAAAGCTTTCATCAAGCCTGAAACTAGCCAAGACATCTTAGGACTGTTTCTCTAATACAGGGGCAGTCTTAGGGAAGAGCTAACTAGGGAAACTTATCCTAGCCTTGAAACATAGATAGTCATTCCAGAGTTCTTATTTTGCCCTTGTAAATACAAAACTTCTGTATAAAGTTCTGAAAGAACACTTAGAAGCTGGCTCCTAAAAGAAACCCAAGGCATACTAGGGCACACCCTGACCCTGATCAACCCATCATTGTTGATAACCCAAATATCATCCCAAAGAACATAAGGAAACAGCACAAGCAGGATAAACCTGCTGATTCAGATATAAGGTCAGACCAACCCATCCTCATTCCCACTCCTTGCAAAGTCCTTTTTCGTTCCACACCCAATTCCCCTAGTTCATCTTCAACCCCTCAAAGTCCTACCTTTCCATCTTCACCATCTGCACATACTCACTCAACCAGTTCTCCACTTGTTACCCATCCTATTAACCCCAGTACACCTGTAATCCCAGTTGTCCCATTTGTTCCTATCAACCCTATTAACCCTATAAACATGGCTAACAGATATGCACCATTGCAGATTCCAGCCAATGCTCCAGCCCTACCCCAAGATTATCAAACCAGACTCTCATTTTTTGATTCCCATGGCCCTTTGACGGCCATCCAGCATGCTAAAAAGATGCAAGACCACTTTGAGACCTATGAAATTGATGATGATAGTGTCAGGATGAGAATCTTTGTTCAAAGCTTAACTGGGGATGTCAGGACTTGGTTTAGGTCCTTAAATGCAAATTCAATTGCAAACCCTGAAGCTTTATACCAGGAATTTACTAACAGATGGGAGAAAAAGAGAGATCCCCACCACATACTTGGTGAATATAAACACTATTAAAAGAGGTCCCCAAGAAACGGTGTTGGAGTATTGTGCCAGGTTTAACAACATATACAATGCTATCCCTCAGAACTTAAGACCCCCTCCTGATTTGGCCCTTTATAATTTCCCTGATGGTTTTGATTCTGATATGGCCTATCAGTTGAGAGAAAGAGACCCTCCAACCCTTGCAGAAGCTCAAAGGGTTGCAGTCACTGTAGAGGCCAACCTAATTGCCAAAAGAAACAGGGCAAAGCTGGAAAAGAAAACTGGCTTCAAAGAAGAAACCTCGGGTTTTGACCAAAAGCTAGATGCAATTCTAAATAGCATGAAGAGGTTGGGGGAGAGAGTGGAATCAGTAGAAAGAAAATCATCATGGGAGGCACCACAAAACAATCCTCCTAGAAACCCAAATTTCAGGAGAGCCCAAAACCCAATATAGGAAAGACTAATGCTGACCAAGATATCAGACCCCCTTTTCAAGAAAACTATGCAGAAACTTCTTCTGCAAATCAGCTAAATGAGGACCCTGAAATCAATTTAATAGGTCTGGATGGCAAAAATCATGTATTCTTAACCCAAGAAGACCATGAGGAGGATGAGAGCAATACATTTCAAACTAAGTCAGGGGAATCCTTTGATTTTAAACAAGGATATGACACTGCTGTCTATGAAGTCCACAAACAATACAAACTAAGGAGTAGGACTGTAAATGTAAATCAACCCGAAAAGATAAAAGAAAAACAGCAAACCAAAGAAAGCTCAGTCACTGAACCTGATCATGTGCCAAACTTGCCTACAAAGGAAGTAGTGGTTGAAGAGGTTACTGAACCACTGTCACCATCAAAACAACCCATGGCAACCTTATCCTCTGAGCCTAACCCAAATATTGCCCCTCAAGATATCAATATTAGGGGCAGGTTCCAAAATCAAGATGAAATCCCACCAGAAGATGTAATAAACAAAGAAAGAACTGCTACCCGTGATCCCAAATTGCAAATTGACAAACCCTTTGACCTAGGAGTAGAGATTGGCAAGTTAAAGGTAGCAATTCCCCTCTCAGAGCTAGCAAAGCATGACATGTACAAACAACAGATTAAAAAATCCCTTCAGCTCACCAATAGCAAAGATGATGTAAATGTATTAGATGACACTCCAGAGTTACTATTTGGTCCAGAGGTAGATGGAAAAACAGTAGTCACAGGGGTTTTACCGTTTTATGTCAGCTTACATGTACATGACAAAATTCTGCACAATGCAATGTTTGACTCAGGAGCCTCTCATAATCTGATGCCAAAAGCAGTCATGGAAAGATTAAACTTAGATATCACAAGACCATACAAAGACTTGTTTTCTTTTGATTCTAGTCAAGTCAAGTGCCTGGGTCTAATTAAGGATTTGTGTGTGTCCCTGGTCCAATTCCCCAACAAGACCATTTTGATGGATGTTGTTGTTGCTGATATCCCACCCAAGTATGGGATGCTATTATCAAGATCATGGGGAGCAAAGCTTCAAGGCTCCCTGCAGTTAGACATGTCATATGCAACCATCTCTGTTTTTGGACAACCAAAAAGACTTTATAGGGAAACACTCATGAAGTATATGGTTAGCAGTGAAGAAAAACCCCAAAATTTCCCAATATATGCTGTTCATTCGGACATAGACTCTTACATCCTCTTTAATGACAGCATAGGCCTCTCGGACAGTCACATTAGCACGGAGACATTTAAACCAGAACAAAACATCATTCTAACAAGTAGCACCTGTCAAACATCAATCAGTACAACAAAACACTTTAGCTCTCCCCTAGGGGTCAAAGATGGTCAGGCAAATGATGAAGCTATCCTAGAAAACAAATGGGAGAAGAAACCCCAACTCATGCTCACACTACCACCCCATGAACAGAACCTCAAACCTCCTGACCAGCAAGGCATCTTGTGGGTCTTAGAATTTGATGGCTCGGTTAACAAGTTAGGAGCAGGAGCGGGAGTATGGATACATAACAAAGAGAAAGGCTGTGCAACAGGCAAGGCCTACAGATTGAATTTCAGATGCACCAACAACATGGCAGAATATGAAGCTCTATTACTAGGCCTCAAGATTGCAAAATCATTACAAGCACCTAGCCTCTCTATCAGGGGAGACTCTGATCTGGTCATTCAACAAGTAAAAGGCAATTTTGTCACTAATGACAAGAGGCTGAGATCCTACAGGGCTGCTGTAATCGAAATATTAGAGACCTTTCATGAGTTTGCTATCACAAAAATTCCAAGGGGCCATAACCTCCATGCACATAGCTTGGCAACATTTGCCAGCACTTTCAAATTCCCACTGGAACCTAATAATTGTTTCACAGCTGAGGTCAGGTACAGACCCTCTATTCCAAACAATGTCAGAGAATGGCAAGTATTTGAGGATGACATGCAAATAAACAATTTTTTAACCCTGCAACAGGAGTTCACAGGATTAAATATTGATCTTGAGACAGCAAGTCAATCACAAATGCTTGAGACAGCAAGTCAATCACAAATATTTAATGAAGCATGTCAATCACAAATACAGTTTCAACAATCTGCTCACCCAATGTCACCTAGGACAGCAAAACAACTACTCAGCCCAACCATTTTCAACAATGAAAACATTCAACAAATTAAACAAATGGACTGTGAAGAGATGAGTAACATTGAAACTGAAATCATACAACTCAAAGACAACTTCCTCCCAGTGGGCCTTACCCCATTAGAGGATATTTTTGACTCAAATGACATCCCTAGGAAGCCAAAGATGCAGCCATTAGATGCAAGAATTGAAGAATGCAATATTGGCACTATGGAAAAGCCTAAGATAATAAAGCTATCCGCCTCTTTGCCCCCTGATCAAAAGCCCAAGTACATTGATCTCTTTAAAGAGTTTCAAGATGTCTTTGCCTGGGGATATGAAGATCTCAAGTCCTATGACACATCTGTCATCCAGCATACCATCCCTCTCAAGCCTAATCAAAAACCATTCAAACAGAAATTGAGAAGGATCAATCCTGTGCTCCTTCCTTCCATTGAAAAAGAGTTGCATAAAATGTTCAAGGCTGGTATTATAGCACCAATCAGATTCTCTGAATGGATTTCAAATTTAGTCCCTACAAGAAAGAAAACTGGTGAAATCAGACTTTGTGTAGACTTAAGGAATCTGAATCAAGTTTCACTCAAAGATAACTACCCTTTACCAAAAATGGATCACATCCTCCAAAGAGTAGTAGGAGCCTCAAGGATATCACTGCTTGATGGATTCTCAGGCTTCAATCAAATTTTAGTGCACCCTGATGATCAAGACAAAACTGCATTTACTACCCCATGGGGAACTTTCAAGTATGTGAAAATGCCCTTTGGATTGAAGAATGCAGGGGCAACATTTCAAAGAGCAATGGACATTGCTTTTGCAAAAGAAATTCATGATTTCTTGGTCATTTACTTAGATGATCTTACACCCTTCTCAAAATCTGACCAAGAACATTTGAAACATTTAAGACAGATTTTCATAACATGCAGAAAATATGGCATTTCCTTAAACCCCAAGAAGTCTTTATTTGGTTTGGAAGAAGGGAAACTTTTAGGACACATCATTTCAAAAGATGGCATAAGAATTGATCCAGATAGGATACAAGCGATCCTACAAATGCCTCACCCTAGGAATGTCAAAGAGTTGCAAGGATTCTTAGGAAAACTCAATTTTTAAGAAGGTTCATCCCAAATTTAGCAGAATTGATCAGACTACTAAACAATATGCTAAAGAAAGATTCAAAGGTTAAGTGGACTGTGGAAGCAAAGCAAGCCTTTGAAAGCATAAAACTGGCTTTAACCCAAACCCCGGTATTAACTAATCCTCAGTTTGACAGAGACTTTATTATTTTTTCTTTTGCCTCCCAGCATACTATTGCTGCTGTTTTATTGCAGAAAGATGATCAAGGGAATGAAAAGCCCATTGCCTTCTTCAGCAGAGCTCTTAGAGATGCTCCTTTGAAGTACCAAATAATGGAAAAACAAGCCTATGCATTAATCAAAGCTATCAAAGATTTTAGGATCTATATCCTTTACTCTCATGTTGTGGCTTATGTACCAAGTCCTATTGTCAAAGACATTCTCACCCAAGAAAACTTAGAGGGTAGAAGAGGAAAATGGATTGCAAACATACTTGAATTTGACATTGAAATAAACCTACAAAGCTGATTAAAGGGCAAGGTTTGGCCAAGTTAATGACAGAAGCAAATTTCCAAGCCTTAGATATCAACCAACTGGACAGTGAAACAGAGCTGGCGACTCCAAAGATCAATGTAGCCTTTGAACAATCTCCTTGGTACTCTGATGTCTGTTATGTGTTACAAAACCTGTGTGCTCCCCCAGGACTGTCCAGAACTAAGTCTAGGTTTCTGAAAATGAAAACATCTAAGTTTTGTGTGATGGATGAGAATCTACTCTGGAAAAACCATGAAGGTATTTTGCTGCACTGTCTTATTGAGAGTGAAACTGACAACATCATGCAAGAATTCCATGCTGGAGACTGTGGTGGACATCTATACTGGAAGTCCACTGTAGACAAAATATTAAGGGCTGGTTATTACTGGCCCACTATGTTCTCTGATGTGAAGAAATTCACAACATCATGCCACAAGTGCCAACTGTTTGAAGGCAGAAGACAGTTGCTGCCACTTCCTTTGAGGCCCATTTCAACAGAAAGACCTTTTCAACAATGGGGTTTGGATTTCATTGGGGAGATTCATCCCTCATCTTCAGGACAACACAGATGGATTTTGACTGCAACAGACTACTTCACCAAGTGGATTGAAGCTGCCCCATGCAGACAAGCAAATGATTCAGTGATCATTCAATTTTTGGAGAATAATATACTGGCTAGATTTGGCTGCCCAGATAAGATAATAACAGACAATGCTGCTGCCTTCAAATCCAAGAGAATGATAAACTTCTGCCATAAATTTCACATTACTTTGGGCCATTCTACAGCTTACTATCCTCAGGGAAATGGTCTTGCTGAATCATCAAACAAAAGCTTGATAAACATCATAAAGAAAGTATGGAAGAGAACAAAAAGAACTGGCACAAGAAACTAGTAAATGCTTTATGGGCAGATAGATTAACCACCAAAAGATCAATTGGTACCAGCCCATATGAGTTGGTCTATGGATTAGAGGCCAGATTTCCTTCATCACTAGGGGTGCCAGTTATGAAACTTCTACAAGAAAGTCAAGCAGAGCCAAATGATATGCAAAGAAGGATCAACCAGATAATCTGTTTACAGCAGACCAGAGAACAAGTTTTCAGCAGAGTGCAAATATTACAAGAAAAACTGAAAAAGGCCTTTGACAGAAGAACCAAAGCAGAAGATTTCAATATGGGAGACAAAGTTCTAAAGTGGGATGCAAGAAGAGAAGAGAAAGGGAAACATGGGAAATTTGATTCTTTGTGGAAAGGACCATTTGCTGTCCAAGCAGTACAAGGTAATAACACTTATTTCCTTAAAAGTTTGACTGTAACTGAACTGGATGAAGGTCCTGTCAATGGCAGGATGTTGAAGCACTATTATGATGGTTCACTATGATAGGGATCCAAAGGTTCATTGTATATATGCAGGCCCACATATGTTTTTTTGTTTGTAAAAAGATGTTTTCAAGTGCTGCACCTAGCAGCAATAGGCAGATAGAATCAAAGGTTCCCCAAGGAAAAGCACACAATTTTGACAGGTTGCATGCATCAGATTCCAAAGATTAAGATGGACAGTCAAGGAACAAGGCAATCTGACCTGCTGTTCTTGGTCTTTCAAAAGAAAAACCATCCCCATGTGAGCCACTGTTAGATACCTATAGTAATAGGTTTCATATTTCATGATTGATTATTGAAAATCCAAATATGCTCTGCTTTGTTACTACAAAGATCCCATATTTCCAGAAATCAGAGGTGTGTGAAATACTTCAAATATTTGAGGACCTTATTACAATTTTTTGGATGATTCAACAGTCTAATCTGGATCATGCCATGTTTCAATTTTGTGTTGTAGACTAGAGAAAAAAGTCTGTCCAAAACTGTTTAATCTTGGCAGACAATAGTTTAGGATAGAGAGAAGAAAAGGATCCCAACTCTAATCTGGGACCTTGAAAGAGATAAGGGTAGAGTAGAAGTAGATAGAAAAAAGCAAGAAAAAGCCAGGAAAAGAAAAGGCAAGTAAGGGTCTGCAAGTCCAAATGCACCCTCCAAGAAGAAATAAAATGCTAGGCAAGTAGCTGGGTAGGTAGCAGGGGTTGCAGAAAGGTATCCCTATCATTGCAAGGTTGGTGATGGTGGGCAGCAAGGCAAAAGATTACAGCTGGAAGCATGACTAATTTCCCTCACTCCCCTCCAATTTCATTTCTAACATTCCCTCACTAGCCTGAGATTCATGGAAAAGACTAAGTTTTCATGGTGGTTCTTGATCTTTAAAAGCCACATTTCTTATCTAAAGTTCTTTTCATTTTGATCTACTCTTGAAACCAAGCTTGTTTCATATAAACTCAATGATTTCCACATCCACTTACCTCCTCCTCCACAACTAACACTAACCCTATTGTACAAAATCCCTTATATCGCCTTTCTCCCTAATATTACTAACACCAAGGTGTATAAATCCCAGCATTATCTACATATTCTCCTTTTGGCATTATAGCCAAGTAAATGGTCCAAGGAGACTTCAGTCCACCTGGGACTGTGGTCAACCTTGTCTTGGATGTGCTCTGACCCCTGGTTATGAGCAGAAATCCTGTCCCTCAAGTCCTTACCGTTTCTCTGCTGAAAGCGCACAGAAAACCCCTTTTTCCTATGAAAACCCCCCCCCCTATGAAAACCCCCTTTTCCTATGAAAACCCTGAAAAGGCCAAAAAACAAAATTGCGAAAAAACCCACTTGCCTATAGTCCTCCGCCCAAAAAATTAAACTGAATATTTTATTGCGCTGGCGGGACCCCTCCCCAACATGCTCGACCAGTCGGAAGGCCCGCCAGCCGTCAGATCTCCAGCGCCCAGATCTAAGGGTGGGCGGTCAATTTCAGATCTCGATGTGCCGACATTTAGCGTCCGGGGAAAGCGGTTTTACCTATCCCGTACAATGGACGCGTGGCGGACGGTAAGGTTGTTCGGAGCCCTCCTCCCACTTACCGCCTTTGCCCAAAGGTGGTGCGGGGAACCCACTTACCGCTACCCCACACGTCATGCCTACACGTCATGTCCACGCCGCTCTGACGTCACCCCGCCGGTGCCCGCCCATCGTCCCTTGGCCTCCACGCGGGCCCGCCTTTGCGCCCGCCCGCCAGTGTCCTGCCGACCTGGCTAACACCTCAGCATCCACGTCACCCCTCACCTGGGCCCCGCCATGACGTCATGCGACGTCATCGGCGGAAAAAGCGCCAAATCAGACTTTTGCCAAATTTACCGATTTTAAA